>CM076575.1:1049968494-1050568494 GCA_034641835.2 Pinus albicaulis | reverse complement strand
AGAATAATGATAAGAAAAAGGTGACGGGAAAGTTTTAAATGCTGAAGACGTATAAAATATACCACCTTACGTGAAACGGATCTCCGATCAGAACAAAACCAAATTTCATTAATGATTGACAACCAATTCATTGATTAACATTAAAGCGCATAACAGGATCTCAATTTATGGAGAAAGCTTCTTCGTACAACGAGCCTTAAGGACCTATGATAAGGCGATCTTCGATTTGTTTCGCAATATCGCAGATCGCAGTATCGCACATCGCAATATCATAGATCGCAGTATCGCACATCGCAATATCACAGATCGTAGTATCGCATATCGCAATATCGCTGAAGCGGAACATGTGACAATCATCCGTTAACATATTTTTTTGCGACATGGGATTTGCGATATGTGCCATCGCATATCGGGGATTTTGAGGTTTTTAGTGTAAGTGATATTTGAGACATGCGATGCGATGAATATTTTTCATGCATAGTTTCGCATCGCAATATCACAATTTTAGAATTCTGCTTGTAAAGAGATATCCATTACTTTTTTTTGCGATGCGATATTCCTTTAAGGAATGATTTTATTCTATCTTGTCATGAAACTTAAGCTTTTTAGATTTTTCAAGAGGTATTTTCCTAAGTTTATGATATTAAGTTTTATTGAACAAAGAATACAAGCACTAATTGATTTTTTAGATTTTTTGACTAAGGGTCCCCTCTTATTTAGTATTATCACTAATACTAAATAAGAAGGGGGGTTGTTGCTGGCCACAACAATTGGCGATTCACTCGAAAGAACCAGTAATCTCTGCTTTCTTTTTGAATTTTCTAAATTTTCAAAATATAAAATTTTCCAGAAAATCAAACTTTATAATAAAAAGACAAAGTACATTATGCTTTTATCTATCAATGATATTTCGTTTCTTCTATATCCAACTTTGACTATTTACTTCCTCTAGCTAGTCCTTGTATCTATATCAGTCACTACTTGGTTTATAGAGATAAAAGCAAATAATTCTCTGTAAATCAATTTTAAATATGGTCATTTGTCGTAGGTAGAGCCTCTGCTGCCAGCAGGCGTCTATAGCCTCGACAGGGTTACCTGTTACCCAGCAATGATCCTGTATCCTACTTAGGGAAATATAATGTTTCAAAGAGAAATCCATATCCACACTTATTTCTTTCATTTTTCTTTTTTATCCTTAAAGAACAATGTCTTGGTTTGGTGCCAATTTATGACAGTGTCATTCACTTGATTTATAACTTTGCTGAACAAGCTGGCTCTTGATGAGACCCCTTGTCTTTTGATTGCAATAATCTTAAGTCATTGCCCTGTTGTGGTATGCAGTATTGGCAAAGTCAGCAAGCTACAATATCTATGATCATGATAAGTCGGCTCGTGATGAGACCTATTACTCTTTAAGTTAAAGTGTATCATTGGATTATTCTCTGAACATTTTAATTTCCTAGGTGGGGAGGAAGTCATTGTTTCCTTAAGATAATTCTCGACGACAATGGTAGAGTTTTTTGGAAATAATTTTTTTACAGAGAATATTTATTTTGTTATTGATACTTTTCATTAGACTGATATAAAACAATTTCCCACTAAAAGTTTCTTTTTATCAAAATTTTCAAAGTTGAAACTAGTATCATTCCTAGGCCTAAAGCTTTTAACTGTATCTTTCAATAATAATGATCAGTTTCTTAGAAGAATTCTATTTATACAAGTGAAAAAACAAAATCTAAAAGATAATTTGTATCTTTTTCGTGAATTCCAAATGTAACCATTAACAACTGGTTTTATTATAAAAATAAAGAAAACTAATATGCAAAAATAGAAGAATGATCTCCTATGGCAAATTATTTTTGAGGATCTGTCCGTTAACAGGTAGAGACTCTCTTTTTCCTGTCAAATCCTGTAACATAAAAGTAGATGGACCTATGATCTCTGTGATTTGGAAAGGACCAAGCCATATTCGTTGAAATTTTGTATGTTTCCATTTTCCCTCATGAGCCTTGTCCCATTTTAAAACTAGATCTCCGACCTTAAAATCCTTTCTGGATATCATGTTTGAATCAAAAGAAGCTTTAAATAATGCTTGGTGATGAGCATGAGTTATTTTGGCCTGTTATCATTGTTCTTCTAGCTTAATTATTTCCAGTTGTCTTAGTTGTAAGGAAGAAGTTGGTGCTTCATCAATATATTGAACTAAGGCCAAAGAAGGAATTTCTAGATGAGTTGGAAGAACCACTTCTTTCCCATAAACTAAATTAAAGGGAGAAGTGCCAATGGAGGCTTTCTGTGTTATTCGATTTGCCCATAAAGCGTACATTAAAGACTTATGCCAATTTTTATGATTTTGATCAATGGTTCGCTTAATGATTTTGATTAAGTTTTTATTTGTGGATTCAGCTAACCCATTTCCCTGTGGATAATAATTGGTAGAGTATTTAAGTTTGAAACCTCTCTTAAGTGAAAATTCAGTCATATCATTGCCAGAAAAATATGATGTTGGAAAAATACTGAGAAGGGGGGGGGTGAGTCAGTATTTAGATCTGAATGAAATTTTTTTATCAGAGATATTATTATGCATTTAATTCTTTACTTAGATTATTTCATCATTCATTCATCAGAAGTTTAGTAAGCAGTAAGCATGTGCAGTAATAATAGAATAACCCATCACACATAAGCAACACACATGAACACCAGTATTTAAGGTGGAAACCCAATTTGGGAGAAAACCACCACTGCTGTCGTCTCTGTCTTCAATATTTATTATAAAGAAAACTTCTTACAATTTTTGTGCTGACGTAGACTTATACCAGCACGCAGGCACCCACCTGCAGAAGGCTACAACCTTCTCTTGTTCTCCAGTCACTACTGGAAGGGAGCTCCAACCCCCTGATTTTAACACCAGCTTGTACTGGCAGAAAGCTTCCACTTTCATGCTGAAGATTTCAACCCTTAGATTCACCAAATTTCTTCAATTTCTTCATCAGACTAGCGTCAGGTCTTCATTATTTCTTTACAGATCTTCCTAGAGATTTAAAGATCTAGAGATCTTGAACCTTCATCAACTTCATAGGTGCATCATAGATTCAACATTTTTTTTTTTTGCAAACAGAGTTCAATCATGTAGATATCTCTTAAAGAGATTTATTCATTAACAACCCCTCCACATGCACACCTTGTACTATTATCCTCCTCTCCTTATATAGTTTTTACCTTTAATAATACCATGAGTCAAAACTACCCAACTGCTGATGGTATTCCTTGACAGGATCAATTAGATAATCCAACGTGGTCTACCCAAGCCCCAAACAATTTCTCATTGTTCTATTTTCTTGGTTTGGAAATTACATAATTAATCTAAGGCTTTTTAATATCTCAATCTGAGATTGAGATATTAATCCAATTCCTCCTTTAGTTATGAACTCCCCAAGGCATATATATATCGACCCCAAGTTTATGTGTTCGTGATATCAACACATATATTAACCCACGTTCATTGTATCACAAGTTTCATATTTCGCCAACTTCACATATTCAACATCCTTTATTAACCCAGCAAACCTTAGTTTAAAAATATCCCAATTAATATAATTTAAACTGGGCCCACATATATAATCAATGACCCAATCACATACTCGCACTGTACCATGGTTATCCATCGTTCACCTTCCTCATACGGCCATCGTCCGATGGCTTCCCTCCAGATCGACGGTGCACAACAATATCGCGCGGCTTCCTTGGTCGGACATTAACGCATGATGATGAGTAGTGATGGCGGTTTTGTAAATTCGTTCAAGGACGCGTGTCGCTCGTTCTATGGAATCGCTCCCCCCTCCTCAAATACCGCTCATTATGCAAAGGTGGTGCACCGCCTTTACTGTTCCTCCTTTGTGGTTCTGCCCATCTACTCCAGGTTCCGTCGCACTTCATTTTGTTGTGTTCCACCCTTCTACTCCAGGTTCCGTTCGTAATTTCAAAGTGTTGTTCCAACGAGAGTTCGACGGCCTATACTCACATAATTTAGTCACCGAGTTTCGTGTTGGTTGCAGGGATTCACAATCACACTTGCTCAATTCAATAAAGGAACAGACCATACCGAAATCAATCCGCAACATTGATCTCAATTTACATTCAGTCTTATATTCAACTTTTCTAGAACTGCTGATGGTTTTCTGAGTTCTTCATACAGTCATTATCTGCATCCTTTGTCAGAGAGTTTCCATCAAGGACAATCATATAATAGGATACAAGAAACATATTGCCAACAATCTCCCCCTTTGGACTTGATGGCAACCATGACCTGAAATACATTCAGCAATATTCTCCCCCTTTGACATCAAGGGCAAAGGGTAGATCAAGATCCGTTGAACCGAGAATACCATGCTCCCCCTGAGATCATGTTGTATCTTTAAACATAATATTCAATGAATTATACACTCAAGATCAAAGATTCTCAAGCATGAGATCATATTACAACAAATAATTAGAATGCCAACAATGCATCCTTGCCACATGACCAATCCTCCCCCTTAGCCTGTGCATCCTGAACACTTTCAATAGGAGCGTATCCAATTTAATCTTCTGAATTTAAGTAGATCTGATCTTCTGCATGGCAGAGACTACTCCCATCTTCTGTCTGAGATATTTGAACGCTTCCCTAGGTAAAGGTTTGGTAAATATATCAACAACTTGTTCTTTGGAGGGAACATACTCCAACTTCACCTTTTGTTCAAGCACTTGTTCACGTAAGAAGTGATACTTGATGGGAATGTGCTTGGTCTTGGAATGCATAACAGGATTCTTTGAGATACTGATGGCACTGTTATTATCACACATAATGGAAATAGGAAGTGAACATTTGATTTGAATTTCTTGTAAGGTTTGCATCATCCAAAGAAGTTGAGTGCAACATGATGCGGTAGCCACATATTCTGCTTCTGCTGTAGATAAAGAAATAGAGCTTTGCTTCTTGCTGAACCAAGATACTAACTGGGGCCCCATATATAATGCACCACCACTAGTGCTTTTCCAATCATCAACATTTCCAGCCTAATCTGCATCAGTGTAAGCATGAAGAGTAAGATCAGCATTCTTTGGATACCATAGTCCAAAGTATTGAGTTCCTTGTAGATATTTGAATATTATTTTCACAGCCTGAAGATGAGACTCTTTTGTATTAGCTTGGAATCATCCAAAAATCCCAACTGCATGCATAATGGCTGGTCTTGTCCCAGTGAGATAAAGTAGACTTCCTATCATAGATCTGTATTCTGGTTGATTCACCATGGGGGAATCATCATTAGAGCTGAGATTACATCCGGTTATCATTTGTGTACTTACAGGTTTTCAATCTTCCATGCCATACTTCTTCAAGATTTTCTTAAGATATTTTACTTGTGATAAGAATATGCCATCTGTTGCTTGTTGCACTTGCAAGCTAAGAAAGAATGTTAGTTCCCCAAGTAAAGACATTTCAAATTCTTGCTGCATATCAGAAGCAAATTTCTGACTCATAGACTCTTCATTACTTCCAAAAATGATATCATCAACATATACAACCACAATAAATAGTTTATCATTTTCAGTTTTTGTGTATAAGTTGCTATCAGCAGACCCCTTTCAAAATACTTGTTGATGAAGATATTTGTCAAGATGATAATACCATGCCCTTAGAGCTTGTTTGAGACCATATAGAGTGTTTTTAAGTCTACAAACAAGTTTTTCATCATTTCCCAAAATAAATCCTTCTGGTTGTTCTATATAAACTTCTTCTTCTAGATCACCATTGAGAAAAGCAGATTTAACGTCCATTTGATAAACTTTGATTTGTTGGAAGCTTGAAAAAGCAAGAAACATTCTTATGGCTTCAAGTCTAGCTACAGGGGCAAAAGTTTCTTCAAAGTCTATACCTTCTTGTTGAGCATACCCCTTGCAAACAAGTCTAGCTTTATTTCTTATAACATCCGCATTCGCATTTAACTTATTTTTGAATATCCATTTAGTTCCAATGACATTTTTGTCATGAGGTCTTGGTACTAATTCCCAAGTGTGATTATTTTCAATCTGATCAAGCTCTTCATTCATGGCTTGAATCCAGCATTCATCTTTGCTGGCTTGATTGACATTTTGTGGTTCAGTAGTGGATAGAAATGCCAGATAGCTAGAAAATCCCACAAGAGTCCTTCTTGTTTGTACACCTGATCCCTTTTCTCCCAAAATTTGAGATTCTAGATGATTCCTTTAAACATATCTGGATGGAGCTTTTTCAGATAAATCATTATCAGGTTCTTCATTTGGTTCACTGTCTATATCATTCCTATTTGATGTAGAAGGATATATGTCATCATCGTCTTCATCTGCTGTTTGTTTTTCTTCTTTAGGAGCTGCAGGAGACTCATCAATAACAACATCAATACATTCAACAATCTTCCGAAGTCTTTTATTGTAACATTTATATGCCCTACTCCTAGAGGAGTAACCAAGAAATATTCCTTCATCTGCTCTGGGTTCAAACTTCCCAAGTTTTTCATCATTATTTTTGATAAAGAATTTGCTCCCAAAAACTCTAAAGTGCTTCACAGTGGCAGGATTACCATACCATAGTTCATATGGAGTTTTATCACTATTTACACGAACATGTGCCTTGTTAAGAATATTTACCACTATATGTGCTGCTTCTCCCCAAAATTTGTCAGGTGTTCCAGACTCATCAAGCATAGCTCTAGCCATTTTTTGAACTGTTCTATTCATTCTTTCTGCTACGCCATTTTGTTGTGGAGTGCTAGCTATAGAAAACTGTCCTTTTATGCCATGTTGTTCACAAAATTTAAGGAATTCATCTGATGTATATTCTCCTCCTCGATCAGATCTAAGACACTGGATTTTTAGATCTAATTCATTTTCAACCAATGCTTTGAAGATCTGAAATTTCTCAAATGCTTCATCTTTGTGTTTAATCAACCCAATCCAACATATTCTAGAGAAATCATCAATAAATAAGATATAGTATTGTTCACCACGTAGTGACATTTTCTTCACAGGTCCACATATGTCAGTATGAATGAGTTCAAGAGGCTTACTTGATGAACCTTCCTTGGCATTAAATTGCACTCTGGTTTGCTTACCGAATTGGCAAGATTTTCATATGATACTTTCAGGTGGTGTAATATTGGGAAGATCACGTACAACTTTAAGTCTGCTTGATTTGTTGATTTGAGAGAAACTTAGATGCCCCAACCTTCTATGCCATAGCCATTTTTCTGAAGATTTACTCATGTAACATTGTTCTTTGCAGTTCTTTAATACATACAGGTTGCTTGGAGTTCCGTTTCCTTTTATAATTGTTTTACCTGTATCAAGATCACGTACCACACATTCTTTTGAACTAAAGACAACTTCAGTTCCTTGATCATAAATTTGACTTACACTTAACAGATTATGCTTTAATCCATCCACATACATGAGATTATTAGCTTTCAGCTTTTCTTTTAGAAAAAAAGATCCTTTTCCCTTAATGACAGCAGGAGTATCATTTCCAAATGTAACATTCTTTTCCTTTTCTAGAGCACTATATTCAAGAAGTTTGTTTTTGTCACCTGTCATGTGTTTTGAGCATCCACTATCAATGTACCATTTATTTTCTTCTCCTTCTGCAAATAAAGCTATGCCACAATTTTCAACCTGTAATTCCTTATTTTTCCATACTTTGGAGCTTGAAGGCAGATGCTCTTTTGGCTGGACTTTGCTCCTGCATTCAGATTCTTCATGCCGAAAGTTATTGCAATAAGCACATTCAACTTCATTTTGAAGAGGAGAAAAGTTGTTATATGTATTCTTCTTTGTTCCAATATCAATCCTTTTCTTTCTTACTTCTCTTGTCATGATGGTTTTATATGCAACACATTGAAAAACTTTATGACCAAAATTGTGACATGAGAAACATTGTCCATTGAAGAAGAAATTTCCACGATCATGAAATATTCTACTTGAATTTACCTTTTGATTGATGTTTCTTTGAAAGGTACTCCTGTTAGTTTTCTTTGAATTGAGATGGTCATGCTTTCTCTGTAAAGATTCTTTATTCCCTTGCTGAGGGGTAGAATGTTGTGTACTGGCTGTAGCTGCTTTTAGATAATTTGGTGCTGAAGCCTGAGAAGATTCTCCGATATATCCAAGACCTGTCTTTAGAAGAGGAGAACGTTGTACCTTGATAATATCATCTAAGGTTTCAGACCCTTTAGAAAATCTAAGATTCAAAGTCTTTACTTTCTTAATTTCTTTTCTTAGACTTACTATTTCACATTCTAATTTCTCATTATGTTTCTCCTTTTCTTGAAGCTGGTTTTTCAGAGTTTCTATGGATATTTTACTTTCTTCTAAGCATATTTTGAGTTGATTGATTTCATCAAGAAAATAATTATCCTCTAAAGCATCCATAAAAGTATCCTTTTCTTCTCTAGACTCTTTTTCAAATGCCATGAGAAGTCTAAGATCTTGTTCACATTCTTCCTCACTGTCTGATAACCCATCACTGTCTTCATGAGTATAGTAACTTTTTCTAGTGCTAAACTGATTCTTATTCCTTCTTGCTACTTTCTTTCCTTTTTCATGTGTTTCTTTGTGAGGACACTTGTCAGCATAATGACCAACTCTTCCACCAGAAAAACATTTGAAAGGAAGCTTACCTCTAAACCATCCTGTACCAAGTTGGAGTTTCTTTACAAAATTTACCTCATCTTCTTCTGAGATATACCCTGATCCTTCTGTCTCTTGTACTTCTTTCCCTTTTGTAGAAGCTCTAAATACGGCTTCTTTGACTTCAAATGGTCCTCCTCTTCTCGTTTCATATGCAGTTAGTATGCCATGAAGTTGCACCACAGTAAGATTTTGAAGATCCTGATTTTCTTCAAGAGCAGAAACTTTTGACTCAAATTTTGTCGTTAGTGATCTTAAAACTTTCTCAACCAAAGTAGATTCGGTTATTGTTTCTCCCAGATTTCTCATACGATTTACAATATCTTCAAGACGTAAAAATAAATTAGCAATTCTCTCCTCATTATGCATTTTTAGGTTCTCATATTGAATTCTGAGAGTTTGGAGTTTAGCACTTTTTACCTTTGCATCACCTTCATAACTTGGAATTATTTTGTCCCATATTGCCTTTGCTGTATTCATCTGCATGACTTTGACAAATTCTGATTCAGTTAGACTTCCCAATAGAGCATTAACCGCCTTTGCATTTGTTTCAAAATTCTTTCTTTTCGTTGGATCTGTTGGTACTGCGTCTAGATATTGATATCCTGCTTCAACAATAGCCCATACATCTGCACCCAGAGACTGAAGATAGGATAACATCCTTGTTTTCCAGAAGATTAATTATTTCCGTTGAAGAGCGGAGGCCTGATAGATGCTATTCCATCTTGATTGCTCATCTTGATATATCTTCCTTCTAGCGGCTAAGCTTTTCAGAAGGACCTGCTTTGATTCCAATTGTTGGGAAAAATACTAAGAAGGGGGGGGGGGGGGTGAATCAGTATTTAGATCTGGCTGAAATTTTTTTATCAGAGATATTATTATGCATTTAATTCTTTACTTAGATTATTGCATCATTCATTCATCAGAAGTTTAGTAAGCAGTAAGCATGTGCAGTAATAACAGAATAACCCATCACACATAAGAAACACACATGAACACCAATATTTAAGGTGGAAACCCAATTTGGGAGAAAACCACCGCTGCTATCGTCTCTGTCTTCAATATTTATTATAAAGAAAACTTCTTACAATTTTTGTGCTGGTGCAGATTTATATCATCACGTAGGCACCCACCTGCAGAAGGCTACAACCTTCTCTCGTTCTCCAGTCACTACTGGAAGGGAGCTCCAACCCCCTGATTTTAACACCAGCTTGTACTGGCAGAAAGCTTCCACTTTCATGCTGAAGATTTTAACCCTTAGATTCACCAAATTTCTTCAATTTCTTCATCAGACTAGCGTCAGGTCTTCATTATTTCTTTGCATATCTTCCTAGAGATTTCAAGATCTAGAGATATTAAACCTTCATCAACTTCATAGGTGCATCATAGATTCAACTCTTTTTTTTTGTAAACAGAGTTCAATCATGCAGATATCTCTTAAAGAGATTTATTCATTAACAACCCCTCCACATGCACACCTTGTACTATTATCTTCTTCTCCTTATATAGTTTTTTCCTTTAATAATACCATGAGTCAAAACCACCCAACCACTGATGGTATTCCTGGACGGGATCAATTAGATAATCCAGCGGGGTCTACCCAAGCCCCAAAAAATTTCTCATTGTTCTATTTTCTTGGTTTGGAAATTAGATAATTAATCTAAGGCTTTTTAATATCTCAATCTGAGATTGAGATATTAATCCAATTCCTCCTTTAGTTATGAACTCCCCAAGGCATATATATATCGACCCCAAGTTTATGTGTTCATGAGATCAATGCATATATTAACCCACGTTCATTGTATCACACATTTCATATTTCTCCAACTTCACATATTCAACATCCTTTATTAACCCCACAAACCTTAGTTTAAAAATATCCCAATTAATATAACTTAAACTGGGCCCACATATATAATCAATGACCCAATCACATACTCGCACCGTACCATGGTTATCCATCGTGCACCTTCCTCATACGGCCACCATCCGATGGCTCCCCCCCAGATCGACGGTGCATAACAATATCGCGCGACTTCCTTGGTTGGACATTAACGCGCGATGATGCGCAGTGATGGCAGTTTTGCAGATTTGTTCAGGGACGCGTGTCGCTCATTTTATGGAATCGCTCCCCCCTCCTCAAATACCACTCACCGTGCAAAGGTGGTGCACCACCTTTACTGTTCCTCCTTCGTGGTTCCGCCCTTCTACTCCAGGTTCCGTCGCGCTTCCTTTTGTTGTGTTCCGCCCTTCTACTCCAGGTTCCGTTCGTAATTTCGAAGTGTTGTTCCAATGAGAGTTCAACGGCCTATACTCACATAATTCAGTCACCTAGTTCCATGTTGGTTGCAGGGATTCACAATTACACTTGCTCAATTCAATAAAGGCATAGACCATACTGAAATCAATCCGCAATATTGATCTCAATTTACGTTCAGTCTTATATTCAGCTTGTCTAGAACTGCTGATGGTTTTCTGAGTTCTTCATACAGTCATTATCTACATCCTTTGTCAGAGAGTTGCAATCAAGGACAATCATATAATAGGATACAAGAAACATATTGCCAACATATGATGCGTTATCAAACATTAAAGTAGAAGGTAAACCAAACCTAGTGATTATGAACTGATCTATGAACTCGATGATACGTTCAGCATTAGCAATATTAAGAGGAACTGCTTCTACCCATTTAGTAAAATAATAAGTTTCTGTAATGATATACCTATGTTTCTTAGAAGAGTGAGGAATGATCTCACCTATTATGTCCAATCCCCATTGATCAAAAGGCTATTCAATATTGACTGGTTGTAACGGAAATGATGGTTTCTTTTGTCTTCCAGCAGCGGTTTGACAAAATTGACATTTCCTTACGTAGCTAAGTGAGTCTTTGAATAATGTGGGCCAGTAATAGCCTGCGCGAAGGATTTTATGTGCAGTAGTATCTCCAGCATAATGTCCACCTACTGGCCCATCGTGAAGTTCCTGCAAGACTTTTTCAGCTTCAGATTTCTCAAGACATCTAAGGAGAACATAATCATAATTCATTCTAAAAAGAACATCATTCACAAGCTGATATTGTTTTGCCTTCAACCTTAGAGCTCTTTTCTTGGTGTAATTTGAAGGAGCATAACCATTCTTTAGATAAAATATGATATCAGCATATAATGATTCAACATCGTTTAGGCTTACCTCATACATTTGTATCTCTGCATATGGTTTTTCAAAAATAAGCGATGCTCCCGCTAGTATTTTGCAAAAGCCTTGACCTCTTACAATACTTGCTGGTTTGATTTCTACATCATATTCTTGTAAGGAAGTAATCCAACTGGCTCTTTTCTCACCCACATATTTCTATACTAAGATATTTCTTACCACTGGAAATGGTACTATGATTTTTTTATGGGTTTTAAGTAGAAAAGATCTGAAATATTTAATTGATTTGAAAACAGCATAAGCTTGTTTCTCTACATCTGAATAATTCAACTCAGCCCCCTGTAAATTTGAACTAAAAAAATCAATTGGGGCTTCTGCCTTGTCTTGATTTGCTTGAGTGAGTATCGCAGCATATTATTTATCAGAGACAAATGTATACAAAATAAAAGGATCAGAAAAATTTGGAGTTGCTAAAGATGGAGCACTAACAATTACTTGTTTGATCAGATTGAATGCCTCATATTCGTTTTGACCCCATTTGAAGTTTGAATTCTTTTTAATCATTGCTTGTAGAGGAGATACAATTCTTGAAAAATTTGGGACAAATCTCTTCACAAAATTAATCTGGCCAAGGAAATATTGCATAGCTTTCTTGTTATAAGGTAAGGGTATTTCAGAAATCTCCTTGATTCTATCAGGATCAATATGAATTCCATATTTTGACACTATGAATCCAGGAATTTTTCCTTCACTTAATTTAAAAAAATATTTTTTTGGGTTAAGTGAAATTCCATACCTTTGACAACGTTGGAAGATTTGTTTTAAATCTCTAAGATGATTGCCTCGTTTATTGGAATATACAGTTATATCATCCCAATAAATTACCACTGATTTGTTAACTAATCCCTTGAAAGTGATGTCCATTGCTCTCTGAAATGTGGCACCAGCTTTGATCAGACCAAAAGGCATATTTTGATATGCATAAGGGCCCCATTTGGTTCTGAATGTGGTTTTCAATTGGTCATCAGGATGAACCAACACTTGGTTGAAGCCAGAGAAACCATCTAAGAAATACATTAATTCTTATCCTGTAACTACCTGCAATATTTGCTCCATAGGAGGCAAAGGAAAATTATCTTTTTGGCAGGCTTTGTTAAGATTTCGAAAGTCAATGCAAATTCTAATGTCTCCGTTCTTCTTTCTAACGGGAACCATATGGAAACCCATTTAGAATGTTGAACGGGAAAAATAATCTTGGCTTTCAATAACTTATTGAGTTCAGATTTGATCTAGTTTTCTAGATTGGGATGGATCTTTCTCGGCTTTTGTTGGACAGGTTTTTCATCATTTATCATTGGGATAGTATGTTGGATGATAGAAGTGTCATAATTTTTTAGTTCATCGTAGTTCCAAGAAAAGACACTTTTGTTTGTTTCAAGAGACGAACATATGCTAATTTTTCTTTGGGAGCTAGGCCGAGGGCCTAGGTTGATATTTTGTGGTTTGGTATCAGTTCCTAGATTTACTAATTCATAATTCAAAGTTGAACTTTGTAGTTTTGAATTGGTATATCTTTTGAATCGATCTTTCAAATCATAAAGGTCTTCTAACTTGACTACTGACTTTGGCATAGCATTATTAGTGCTATCTTGTTGCATTTGTATGTCATGTTGGTCTTTATCAATTATCTAATTTGGTGTAAGATCCTTAAGATGTGAGGAAGCTTACAATATCAGGATCATCATTGAAAATCCTCCAATTGGTAATGTTATCAAGAATCGAGGGTCTAAAGATTAATTTGATTGAAAATCGATCAGGGCTATATTCTTCTGCAGGAATGAGCTTGGAAGCTACGTTAGATAAAAGTTCTGCACTTGCATTTTGGATTCTGGGTATCAATGAAATATTAAATGCTATAAAGTGTTCAGTCAGATCTTGAACTAAATATTGATAATGCTTTAAATGACCTGATAAACAATGTATAGTATTGCATACCTGTTTGATTACAATTTCAGAATCCCCAAAAACTTGTAGATATTTGATGTCTAATCCGATTGCTTTGTATAATCCTTGGACTAAAGCCTTGTATTCTGTGGTATTATTGGTGCAATCGAACTCGAGTCTGCAAGTTAGCATAATTTTTTTTCCCTCTGGACTAATCAACACGCATCCTGCTCCTACTCCTGCTCCTTCATTAGACTTAGAACCATCAAAAAATAACTTCCAAAATAAAGATTTATTTACAGGATTATCTACAAAATTAATGCATCTAGAACTATCTGTTTGAGATAAAACAGAATGTTCTAAGTAAGGTGAAATATGAGCATTGAACTTTCCTAAGAAAGAATCAACTGAATAGTTTCCAATGATATTATTGATGTATGCAACTGGTTCATTTTCTCCTTCCAGTTCTGTTACTATGTATTTCTGATGTTTTTAACGCTCAACCTTTATCTGATTTGGTTTACCATTGTAAGGAAGCCACATGTGCGACCAATCAGTTGCAAAGTATCCATGAAGTTTTTCTGACCAATCTCTGCTAAGAATTAAGCCATAAAATTTTGGAATATCTGCAACTAAAAATCGATAACTTGACATACCTTTGGATTAGATGACAGCCTTATGGTAACCTGATTTAATTCGCCGATCACTTCAACTTGTGATCGATCTAACTGGACTATGCATACAACAGATTTTTGTGGTTGAATGTTCAACTTCGCACATATTGATTTTGGTAGAATATTAGATGAAGCTCCAGAATCCACTAAACAATTATGCAAATTTTTATTGAAAACTTCGTAAGTAAGAAGAAAAGGAGGAGTATGAGATCTCAACCTTCCTCCAATTAAAGCAATATTTTCTAGATTAACTTTACTAATTGCATTAGTTGGAGGTCTTCCCATCTCATTAGAAGCTTGAGAAATTACAAGATCGGGCAAAGGTTTTTCTGGTATAGCATGTAATTCTTTTAAAAGTACCTTTTGCTGGTGTTTTAACTTTCTCAATTCATAAAAAGTGATGTTAGCCCTAGTCTTCTTCATGTCTTCTATGATATTATACTCCATTTCATCTGAAACAATCAGTGTTTTTGATGGAGTTGATGAATATGTTTGGACTGGGCTAGTTTGAGTTGCTTTGGATGTCGTTTTCTTGGCTACAACTTTATCCTTAGTCATTGAGCTTGCACTCTTTGGCTTAGGAGTAGGTTGAGGAGGATCAAGTTGATTTCTACTTCGAGTGGTCGGGGATGCTTCTTGATCTTCCTCATCTGGGAGGATGAAATCCCACATACCTTGTACTTCTTCATCAGTAGTTTCTTCAGTATTAATCTCCTCTTCTTCTTCTTCTGATTCAGCATTAGTAATAGCATTTGGCGGCTTTGAATCAGTTGAAGGGTTTTTTCTAAAGGGCTTGAAAGAATTTTTAGAAGATGTTTCTGCCACTTGTTTCTTAATGTCAACCATTTTGTTGGACATGGTTTTCAAAAAATTTTGTAATCCTTCTAAATCGAATGGATCTTTCGATTGTTTTTTCTTGGGGTCTTCTTTAAAAGTAACCTTTTTGGATTTTCATTCTTCTATCACATTTTTATTTTCTAGAGCAATAATACGTTTCTCTACTACTATTGCTTCCTTCATATTGTCAGCTAAAGTTGTTTTGTTAGCCCTATCAACGAAGATTGCTATATTTGCTGGTAAAGTAGAGATATACCATTCACTTCGCACTTCTTCGCTAGACTTGGAAGCAATAGGAATTTTATTCAACAGTTTATTGAAACGTGAATTAAAATCCTTGATAGGCTCTTTTGACTCAACTCTAAGATTAGACAAGTCATTGATCAGTGTCGCTGTAGACCTGTCATCACCAAACTTAGTCAAAAATTGATCTTGAAAGATATCCCAACTAGTAATAGAGCTAGATGGTAACAAGAAATACCATGATCCGGCTACTCCTTGTAAATTATAGGGAAAAAGTCGGACGACAGCATCTTCATTAGTAACTCCATCGAGATTTATGGACAACATAAAATTATTTATATGCTCTTCCGCTAGCATGCCTGCTTCAGGATTAAACTTAGACAGCCATTTTTTAGGATGGGCTGGTATTTGACTCAAGGGTGCAGGCATTAAAACTACCCCTGGGTTATTCCATGGAGAGGCCATCGCTGAACTAATAACAGAGGAAAGTTTAGAAGACGATCCCTGTGGTTGGGAAGATGAGGATATTATGATTCTAGATGTTTGAGAAGGAGATGTGGAAGTTCCAGTAGACTGACAAACAATAGTCTGAAGTGGAGGGATGGATGGTTGAATTCGTGGTGAAGAGGTTGAGATGGATGATGATGATGAAAGAGTCTCACTATCAGACCATTTAGGTGATTTCCTTTCTCTCTTCCTTGTAGGTAGAGGTAACTCAGTTGGCTGAATGCCAAGCTTTTCGCTCTGTAATCTGGTAAGAGGATGAGCAGGATTATATTGCGAAGTCACACTGCCTTGAGATTTATCAGATCTTTGAGGTGATATTAAAAATCACTAAAGTTAATGAATCAAATATTCAACTTCAGGAGTTTCAATAGCAGATTCTTCTGAAAAGTTAGCGTTTGTGGCAGTGGCTATTGTTCTTTCGACTTCTGGCTCTAGATTTAAAAATTCTATGTGCGATGGAGAAGTTGGGGGAGATGGTGAGGGCGATTTACTCTCAGAATGGTATTTATATTTTGACTTACTTTCCATTCATAGTTCGGGCCCCTCCTTCTAGCACCAAATATGTTGAAGCTCCGAAAATCGGGTCTACAACAAGGGGGATACCCACCCAGTCCGGACCTTGGTTGGCAGCTCCTTTTCTGTTTGGTATAGTGGGTCCGACTAGGGATAATGGGAACAGTTTCCCAATATGTGTATGTGTGTGTTAAGAATTGATATTTCCTTTCTAAAAGTTCCTAAGTGAGATGCTTTTATTCTAATTCTAATCTATAACATGCAATTGTATTCTAATTAAACACTAATAATATAATTCTAAACTTAACCCGAGATGTAATCTTTTCTTTATGCGATCTAAAATGATTTCAAATAGAAATTGGTAATAAAGATCATTCGACTGTTATAAGAAAATAATTCAATAAAGATAAACCACTTCGTATAATAAGTTAGACGAAACAGTTGTAAAAAACATATAACATAATAAGCTACCCATATATTAAGCATAAACAAATGGCTATCACCATACAAAAGTTCCAAATGATAACTCAAGCATTCAAGCATTAATACATAAACAAATTAACATAAATATCACTTTAAAACAAAGGCAGAAATAGTTAAGAGATAAAAGTACCATTTATAACTAGTTCTACTCATGAGCTTCAAGCAATAATGACTTATCTCTTCCTAATCCAAAATCCACTAAGAGTACAAAAGTGAAACATTAGTAGTAGATATTAAATGTAGATATCAATAAATCATGTTCCATTCATTCATCAAAACCTCCTAGGAGGGTACAAAAGTACATGTTCCGAGGACAATTTTTGACAAATTTCAGGACCCTTCTCTAAATGCATGAGAAGGGTTTAAATACTACTAACTAAATCTAAAAATAGTTTATTACAAAATATAGGATACGGTTTTAAATGACCATCCTCTTTTTAGGCAAAAACTAAAGAAAAACTAATACTAAATCTAAAATTAAAACTTAACAACTAACTACTTGTGAATTTGTTCTTTGAAATTGCAAGTATTCAGCATTGATTTGAGAAGAGTAGGCTGGCCGAATTCAGATTTCAACTGTCCTGTGAAAACGAAATTGGCAAGAGCTGGTGCTATCTTCTCGGCGGAATTGATGATACATTTGAGAGTCATGTATTGGCTGTGTGGTTTTACCAAACATGCCCAGTAAGAATCCAAATTTAACTTTGTTAATCTTTTAATCCATTCTTCCTTTTCTTGAGCCTTCTGTCTCCAGTCTGTTTGTAGTTGTTGTGATTTCGGTAGGTATCTTGGAGTAGTTTCAGAGATCAGATTTGCCTCATCCAAATTTTCATTTATGCAATCAATAATGTTGCTTGCTGCTGTGGCTACTTCTTCTATTTCTTGCTCTTCTTTCTTGATTTGTGCATCCCATTTATTAAAGAGCATTACTTTGTGATTGTCATTGATTATTGGTGCACTTGCTCTTTTCCCCTCCTCTGTTTCTTGCGAGGATAAATAGTCAGTAACTCTTTTATCAATTAAATCATAATCATGTCGTAAGTCTACGACATGATTAGTGATTTTATCACTTTCTTCACAATAAGAGTTCCATTGTAATATTCTTTGGCATAATATTTCCTATTGCTGCAGTAGTTGGTCATTTAAAGAAATAGACTTTGTGATAAATTTTGTAAGCTTGGGATCATCTTTGTGCATCTCTTTCACATCCTGTAGCTTTTTCTCTTTTTCAGCCAAGCTATTCTAATATCCTATCTGCATTTGTTGGAAGTCTTGCTGTAATTTTTCAAGTTGTTTCTGTGCTTCATTATTGGCATTGGCTTGTTGCAGTTGTTGTTGCAGAACCTGTACTTGATCTTCTTTTTCATTCAATAATTTCCGTACCTCAGATGCTTTATCAATGGTTGCAGAGGCATATGCTCCTGTGATCTGAGATAATTTGGTAAGATTTTCAGTTGGATCAGTAGTAGGATCTTGCCATAAGACATCTAATTTTTCTGCATCATGAGAGAGCGCATTTTCCAATTTTATATTCTTTCTTTGTCTTATTACCACTGCCTTGTGTTGTGGACTATAGAATACATCAAGAGGAGGAATTTCCTCTATTTTGAGCATGAGTTGAAAGGATTGGGTAATGGGAATATGTTCTGTTTCCGAGACATTGCTAGTTATTCCTGTGACTATATTTTTTGTTGTCTGTATATTACTCACAGGTGTCTGTGTGTTCTGTCCTTCAATATTAATCAAATCATTGAATGTCTCCCATTCCTTGTCTAACTCAGTTCTGACTGATGGTTACTTTATAATGAGAGGGGGAAGATTTAACTGTGGAGAGGTTGAAACATGTTGCTGTGAAAGCTCCCTTGACTGGGCAGTATCCCTTACTGACCCTTCACTTTTATCATGATCATTGTCAGACCTCTTAGAGTGTTTAGATGTTTCTTTCCCAGACTTAGACTTAGACCTATCTATATCTGAACTTCCACTGAGATTGATACTGGGAGTTGGTTCCCTTACAAGTTCCAAACGTAATTTATCCAAAGGAATAATAGTCAACTTCCTTTCTCTGTATATTTTGAATTCTTGAAATTCTGCTGGAGGAAACCATATTTGAGATGAATGTAGAACCTCTCTAAGTGTGATTTTTTCTTGGAACATGTCATCAAAAAGATCATATTCTTTATAAAATACTCTTATTTTGACTACACTAGTGAAATTTTTAGAAATATCATAGTGGTCAAATGGTCTTCTTGGAAATTTGAACAAATGCAAACATGTAATATTGTTTACTTCTTTGAATGCATGACCAATATCAAATAATGAAAATGCCTCACAGGCCATAGTAAATTGTGGCCAGATAGCCTTCTTTTTGTCCTTCAAATCTTTAGTCAAACCTCTTTCTCCACAGTTTTGATAAGCAATTTCTTGCGCCATGAGTTTGTCAGGGACATACAAAGGTAAAACATGGGGGGAAGCAAAACTTCCAAATACCCTAACATATGTAAATAATTCTTCTCCAAACCATCTCGCAACAGGAAGTATGTCTACCTATGCTTTAGGAGAAAACCTTGGAGCGTATTTATCATATAACATTCTGTACAGGGGCAACATGATTCCATGGAAAATCTTGTAAAAATAGGGAATGAACTTTGAATCCCACGATTCTTTGTGATAAACATGAATGGGTAGGGGATCTTGAGTTGTCCATTTCCAACCCATTAAAGGAAACTTAGAAACATAACATATTGAATCCATTACATAAGCAGATAAGTGAAAAGGGGGATAAATTCTCTGAGAAACAGTTCTTTTGGACCGATAATTCAAAATAGCTGTGGCTAAGTTGTCAGATAATATCTTAGCCCAATCCACAATAGTAGTATTAACAGCAGCATTCAATAATGGTAGCCATTCATATGAAAATTTATTAATGTCTGGCTTTCCAAAAATCCTATAGAGCATAGCAGCAGCAAAGCAATATGGAGAAGTGAGAGAACCAGTACTATACATACTGTGTTTATCCTTTTTTAGTGGTTCATCTCTCCTTGACCAATCCTTGGTGCATTCTGCCAGGTTTTCATTTTCTTTGGCAAATTTCTCCATGAATTGTTTGTTATAAGTCGTCTGTGGCTCCGGCAAATGATACATGAGCCTCAAATCCTGTCGAGTAAAAGAACCAATGAGTTCTTGATACTTAGTCTTAAACTGTCTGTTTGTAATATCTGTGCTGTCCAGTATCCATTTAAGAATGTCCGTGTATGGAATTATTTTAGGCCTTGCTGCTATCCGGTGCAAAAATGAGCAGGCTAGCTCTGTGAGCTTGCAGTGGCTGTAACCTCCATTACTCTAGGGTTCTCTTCCTCAAGTAGATTATACATGCCCTCCCAAGTAGTAATACTAGCATCTTTGTTACGGGCGATGTCTGTATACAAGGGAGTCATTTCTTTCTCTTCAGAACTCAGAACCTTGTCTTTCTTTCCCATTATACTCTGAATATTGTTTTGTATAGTTCTCTGTTCTTTGCTCCTACAATTTACGAATTAAGTGAGAATAATGATAAGAAAAAGGTGACGGGAAAGTTTTAAATGCTGAAGACGTATAAAATATACCACCTTACGTGAAATGGCTCTTCGATCACAACAAAACAAAATTTCATTAATGATTGACAACCAATTCATTGATTAACATTAAAGCGCATAACAGGATCTCAATTTATGGAGAAATCTTCTTCGTACAACGAGCCTTAAGGACCTGCGATAAGGCGATCTGCGATTTGTTTCGCAATATCGCATATCGCAGTATCACACATCACAGTATCGCACATTGCAATATCACAGATTGCAGTATCGCACATCGCAATATCACAGATCGCAGTATCGCACATCGCAATATCACAGATCGCAGTATCGCACATCGCAATATCAAGGATCGCAGTATTGCACATCGCAATATCGCAATATCGCTGAAGAAGAACATGTGACAATCATCCGTTAACATATTTTTTTGCGACATGCGATTTGCGATATGTGCCATCGCATATCGGTGATTTTGAGGTTTTTAGTGTAAGTGATATTTGAGACATGGAATGCGATGAATATTTTTCATGCATAGTTTCGCATCACAATATCGCAATTTTAGAATTCTGCTTGTAAAGAGATATCCATTACTTTTTTTTGTGATGCGATATTATTTTAAGGAATGATTTTATTCTATCTTATCATGAAACTTAAGCTTTTTAGATTTTTCAAGAGGTATTTTCCTAAGTTTATGATATTAAGTTTTATTGAACAAAGAATACAAATACTAATTGATTTTTTAGATTTTTTGACTAAGGGTCCCCTCTTATTTAGTATTATCATTAATATTAAATAAGAAGGGGGGTTGTTGCTAGCCACAACATAATGGTAATAAAATTAGTCTCAAATAAATTTTCAATACATTTTTTCTTTTTAGGTAGCTTCAGACTATGAATTTTTTAACAAACGTTGAGAAAACATCTCCAAATATGTCTAGTAAACAATTTAGATTTTACTTCACCATAATTTTGGAGATATACCCTATAGGAGTTAGGGATTGTGAATGGTTCTGAAATCAGTATTGAATTTTGAGGAAACATAATGTGGTATTCCAAGTAAAAAGTTTACAATTAGATTTTAAAAATTGGACATGTTGCATGTTGTACAAGTTCACTCTAAGAAAGAGGCCATAAATCATCAATTTTTGGGAATGTCACCATGAATTTGACTTGGATGATCAAAATTTGATATAGCCTATTGTATTGAAAATAGGAAATATCAATGTACTATAAGTCAAAATTTTATTCTTAGAAGGGTTGAAATTGCATAGATACATTAGACGAAATATCAAATAGAATAACAAACTCTAGAGCATGGTTTTGGAAGACTTGAATTAAGAAGTAATGGAACTATCTAAATACAATGGAGATGAAGAAAAGAATGAAATTGATCCCAGGGAATGACTAAGGATGGTAAACAAAACTGGTATGAATCCTTCAAGGGAAATGAATTATTTTCATCTTGAAACATTGAAGTTGTGGATAAGTATTGGAAATGACATTGCACTAAAGAACACATGGGAAATATTTGAAAAATATTTCTTGAATAAATGGATCAAGGATATTAAAATGGAGGATATGCATAAAATTTAAGATGAATTGAAATAATCTAAATATGAGATCAAGAAGAAGGGTGATGAGTTATCCAAGATACAAGACCTTAATGAATCTCTCATTAGGGAGATTGAAAAATTAAAACAAGGAAAGAGTAGCAAGGGAAATGGGAAAAAGGATGCTTCACGGGAAGAATTGAAAAATAAAGATGAAAAAATATATAGATTATGATATCATAATAGAAAACTACTATACGATGTTAAGATATTGAAATAATAATAAAAACATTATCAAATTCAAGAAGTAACAAGGATTTGAGATGAAGAGACTACCAAAATACTTGAAGAGGAAAATGACAATAATATTGAAGAATCCCTAGACATAGATGAGGTAAAATTAGAAATACAATACATAATTAAAGAAGGATGTCAAAATTTGACAGATGGAGTCACATTATAGATTCAAAAAGAGAAAGATGAAAATACTCAGGAAGGTATGAAAAATATACCTAAATAAGTTTAACTCCATCTAGAGGATGTACATGTCAAATGTGATGTATTATATCTAAGGATAGAGTACTAATCAAAGACTAGGCATAAAGCATAGAGGAGGCCATTATGTTTGAAAAGAAGACAGATGAAATAGGTATGCAAAGTAAAGGAAATTCATAAAATTTGAAACCATATTGACATCATCATTACCAAGAAATATTTCAAGGAATACAAGAATATCAATATCAATATTATCAAGGAATACAAGAAGATCAATATCAATATTATCAAGTAATACATGAAGATACTATCTAGGAAGAAGATGGAATACTCATCATTATTCATGGAAGAAAACATCACAAAATAATTATTCAATAGGATGTTATCAAAGATAAACAACTATTAAAAATTTAAGATCACCAAACCATCATTCAAGAGGATGTTATTGAATACCAACAACTGCCACTAATTGGAGAATTCACAACAACAAGACATGGAATCAAAGTAAATAAACTATGAAACGACCATCCATCAAGGATTACGATTGCAAATAACTTAGTTGGGACGGATGGATCATCATAAATCAAAATAAGAATGTAAAAATATAAGTAAAACCTATTATTTGGTTTCTTCACATGTAACACCCTTGATAGCAAAATATATGAGGAAAAATATTTTGAAATGAGGGTACTACGTTGTGACCTAATGGGGAAAATGGGGAGGTGGGGGGCTATATTGGGTTAATTGTGTATGGCGTGAACCTAAGTAGGGGAATATATGAGGTTAAATGTACATATAATATATAATTTTATATGTAATAAGGTAGGCATAGTGATGAATGGGCCATATGGGTAATGTGTGAATAGGTATAAATATAGATATTGTATAATCGTTATTGAGCACATGTGATTGGGATGTATGAATGTATTTAGAGATTTGGAGGATTTTATCCTAGTATTATCTTTATTGGAGTTGTTCTTGATGCTCACATTATTGTACATGGTTTTTACTTCTATTTTTTTTATGTATTTGGTGTTGAAAATACATAATGATACTAACGAGGGGTGGGGTTGAATTAATATCACTCAGTTTTAAAATTTTCCACTATATGAATCTTAAAAATAAAATATTATCACAAAATCAATCATCAACACAATGCTTGAATGTAGGAACTAAAGTGAGAATACAAACTTTAAGAATTTTTTTTTTCAATCAATATTCAATTTATTACAACTAGTTGTGAGGACACCAATCCTCTGTAAGCACAAACTTAAAAAAATAATAGGTTCCAACCTTTCAAAAATATGAGGAAACCAATCATTATTGAGCACCAACTTACAATTGTTTTACTCTTCAAGAGACAAAATTTAGGCTTAGAACTTATTCAAAATAACACCATCCCTCTTGGCAACTTGTACCCAACTCAAACTAGAATTCGACCTCCACAAGGACTACAAATTTTTTCTCCAACAAAGCTCATCCTACAACTAGAATAGGTCTATAATCTGGCCTCTTACCAACACAACAACTCAGCCTCTAATTAGGATATAAAATCAACCTAAAGCTAGATAAAGTTCAAATGAACTCAATCCAACGTCCCCTGAACTTAAGCTCCTTAGTAGAAGAACTCAACCACCTCAACATACTTTGAACTCAACCTCAATAGGCCTCAAATGAAACAAAAACCATTCCTAATAATTATACCAAAACCCTTACAAATAAAGCTTCTCTAACTTGATTTCATCTCACTTCTTGTCGACTCATGAGGTATAAACCTCAGCCCTTCTCCTTACCTGTCCTAAAATAAGATCCAAACAATTGATTGGTGGCTATAAATTCTCCTCACACATATTTATAGTGCATTTGGGGTCTAGGGTAGGGCAAACTTTTCCATTGGGTGGGTCAACTTGTGCAATTGGCATAATGTATAATGAATATTCAAAAAATCATTTCTCCTCAACTATGAGGAGTTAGAGGAAATGGCATATATCATTGGAAATGTCTCAAAATATTATTTACAACCATATTTCATATGATCCCATTTGAGATAAGTAGTTAGAGTAAAAATTTATTCAATTATAGGGTATCCAAATGGGGCCTTCTTGTACTTTTCCATGGGCCATCTTGACAAAATATATAATATCTCCTCACTGTAATGGGATTATAGGGATCTCCATAGACCATTGGAAAGGTCTTCAAATATTCTATTTTAGTATGCATCTTTCTCTTTCATTTGGACAACATTTTACATCAATAATAACCATTTTCAACATTTGGTGCACAATAGCGTGTGTATTTATTTCTATTCAATATTTCTTACATTTCATATTATTTACTCGTTTAAGAAAAAAAGTTAAATAAAGAGTCTATGATATAAAGGAAATTAACATTCATGGTAAATAGTTTTGTATTTTATTAGATCTATTGTGACAAATTGTATGAATGGAATAACTGTGGCATTTTACAGATCATATTTGTATCATAATAAGATTTTTTGGGGCATTTTGTAAGAAGTTCCATAGATCTAAGAGTAATTTAAACAAGAAATTTGAAGAACCTTGGCCAAGGTAAAAGAGTATATTTACGTTGAGCTTGAGGTTTGATAGAAGAGATATTTGCAAGGCTGGAAGCACAAGTCACCAACTTTAATCGTAATATGGACCTACTTACGGTGGATATAGAAATAAATATCAAACCAATTAGATAGGATGGATTCTCTAACTCATAGGTCAGATCAAAAGCGAAATTAGGAAATCATGAAGACCTAAAATATGAGTCAAGGAAAGAACCTAGGAAAGAGAAATCAAGTTCAAGAGTTGTTAATAGTTCATAATACCTATTTTACAAAGGAAAAAAAGCAAGTATTTCTATTTATAGAAAAAAAATTGGATTGATATGCCATGGAATTTGTATGATGCGTGGCTTAGAGATGAAACTTATATTTTATATCATTAATTACAAGTTTGATATTTTTCCAAAATTTAAAGTATTACTTTAAGCATAAAATAAAAATATTTTTAAAGTATTTTTTAAAGTATTTCAATTTGATATGTTAGTACTCTTTGGGTCCTAAAAATTGATCCTGTAGTTGTCCTATGATAACCATTATATATCGATTCTTCTACCAACCTAAATATATGATATCAATAGTAAAAGTTCCTCATTTTTTCCCTTTTTTATTATTTCAAAAAAATACAAACTGTCATTGAAGTATGGATGAATTTTATGTTAACAAGAAATATCAATATAAAAGGAAAGAGTACATAAATAAATCCTTTAGGTCTAGGGGGTTTAAAAATGTTCGCTAATGATGCTTTTATTGCTTTCTGTGATTTCCCACTTTCCTTTATCCAATGCCCATCCTATTTTGGAAAGGTTATTTGCTTCTTGGTTTTATGATTTGTAGATGTGTGTAAAATTAGCATGAGTAAAAATACTCAACCTATTGATAACATTTTGAAAATTTCGAAGAAGAATGCGTTTTTTTATTCTAGTTGTGCTATTCCTCCATTCAATATTTGAGCCTCCATAACTATGAAGGGAATAAATTTGAAAAAATTATGCCAGTTGTAGAACAAGTTTAAGAGAAAATAAATCTCCATAGTTGTTTGTATCTAGTCCTATGTTGCATGAGAAGGAGTATAAATGCATATAAGACAATAAAATAATGGCCCTTGGGCCTCATGTAGATGGATTTTTTTGAGATACTTCATTAAATAATTTGCAAGGATAGTATTTTAATATAGTCACCTTTGTAGAATTTTTGGAATAATATGGTTTTGGACTGTATGGAAGAGATTCTTGTATAGAAACACCATGAAAATAAACCCTAATATATGATTTCCCTTGATTTTAAAATATAACAGTATTCCTTTCCAACTAGATCCCTTCGTTTATTATTAAAGGGCTTATAATTTTTCTTTTGTTTTTCCTTCAAGCCATGTTTTGAGACAATCTTCAATGGACTCCCCATGCCAGGAATATACATCCCCCCTATCCTTTCTATTTATTTCTAGACCAATTTCATGAAATGGAAATATATTAAGAGATGAGATATCATTTTAGATTCTTCAAGACAGAGAGAACATCTTTGAGGACCACAAAAATATATTTTTTGTAGTATGTCCCATGTGGGTGCTTTGTTTTTTAATAAAAACCACAATTTTTTTTCTTCTTCAGTGAAAAATGAAATTTCCCACCGGGGGGGGATTGAGGATCAAGGGGAAGATCCAAAGATAAGTGGCTGGATTTTTTACTATAATATCCTAAAGGGGCTAGGGACCATACAAGAAAATATTTAGAAGGCAAAAGAGGGGTAAGGGATTATTGGAGGGAAGTAGTGTATTCCAGCCATCCTTTATGTCACCTTCTAATTTTAGTGCTTCCAGAGACCTCTAAGATTGAGGACAAACATACCCATTCATGTTGGAGGCTTAATGTAGAAAGTATCCTTTCTCATTTTGTATATGAATCAACTGGTACAAGATGATGTGAGAGTTTTGCATCCCAATCCAAGGATCCTTCCCAATTAGGACCTTAGTACCATCCACAATTTTCCATTTGTGACCTTTCCCTGTCATATTGAATGATTTTATAATGAATTTTGATATGATAGATCCATTATGAGTAGTTTTCCTAGTAGTTGTGATCCACTCAAGAGTAGAAGATGGATGTGTTATCACACCAATAATTCCTAGGGTTGTTATTATTTTATTTTAAATAATATTAGAGGCAACTACATACCTACTTTTAAGCTTAGGATCTAGCCTTCCTAATTCTCAGAGAGGGCTCTCTCTTTGTGATTTACATTTGTTATTTTTAGTTGATTTTAGGCTAGTTATGTAAGATTGATTAGGTTTTGATTTTGGTTTGGTTTGGTGGTGGAATTACTGATTCAGATGGATAGATGTAGGTATGTTTTCCATTGGACTAATGGAGTCAATATATCAAGCAACAGAGCAGAATCAATTTCTAAAGGAAGTGTTCATAGGGCAAGGTAGATGAGTAAATTCAGTTCTTTAGGCCGGATGGTGAAATGATTTCAATTGGGATGGGAGAGAAATTAAGGATTCTCGGATCCGGATAATGAAGGAATATGACAGAGGTCAATTGAAAATAGGGAGAAATGAAGAATTCCCTAATCTGGATATCAGAAGAAAACATGAAAATGAATAACAGTAAAAGATAGAGTGTATTTAAACAAGTTCTGAAATAAAATTCATGTTATATCATTTAGATTTAGAAAACATGCAAGTATGTGAAAAACTTTAGAAAATAACAAAGAACAATTGAAAGTACTTCACTAAAGTGGCTCAACACATGAATCCTATAATATAATGCCTTTATTTCTCAATCTAGTTTGTTTACGTGAAAGTGGTACAATGAACCCCCAGGTTTCATATCAATACAACTAAATAAATGTTTAGCAATCCACAATCCACCCTCAATACTTCGAATTATGAAGTATTTATACAAAAACTATTACAAAATATCCTAAAACTGATTTAGGAATTATTCAAGGAAAAATAAATATCTTCATGCAAGAATGTACAGACACCTAGGAGACTAATTGCTAGTTGTCCCTTTTTTATTTGGATTTGTTGTTTTCTTATTGATATTTTGCTGCTTTCTCTCTTTTGTTGTTGCTCAACGCTGAATTCCTTTTATGTTTTTGAGTTTCCTTTACACTTGATGCATTTTTACTTTGTTTCTCACTTTAACCCTGCTTTTCATCTGATACTCTTTAACTCTGTTACTCTTTAAACTATGTTTTACCTTGACTGTTTTTAATTGTGTTCTTTGACTACTCTGTTTTACTGCACTACTCCTTTACAAGTAACATTTTTATTTTCACATTAAATCATTAAGTTTGTCCTAATCCTATGCATCTGGTACTTTGATTTTTACCATTCTTATGAAAATCTCATCAACCTCTGTATATTTTGCAAATGTAGGCTTGTTTATGAATAGATTTTTTACCTCATGCTGGAGGTAAAAGAGATTCTCAAAAATCTGATAAAGAACTCTTCTTGTAGGCATTCCTTTCATGGAGGAATTGTTGGTATGTTCCTTTGCTACTTTTCTGATTTTCTTGTCATAGTATTCATGTTTCATGAACCTGTCATTTATAACCAAAGGATTGGGTAGACCTTTCTGCCTCAAAACATCAAATTTTACCATGAATCTGGTTATGGGAAGCTCCATGTTCTGACACTTGTCTTCAAGTTGTACCATCAAGTTCCTTTTAGAAATCACCTTTCTTACCTCAAGGATTGTTTCAGTCCTATCACTAATTCCAATTTCTTCTAATTCCCGTTTGTTCTTGGAATTAAGAAAATTTATGATTTCATTAGCTTATTTTGGCTTTTTACCAAGTTCTTCCTTTACTTTCTGAATGCCTTCACTTGCTACCTTGATCAAATACTTCTATTCATAAATAACTTGAATGGATGGCCAAATATCATTGACAGATTCAATGGTATTGGCCCACAGGTGCTTCTTTTCTTGGGCAAGTGGTTCTTTCAATGTTAATTCTTTCTCTAAGTTATGTAATTTCTCAGTCAATCTATTTGGCTTCTGTGTTTCATTCTTGTGCATGATTTCAACTAGCTTTTTCTCATCCTCTAGACTTTTAATTTGTTCTTTAAGAATATTTATTTTATTTGTCTATATGGACATGTCTTGCATTGCTTTAACTAGTTTACCTGCTTCGTCACTAGGATGAGTTGTTGTTGTAGATGATTTTGTAGCTGAGGTAATTTCTAATGCAGTGGGAATTGTTGTAGCTACTAGAACTAATGTGGCCACTGAAGCTACTAAAGTATAAGGGACTATTGTAGTAACTGTAGGAATAGTAGTGACAAATATTGCTTCCATGCTGGCCTTCTTCTCCAACACTAACTTATCCATCTCATTCTCCATCTCTTTCAGTTGAGTTGTCAACTGAATGATGAGATTAATCATTTCATCTTTTTGGCTTTCATTTTCTAGCACTTCTTTTGCTTGTGATGTTTAGTAGGAGGAAATTTGAGCTGCTTCTTTAATGCAACATGTCTGCATTATTTTTCTTAAGGAGTTATTCTGCAACTTTAACGTTCTTAGGATCATAACCAACCTATATGACCAATTCTTCCAGTGATTTGATTCTATTGACTTTGGCTTGTGATGAAGCCTTTTCTATCTTTAATTGTCTTTGATGTTTTGCAAAGTATTTTGCAGCTTTTGTACACTCATGGCTTTGTTGGTCATTGTAGAGTATGTCATTTCTCCATCTTGCTTATGGAATTCTATTTGGTCTATAGGATGAATATCTTTGGCTTGAACTTCATATAATGTTTTCTTATAGTCAACTAATGACTTTGGATTCTTCAATGTTGGCTGCAAGAAGGTCATCTGCATCTTCCTAGTTTTATAATCAAATGCAGAAAGTAAACTGCTTTGGTCACTTGGTGTCTGCTTCCAGTATTGGGCATAAGTATCTACTTTTAATGCCTCATTCCTGAGTTTGATTTCCTTGTACTTATACATGATATCATGTTCTTTATCTGTTGGTTTACTTGATGAAGACACTTAAACATTGTGCTTCTTTTAATGATTTGAGTATTAGATGTTGAAGGCTGGTGAGTTTCCTCTGAAACTGCTGGAGGTGCATTCTCTTTTACCACTGTATCTGTATCAATTATCTCAATTGTCTCAACTTTTTCATTTACAGGATTTAATTTGGGCTTCTTCTTGTACATCAATTTGAATTTTGTTTCAGTGGTGGTTTGAGCTGAATATGATCCTTCTTCTCTTTGCCTTTTAGAGTTTCTATCTTGTGGGGCTAGAGTTTGCAAGATGGAACTAGTATCACCTTGCTTCTCTGCCTCTTTTAATGTGTTCTCCAACCACTCAGACATGTTGGAGTACCTTTCTATTTATGGTTTGGATGCATGGACAAAAGAAGTTAACTTAAATTTTATTCTTAACTTGCTGATAACTCCTAAAGGATCATAATTCCATTTGAAGCATTCACTGAACTTGAATTCTTGAAGACACTTTTCTGCCTGTTGACCAGCAGTCCTGTTATTGTAGATGAAAGGACCAATATGATTTTTTTTTATTTTAAATTTTGTTTTCTTCTTGGCTGACAGAAAATTCACTTCATTAGAGTTAAGGATTTTCCTAATATATTAAAGTTCAAATAACCTCATTGGGAGGTATTTGGGAAGCTTATATGGAGTGAGTTGACATCCATATACCCTAATCTCAGTGTGGTTTTATTAAAGGTACCAATATCTTGTCCCACTGTGTTCTGATAACTACAACACCATTTTTATCTCATCACTAACTCTTGATTGAATGTTGTTGTTCAACATGTTGACAATTGGATAGATAAATGAGTCAATGAAATCTTTGTGTGTGAATTTTGTGGAATCTTTCTTGATTAATGAAGTCCAAAATATTACTTATTGAGGATTACCTTCAATGTCCAATTTTTGAAGGTTGATTTCAAATGTTTCATAAGTAGGAGGCTGACCGGGGGAGAAAATAGACAGAAAAACTAGGAATGAAGCATCAACATGCTCATCACTGAAATAACCCAAAATACGTGACAACATGGTGATAATATGCCTGGTTCTCTTAGAAAATATAGAAGCTGGATAAGGAGAGTTACAGTCAGGAATTTCTACCAATGAGGGAACAAATGTTTGAAATATCTGAAACCTTTTGGGGAAGTCCAACTTTAAATACAATTCAGTGAGGATCTCAATAGACAGTGGGGCTTCATCATTCCTAGGATGGATTTGTAGCATTTGGTTTATTGATTCATCCATGATGGTGAATAAAATCTCTTTACCAGGGGTTTCAAGGGCTCTTTGGTTAGGCAGATAACTATTTTGGTAGAGTATGATAACCTTTGTACATTGGAAGGTATGTGGGACAATATACTTGGGAAAATTTGACTCCCAAAGTTAAACATCATCAGCTTGGTCAATTGACTTATCATGGCTCCAGCAGTGGATCTCAAGGAGGTTGAAATCAATGATAGGCTCACTAATTTTGAAGTCTTTATCTGCAAGGGGGGTATGTTCCACATCAAAAATAGGAGGTTGCAGGGGATTGACTGTCACAATACCTTGGGAAGCCATTATTTGTGTGATTTAATCAATTATTACTTTTTTGTGATCAAGAAATAAGCTCAGGCCCTTAGGAATAATGTGAAAATATGGTTAGAGTCTGCAAAAAGTGTTTTTGGAGGTTACAGTGGTTTTTCTATGGTCTGCAAAAACTTTCTAAACTGCTTGAATTAATTAAATACATGCCTAGGCACTTAGGAATACCTAGAAGCAATAATTTATGTTTGCAGAGAAGGTCATGGAGGCAGCGGAGGCTTTCTAAGGCTTCAAATTAGTTCTTCACCGACTTTAGCAGCAAAGAGTCTTGAATTCAGGTGTAAAATGGCTTAAAAATAGGTTAGCAGAGTATTTTTTTGCTTTGGAATAGGTCGATAGTAGCTCTTTCTTTGTGCAAATCTAAAAATAATGGTGAAAAAGGTTTGAAAGGGCGGTCTTTATCTTTTAACCAACAGTGGTTAATCTTTATTGTGTGGGGTCAATTCAAATGAGGGTGGTATTCATTACAATAGGCGGAAAAAAGATCGACGGTTTTTGCATGATGAAAAGCCGGTATATGGGATTCTGCTGAGGAGCGCGAACAGCATGTAGCTACCACGTAGCAAGGAGAAGGGGTGGTGAAACTGCTTATTTTGCAAGCCCCACATGATGTTAATGGTTGGGCAGTGGAGGGTGCGAAAGCTATCATTGGCCATTGGATTTGATCAATCTTGATATGACAGATGGGCGAATGGGAGGAATATGTTAGGGGTTTGATAGGCGGGGCCCAAGGAATAATGTAATGCAGTGGGTTTTAATGTATATGCAAAGGGATATGTAAAGGGTTGGGTTTATAATGAGTGGAGTTATAATAAGTGGGACCTCGGAATTAATATAAATCATAGGTTAAATTAATATATAAGGGTTAACATAATATAGGAGTCGATATATATATATATATATATATATAGTGGGATTTAATATATAATGGGAGGTTAATAAAATATGATGTGGGATTTTTAATATGTGCAGGATTTATTATATGGGATAATGAACATGGAATGTTAAAATACATTTAGAATGTGTCAAAATGCTATCGGGGAGGAGTTTTACAGTGGGGTCTGATTATATTTAAAACCTTTAAAACTATGAAAAAGTGTTTTTTTCATGTTTTAATTGAAAAAGGGAATTAGTAAAGGGGAGTTATTTTTCAAAGGTAAAATGTATTTTTAACTAGGGAAAAGGGGTTTTTACAAAGGGGAAAGTTAAAATGTCGGGGAAGGAGTATTTTACAAGGGAAAATGCCTTTTAAGAGTGGCATTAGTGTTTTTAGCAAAGGGAGGGGGATTTTGGGATATTAGTGGTATGAAATTACCAACTTAACACTTTTCATGCCTTGTGAAACTGCTTCTACCTACCCATATTTTACCCTAACTTTGTTTCTTCATTTATTTTGGTGTATTTGAGCTTGCTGACCCTTTTTATTTTTATTTTAAATAAGAAAACTATCTACTTCTAACCTTATGAAATCCAATGGCTCAGATTAAACTAATGAGCTCATTATTATTCTCTACATAACTACTAATCTGCCAAGATTAAACAGTTTGGCTAGATATTTATTCTCTAAGTATCAACATGAAATTTAAAGCATGAATTAGTCAAAATTAAGTTTTTTGACAATCATGGATTGTGGCATTTTTGACAAGCTTCACACAATCTTATTTTGCAAATTAAAGTAACAATTAGTGCCATTTGAATTTGCATCACTTTCAAGATCTATTTTTATCTCTTTTTTGGTGGGGTTCATATTCTATCTTTTTTTCTTTTAGTCCTTTGATTTTTCTTTTAGGACTTACCCTCTTTACATTTTTTAATATGGGAAAACAGTTTGCAGAAAGAAAAATATGTACAATATTACAAAACTAATCATAGCCAATTCAAAATTATAAATCATATTATTATAGGACCCTAACAGTGGTTCCACACGGGGATGGATTTTCCTGGTGAAATGTTAAGAACTTTAAGATCAGTAGCTTTAAACTTTGACTGTGCTTGCCTTGAAACTATTTTCTGAGCTCTTCTTTATTCATACTTATGATATTATTTCTTTCAAATCTTGGGGCTTTCTCTTTAGGCTTCAAATTTGCAAGAAAAACATCCAATCCAATCTAAACTTTGCAATGTTATGTACAATGAGCAAATTAAATAAAGTGAATTATTGGTTAATCTGAGGAAAAGTAATGCTTCAACATCCTACCATTAACTAGTCCTCCTCGTAGATCTGATCCATCCAAATCCTTCAAAAATAATGCATTATTACCTCTGTAACCATAAATTACATAGGGACCTTTCCAAATAAAATCAAATTTACCATGTTTACCTTTTTCTTCTCTTATAGAATCCCATTTAAGCACTTTATCACCTATGTAAAAATCGTCTTCCTTTGTTTTCTTGTCAAATATATTTTTGATTTTATCCTGGATCACTTGTGATTTGACATAGATTTCTTCCCTGGTTTGTTTCAAATGTATGGTCTGATTTATCCTTCTCTGGATATCATTTGGTTCTACCTGCAGTTCTTGGATCATCTTCATCACTGGCACTCCCAAAGAGGATGGAAAACCATCATCCATCCCATATACTAGTTGATAGAGAGATGTACCAATGGAATTATTTGTAGTTAGACTATTTTCCCATAAGGCATTAACTAAACTTTTTTTCCAGGTCTTCTTATTGTCTTCTAACAGTTTTTTGATGATATTAACCAAGATTTTTTTTGGAAGATTCTACTAGTACATTACCTTGAGGGTAATAGGAAATGGAATGGAAAAGGTTGATGTGGTATTTGTTACAAAAGTTAATCATTTTCTTAGATTTGAAGGCAGCTGCATTATCAGTAATGAGCTTTTGTGGGCATCCAAATCTAGACATTATATTTTTTTCATGGAATGAGATAATGACAGAATCAATGGCTCGTCTAGAAGGAATGGATTCTATCCCACTTGGTGAAATAGTTAGTGGCTGTCAAAATCCATTTATGCTGGGTTAAGGAGGGTGGGTGAATTTCACCAATAAAGTCTAAACCCCATAGCTGAAATGGAATTTATGTGGATATGGGTTTGAGGGGTACAGAATGTTCCCGGGACAGAGCTTTTCTTCCCTTCAAAGATCTAGAATTTGTGATAGGATGTCACATACTTTCTAACATCTATAAAAAGAGTGGGCTAGTAAAAAGTTGTCCTCAAGATTTTATCAGCAGTTGATTTCCAGTAAAGGTGTCCTCCACAATCACCTACATGAAACTCTTGCATAACTTTATCAGCTTCATCTTTCATAAACAGTTTGATAAAATGCTACCATGATCTTTCCAAAACAAGAATTATCTAAGATACAATATTTCATTGGTTTTAACTTTAAGAACCTACCTTTAGTTCTAGACAAACCAAGAGGAGCTTGTAAGTTTAGTAAAACAAATATGATATCTGCATACCAAGGTGAATCTAAGAAAGATTCACTGAACTGTGGAGTTTCCATCTCTTCTTGATCATCTAATTGAGCAATAAAATTTATATATAAGGCCTGACAGTTCGATTCAGCCATGAGTTTGGCTAAACCTTGGCCTTTAATGAGTTTGGTGGGCTTAATTTCAATATCATATTTCAAAATAGTGGTAATCAATTTGCCTCTCTTACCATCAGGCCCATTTTGAGTCAGAATGTCCTTTACTACTGAATTTGGTACATATGCAATAATGTGTGAGTATAAAATATACACTCTGAAATATTTAATAGCCATCACTAAAGAAAGTGCTTGTTTTTTTGTGTATGTGTTATATTATTTCCACGATTAGTCCTACGCGCCATGTTAATTGGTGATCGTGTTATTTATTTGTTCTTGTATGTGGATGATATGTTGTTGATTGGAAATGAGAAAGAAATTATCCAAGATTTTAAAGCCCAATTGTTCTCCAAATTTGACATGAAGGATCTTGGTGCTGCAAATTATATTTTGGGCGTGGAAATTAAGGTAGATTGGGAAAAGAGGAAGCTCTGGTTAAACCAGAGGAAGTATGTCGAGACTATATTACAGAGGTTCAATATGCAGGATAGTAAACTGGTGAATGTTCCTATTCCTGTAGATGTAAATTTTTCTATTGAACAGTGTCCCAAGACACAAGAAGAAGAAGAGGATATGTCTCGTGTTCCATATGCAAGTGCACTGGGTAGCCTGATGTATGCAATGGTCTATACTAGACCAGACATTGCACATGCAGTGGGAGTATTGAGCAGGTTTATGTCAAACCAAGGGAAGGAGCATTAGACAATAGTGACGAGGGCTTTTAGATATTTGTGTGGCACTAGTGATTATGGCTTGTGCTACCAGGGAAGACCAGTATTGGAAAGAGTTTTGGACATTCATGGTTTTGTTGATGCAGACTGGGCTGGAGATCTGGACCAAAGAAGATCTACAAGTGGGTATGTGTTTAGCCTATTTGGAGGTGTAGTCACTTGGATGAGTAAAAGACAGTCTGTAGTGGCTATTTCAACTATAGAGGTAGAATACATGGTAGCCACTCATGCAAGCAAGGAAGCAATTTGGTTGTAGAGGTTGTGGTCAAGTACGGGGTTGGTGTAGCGAGCTATAAGGATAGACTATGATAGCCAAAGTGAAATTTTCTTGGCTAAGAACCCTACTTATCATTCAAAGACAAAGCACATTGATGTTCAATATCAGTTTGTGAGAGATATGGTTGAGGATAAAAGGGTGTTGCTGGTAAAGGTGGACACTTTGAAGAATGTTGCAGATGCATTGACGAAGTCTGTAAGCACTTAGAAGTTCTCTTACTGTAGAGAAACAATGGGTGTTGCAGAGTTGGACTCATTATTAAGCTTTCTTGTGGCCCCCTGCAAAAAGAAAGCAACAAGTGGGAGAATATTGGGTACGTGTTATATTCTTTCCATGATTATTCCTACATACTATATGTTGCACCGGGCGTAGCAGGGGGGGCGGAAACCCCCCTTGTTGGGGTCAGGGGTAGTGCCCTGGGAAATTTTTTTTGGTGGGCGGACCCACCCATGGTTTTGTGCATGGGTTTGCACATGGTTTTGGGGGATGATGGTTTTTGACCCCTGGTATTTTGTAGATCCAGTCAAGGGAAGTACAATTATGTTATAATCTAGGGATAATAGATTGGGGTTTATGTATGCTTTATCATGTATATATATGTGTTGTAACACTGAAAGGAAAATAATGAAAAATCAAGTTGGTCATCCTGATTTGGGATCCAGGGGAAAATCTGTGTGTATATATGCTTTATGTTTTATGCTCTCACTATTGTTTATTTTCTGCTTTTAAGATTCGTTTGTAGATAATTTATATACAGGGTTAAAACCTACAGTTTTTCCATTATGCTGTAATTTATTGTTGCATATTTGAAGGATTTTCTGAAAAAAGAAATGGGTTGTTCATAACCCTGATCATTCTTTTCCAGCAAGACTGCTGCAATGGTATGTTCTGAAGCAAAAGAATTTTTTTTTTTTTTTTTTAAATCAAGACTTATTAGGACTGATGTTCTTGTAAGGGCTTGTTTGATTGATTCAAAGGGTTTTTTGGCCTCTACTTTCCATTTAAGTGTTGAGTCTTTCTTTAATGTGTTATTCAATTCTCTAATTAATTCTGCTAAATTTGAAATAAATCTTCTAAGAAAGTTAATTTTACCTAAGAATGTCTGTAATTCCTTGATGTTTCTAGGATGACTTATGTTCAAAATTGCCTCTATTCTAGCTAGATCTATCCTAATTCCATCTTTTGAGATTATTTGTCCTAAGAGTTTACCTTCTTTAAGTCCAAAGAGAGTCCTTTTGGGATTCAAAGAAATACCAAATTTTCTACATTTAGTGAACACTTGTCTAAGATGATCTAGATGTTCATTGTCTATTTTTTAGAATATTGTTATATCATCTGGATAAATGACAAGAAAAAATGAATTTCTTTGGAAAAAGCTATGTCCATAGCTCTCTGGAATGTAGCTCCTGCATTCATCAATCCAAAAGGAATTTTCAAATACATGAAAGTACCCCATGGAGTGGTAAATGTTGTCTTTGGTTGATCTTCTGGTTGAACTAAGATTTGATTATATCTAGAGAATCCATCAAGAAATAAAATCCTGGATGATCCTACAACCCTATGTAAAATATGGTCCATTTTTGGGAGAGGATAGTTATCTTTTAGGGACACCTCGTATAAGTTCTGGAAATCAACAGAAAGTCTGATTTCTCCTATTTTCTTCCTAGTGGGAATTAAGTTTCAGACCCAATCAAAATATCTGATAGGTGCAATGGTTTGTGCTTCATACATCATTTTTACTTATTTTCAATCAAAGGCATAAGAACTCTATTGATTCTCCTAAGATTTTGTTTAAATGGTTTATGATCTAATTTGATAGGTATTTTATGTTGAATGATACTTGTGTCATAAGACTTGAGGTCTTCATAAATCCATGCAAACACATCTTGAAATTCGTTAAACAAAGATATGTATTTCAACTTTTCTTCTGAAGGTAATGCTTTGGATAATTTGATGAGCTTAGGTTTTTGTTCTGTTCCTATGTTACATTCTTCTATGTCTGATCTTAATGGTTCCATTTTTGGTTTTATTGCTACATCATTTGAATAAAAAATATCTTCTAATGGGCCTAATCCCTTAGGCAAAAAGTTATTTTTAAGGTTTAAAATATCATAATCATCATTTTATATTTATTCTATTTCTACAGTTTCTAATTTAACTATTTCTCTATTGCACAATCTGTATCTATGTTACAATTTTGGAATTCTCCATCAGCATTCATAAAGTTGTAAGTATAGTAGGCATGTGTCTTACCTCTATTGTGTATTGGTGACTTGGCTGAAAAGGAAATTTGCAGGTGCTAGCAAAAGTAGCCAAACTATGTGCCTACATGTTTTGTTTCCTTGGAATAACAACAAAGTCAATTTCAAGCAACTCTTTAATGAGATCTAAAATTGTTTCTATGTATTTGGTTAATCTAGGATTATACACAGAATACTCTCCTATGATTTTTTTTATGAATAATTATGAGTCTCCCATGATAGAAACTCTCTTTCCTCCTAATTTTATAACAATCTGCAGTCCTAAGATTAAAGCTTCATACTATGCCATGTTATTTGTGCATTTAAAGTTTAACCTAAAGGCATGACCTTCAGAATGATTGGTTTCCATGTTGTGAATCCAAACTCCTGCTCCTGCTCCTAGTCTGTTTACTGAATCATCAAAGTCTAAGTGCCACATTGATTCATGAAAAATATTGTCACTGTCAAACTTATTTATATTTATTTTTCAATGTTTTCTTTTATCTATGCCAGTATCTAAATTACATAAAATGAAGCAATCCATATCAGAGTGTACAAAATAAATAGGATAGTTTTGTGGTTTTTTTGGACTACTGACCACGTACTTCATTAGAGTTTCTCTGTAAAGATTTTTGGGCTGACCAAATACTGAAATTGTGGCATAGGACATATCAAATTATAGATATCCCTGTAGTTTTTCTCCCCATGAGCGAGATAATAAAATTCCATACTTTGGAGGGATATCAGCAACTACAATATCCATGACACTACTCTTACCTAGATTTTGAACTAGAGTGACACACAAGTATTTTATTAGGCCAAGAAATTTAACTTTGCTAGAATCAAAAGAGAAAAGATATTTATATGGTCTAGTGATATCTAGATTCAAAGTTTCCATAATAGCTTTTGGCATCAAATTGTGAGATGCTCCTGAATCTAGCATAGAATTGTGTAAGATTTGATCATGAATACTCAAGCTAATGTATAAAGGAGGAACACCACCTTCTTGATGTTTTCCATTTACCTCAGGGCCAAATAGTAATTCTGGTTGGTCATCATTTAGATTAACTGAATCTTCTCCTTCACTTATGTTCCATTAGGGGAATTTGAGGTCTAAAATGGACCTCCTAAGGAAATTATAAAATAATAGTGGAAATAATAAAATAATGTTAGATTACATCATCAAATTTTAGAGGGAAAAAATAATAAAATAATAAAACTGTTGTTTCAACTCGTATTTTCAACTTATCTCCCAAAGTTTTAACTCAAATTTCAAGTGGAAACACTTGTTCGATGCATAATTTAATTTCTCATCCAAGGAGTACCCATGTTGCATACTTTCAATGGGCCCTGCTCCACGAAAAATGAGAGATGCATTAAAAATGTGATTGAAATCACGCTTTTTCATGTATTTCTCCTTTTTCATGTAGGAGGGTTCATTGAGAGTAAGCAACATGGGTAATCCTTGGATGAGAAATTAAATTTTTCATCCAACGAGTACTCCTGCTCGAAATTTGAGTAAAAAATTATGGAGATAAGTTGAAAATACGAGTTGAAAAAGTAGTTTTATTATTTTATTATTTTTTATTATTTTAACTTTTTTACTCCAAATATGGTGAATCATCCCCCATGGTTGACATCATCATATTGAATCTTATTGGTTGTTATAAAGTTTATTTTTGTTGTACATTTTTCTTAGGAGTCCCATTTTAGACCTCAAAATTCCCCTAATGACTGTTTCAGTGATTTGTGATTTGTATAAATGATGTTTTACCAATTCTGTTAAAGGAATTAGTATTTTCAGTTTGGAAATTTCAGTTTGGATGTTGAATGGCACTTGAGTTTTTCCTAACTAAATGATTTCTTCTTTTCTAATTGCAGTTTGATTTTTTTTCGCTTCTTTATCTACTATTCTTTTTTCTGTTTGTGTTTCCACTATTTTACTATTTTCAATTTTCTTATCTGGGACAGTTTGAGCAGCGGTGGTAGTTTTGGCAGTAGTAGTTGTTTGGGTATCAGCTGAAGTTTTAACAACAACAAATTTCTTAGCATCAGCTGTTGTTTTATCAACAGTTTTTGTAATATCTACAATTTTAGGGCTCGGTGTAATTTTTGGACAAGAAATTTTCTGATTAGGACTGGAATTTTTCTGAGTTGAACTAGAGTTTTGTTGAGTTTCTCTAGGGAGAATTTGCATTACTTTGGTTGCAGGAGCTTCTACTATTTTCTTGGTTTGTGTTTGGGTAGATTTATTAGTAGGAGCTTCTATGTTTTTCTTACTCCTAAGGTTATATTGCTTGTGAACTTCATTAATGGAAAATTCATAACCTTGTTTATAATCAAAAGACCCTCCAGATTCTAACTGTAAATTTTGTAGCATGTATAATTTTTTTTATTCTTGTGTAAGAAAAATAGTATTATCATCATTTATTCCCATTAAGTTAATTTGAGTGTCTTCATCTTCTTCATTTTGGTGAGAACTTTTGTTGGAAATGTTGTCATTGATGGCAAAGGAATTGCCAAAGACAGGAGCAGCACCTAAACTATCCATAAGGCAAAAGTGACAGAGAGGTAGCAGAGGCAGCAGATGAAACAGAGGAATTAGAGACAGAGCAGTAGGGTTGAATTATGGGTTTAATACAGTTTTCAAAGGAGATGACAAAAGGAAGAGCTACTAGGAAGAGACAAGGTAATAGATTGAAGGACAAATTGAATATCTGGCCAAGATTTGTATATGTTAATGAAGAACTGTGGAATTGTGTTAAGTATAGTTGAGTAAATCTGGAATATATATGACCTATGTGATCAATTTCATAATGGGCAGAGGATACCTACGGTGCCCAGAGAGGAATGAAATCATTGTTGCAGAGTTAAGGATATGTGTATTATATGTGTATTGACTGATGTAATTCTTGTATGGAATCCCCTGAACCTCTGTGTGAAGAATCTCTGTAATGGAGTCGAATGATGTCCTGTGTAATTGGAAGGCTTGAATGATACTCTGTATCTGATGAGGGAGTTGATGGGAGATGGCGCAGATTAATGGAGTAGCGGAACACTTGGTGACGACGGAACGCGAAGTTGGACGGAAGTAGGAGTAGAAAGGCAAAACCTTAGAGCGCAACTTAATTATAATAATACATTGAAAAGGTGACGGAACCCTGTGTGGAAGAGTAGAACCATGACCAAGTGAACAGTGAAGGCGGTTTATGGTTTTCATCGCACCGCCTATGCGGAGCAAGCGGTATTTCCTGGTTGAGGAGCAATTCCATAGAGTGCTCGACACGTGTCCCTGTATGACTTCACAAAACTACTTTTCACTGTGCGCTATCGCGCGTTATAGTTCGACCCAGGATGCCCAGTGATATCATTGAGCGTCGTTGATCTGGGAAGGGGTCTTCGGATAGTCATCATTTGTTGAAGTTGCGCGAAGATTAACACAGGTACGGTGGACCATTGCACGTTAACGTTCGGCATTGGAGGTCGAGCGATATGCATATACACCATTGATCTGGAAGCTTGCTAATCCAACGGTGATCGGACGCTGGACTTGCGCGAAGTTTACATATGGTACCATGTGCATATTGGATTGGCTATTGACTATGTATGTGGGCCCGAGGTCAAAGGTTTATCATAAGATTAATTTATTTGGAAGCATTGGATATTTCTATAAAGTCCGAAGGGTTAAACTTTAGACAGAAGGCTTGGGAATTCAAAAGTTTTAAATATATATTTATTTGTCAATTTCTTTAAAATTGATAAATAAAAATTAAAAAGAGATAAAAAAGCCCCGTGGGATAAACTAAAAAGAATACTGACAGAGGAATACCATTAGCGGTTCGTGGTTTTGACTCATGGTTTTAATAAAGGAAAAACTATATAAGGAAGAAAAAAAATAGAGATCGATGTGTGCATTGTAGGGGTTGTGAATAAAAATTTCTCCAAAGAATATATGTATGGGTGAGCTCTGTTCTTAACTGATAAATCTGAAACTACGATACACCCATGAATATAATGATCTGACGATGATGAATCTCTAGTTTGAATGACAGACGAAATCATGAAGAACTGGTGTGAGTATACAGAAAATAAGTAAATATGGTGACCGGCAAGGTATGTACGGAAATTGGTGTATCCAGTATGAAAATTGATGAAATGTGGTCCGCAGTGGTGTTGAGGGTCGAAGCCTTCAGAGAAGGGGTTGTAGCTCCCTTCCAATTGTAGCCGGTAAACAAGAGCAGGGGGTAGTAGCTCCCTTCCAGGAGAGGTTGGTAAATGAGAAAAGGTTGTAGCCTTCTACAGGTGGGTGCCTGCTTGCTGGTATAAGTCTGCACTAGCATATATTGTAAGAAGTTTTCTCTATAATAAATATTGAAGACTGAGATTACAGCAGCGGTGGTTTTCTCCCGAATTGGGTTTCCACCTTAAATCCTGGTGTTCATATGTGTTGTTTATGTTTGATGGTTTGTTCTGTTATTCCTGTTCATGCTTAATGCTTATCTAATGCAATGCTCTAAGTAGAGACACAATAAGATATCTGGACATACATGTTGGATGCAGTACTGTAACATATGGTTTTAAGAAGAAAAGAAAAATTGTTCAGCCCTAAATACTGATTCACCCCCCCTCTCAGTATTTTTCCCAACAACTTTCAGCATAGTTCTCTTGGAAAGGTGGTCTTATTTGTTGATCACGTGCTGATTCTCTAGATTTACCAGTGTTGGAATTATTTCTAAAGTTTGGATTTCTTATTTGAGGATCTTGTTGTTGATTATCCCACTATGGTTTTATTTCCATATTTTCTAATCTATCTATCATTTTTTCCATGGCTTTTGCTAAACTATCTAATTTACTATTTGATGTGGATGGTTCATCCTTAATTCTTACTCTTCTTTCATTTCTCATTCTCACTCTTTTAGCTAACAAATTTTTTTCTACTCTAACTGCATTGCTTTGCATTTGTTCTAATGTCTCTGGGTTTCTTTCTCTTAATTGGTATGACATATCAGTATCAAAACCATCAGGAAATTTAATTAAAGCTAGATATGGTGGGGGTTTGATGTTTGTTGGAATAGCATTATAGACGCTATTGAATCTAGTACAATAGTCCTTAACTGATTCATTAGGAGCTCTTCTAATGTTTTCATATTTAGAAAATATTTGTAAAGGATTCTTCTTTTTCTCCCATCTATTGATAAACAATCTATGGAAAGCTTCTAAATCAGCAATATGATTGGCAGGTAACGCTTTAAACCATTTCTTTACATCTCCAGCTAAAGTTTGGGAAAACAGTCTCATTTGAACATCATCTTCATCAATTTCATGCAATTCAAAGTAATTAGTCATATTGTTAACATGTTGTTGGGCAGTGTATTGACCAATTGCATCAAATTGAAAGATTACACTTTGGTAATCTTGGGGCATGGCATGTAATTGGGCTGGTAAGACCAATGGGGCATATCTGGATGTCATGGCTAAGATTCTAGCTTAGGTAGGAGGTAAATTTATGGTGCTTGGTGATGAGGTTGAAGTACTTGCAGATGAGCTTGGGATACCAGAAGATGTACTTGGAAATGATGTTGAAGTGCTTGAAAATGTAGCAACAGTGCTAGAAGATGAACTTGAAGTGTTTGGAGATGGAAATAAAACTCTAGGTTGAAGAGGGAGCTTGGGGATGAATGATTCAGTGGAATGAAGTGTAGTGGATATAATAGATGGGGTGGTAATAAATAAAGATGAATTTATAGATTTTGAATGAATGGTGGAAGGCTTAGGGGTATAAGAAGATAAATCAGTGAATTCAATAGAATGTTGAAAATGAGCTTCATCAATATCCTTAATCAAAGTTGCAGTTAAAGCCTCAATTTTATCAAATGGTTCTAGAGCTTGTTAATCTGAATTAAGTGAAACCGTTTCCTTCCTAGTTTCAATAAATGAAATGAAATTAGGATCTATCACACTATCATAAATTGAAATTTCATATTTAGTTTTAAACAAATAGTGTTCAAATGACAAATCAAACTCAATATATTGTATACTTGATAATTGTTTGGGAAGGGAATTTTCTTTGATTAATTGACTTGTACTTCCTAAAATTTCTATTTTTTTATTTTTCTTTAAAATTCTGTCAGGATCATCAACTATTATAGCAAGTTGTGGATCAAGATGAGACCTGGTATAGCATATTCTTTTGGAAGCCATAATTTTAATTTTTTATGAAAATTATCTAACAACCCTTAAAAAAACCTTAAGGTGAAAATATGAGGGAAAGTATTTGCTTTAAGGTTTATTTTAAAACTGAGGACTGATTTCCCCAGTGTGGTCGCCAATATGTTATCACTCCAATAATTCCTAGGGTTGTTAATCTTTTGTTTTAAATAATATTAGAGGTAACCACAAACCTACTTTTAAGATTAGGATCTAGCCTTCCTAAAGCTCAAAGAGGGCTCTCTCTTTATGATTTAACTTTGTTGTTTTTAGTTGATTTTAGGCTAGTTATGTAAGATTGTTTGGGTTTTGATTTTGGTTTGGTTTGGTGGTGGAATTACTGATTCAGATGGATAGATGTTGGTTTGTTTTCCATTGGGCTATTGGAGTAAATGTATCAAGAAACATAGCAGAATCAAGTTCCAAAGGAAGTGTTCACAGGGCAAGGTAGCTGAGTAAATTTAGATCTTTAGGTAGGATGGTGAAATGATTTCAATCGGGATGAGAGAGAAATTAATGATTCTCATATCCAAATAATGAAGGAATAGGACAAATGTCAATTGAAACTAGGGAGAAATGAAGAATTACCTAATCTGGATATCTAAAGAAAACATGAAAATGAATAACAGTACTAGACAAAATGTATTTAAACAAGTTCTGAAATAAAATTCCTGTTATCTCATTTAGATTCAAAAAACATGCAAGTATGTGAAAAAATTCAGAAAATAACAAAGAACAATTGAAAGTACTTCACTGAAGTGGCTCAACACATGAATCCTATAATATAATTCCTTTGTTGCTCAATCCAATTTTCTGACTTGAAAGTGGTACAGTGAACCCTCAGGTTTCAGATCAATACAACTATATAAATGTTTATCATTCCACAATCCACCCTCAATACTTTGAATTATGACGCATATACAAATACTATTACAGAATATCCTAAAATTGATTTAGGAATTATTCAAGGAAAAATAAATATCTTCATGCAAGAAGATAGAGACACCTAGGAGACTAATTGCTAGATGTCCCTCTTTTATTTGGATTTATTGTTTTCTTGTTGATATTTTGATGCTTTCTCTCTTTTTTTGTTTCTCAACACTGGCTTCCTTTTATGTTTTTGAGTGTCCTTTACGCTAGCTCCATTTTTACCAGGGAAAATTTTAAGGATAGAAATATATCTTAAATTTTAGAAATTTTGCCGAATCTCACAAGTACATAATATGCAATTTTTAAAATGTTTGGAAATGTTTCTGTAAAACTACTCAAATTTCCAATAATTTTATATAGTATATATATAAAATTTTGGCGATTTTCAAGGTAAAACAATTTTATACTATAAAATTTGGGCGAATAAGTTTTAGAAAAAATGGAAATTAATGAATCATTTTTTGGGGAAAATCATGGGAAATTATCCCACTTGCGAATATTAGCCCCTAAAATTTTCCCTGATTTTTACTTTGTTTCTCACTTTAAACCTACTTTTTATCTGATACTCTTTAACTCTATTACTCTTTAAACTCTGTTTTACCTTGACTGTTTTTAACGGTGTTCTTTTACTGCACTACTCTTTTACCTGTGACCTTTTTACTTTCATAGTAAATCATTCAGTTTCTTCCAAGCCTCTGCATCTGGTAATTTGATTTTTACCATTCTTCTGGAAATCTCATCAACCTCTATATATTTTGCAAATGTAGGATTGTTTATGAATATATATTTTTACCTCATACTGGAGGTAAAAGAGATTCTCAAAAATCTAATAAATAGCGTTTCCTATAGGCATTCCTTTCATGGAGGAATTTTTAGCATGTTCCTTTGCTACTTCTCTGATTTTCTTGTCATAGTATTCATGTTTCATGAACCTTTCATTTATAACCAAAGGATTGGGCAGACCTTTCTGCCTGAAAACATCAAATTTCACCATGAATCTAGTTATGGCAAGCTCCATGTTCTGACACTTGTCTTCAAGTTGTACCATCAAGTCCCTTTTAGAAATCACCTTTCTTACCTCAAGGATTGTTTCAGTCTTATCACTAATTCCAATTTCTTCTAATTCCTGTTTGTTCTAGGAATTAAGAAACTTTAAGATTTCATTAGCCTCTTATGGCTTTTTACCAAGTTCTTCCTTTACTTTCTGAATGGCTTCACTTGCTGCCTTGATCAAACCCTTCTGTTCATAAATAGCTTGAACGGATGGCCAAATATCATTGACAGATTCAAGGATATTGGCCCACAGCTCTCGCTTTGCTTGGGCAAGTGGTTCTTTAAATGTTAATTCTTTCTCTAACTTATATATTTTCTCAGTCAATCTGTTTGACTTCTATGTTTCATTCTTGTGCATGATTTGAACTAGCTTTTTCTCATCCTCTAGAATTTTAATTTTTTCTTTAAGTCTATTTATTTCATTTGTTTGTATGGACATGTCTTGCATTGCTTTAACTAGTTTACCTTCTTCATCACTAGGATGAGCTTTTGATGTAGATGATTTTGTAGCTAATGTAATTATTGATGTAGTGGGAAGTGTTGTAGCTACTGGAACTGATGTGGCCACTGAAGCTACTAAAGTAGAAGGAAATGTTGTAGTAATTGTAGGAATAGCAGTGACAGGGATTACTTCCATGCTGGCCTTTTTCTCCTGCACTAACTTATCCATCTTATTCTCCATCTCTTTCAGTTAAGTTGTCAACTGATGATGAGATTAATAATTTCATCTTTTTGGCTTTCATTTTCTAGCAATTCTTTTTCTTGTGGATGTTCAGTAGGAGGCAATTTGAGCTGTTTATTTAATGCAACAATTTCTGCATTATTTTTCTTAATGAGTTCTTCTGCAACTTTAATGTTCTTAGGATCATAACCAACCTCTATGACCAATTCTTCTAGTGGTTTGATTCTATTGTAGTTGGCTTGTGAGGAAGCCTTTTCTATCTTTAACTATCCTCTTATGTTTTCTAGGTTATTTTGAAGCTTTTGTACACTCATGGCTTTGTTTGCCATTGTAGAGTATAACATTTCTACAGCTTGCTTATGGAATTCTATTTGGTCTAAAAGATGAATATCTTTGGCTTGAAATTCATATGTTGTTTTCTTATAGTCAACTGATGACTTTGGATTCTTCACTGTTGGTTGTAAGAAGGTCATGTGCATCTTCCTAGTTTTATAATCAAATGTAGAAAGTAACCTACTTTGGTCACTTGGTGTATGCTTCCAGTATTGGGTATAAATATCTGCTTTTAATTCCTCATTCTTGAGTTTGATTTCCTTGTACTTATGCATGATATCCTGTTCTTTATCTTTTGGTTTACTTGATGAAGACACTTCAACACTGTGCTATTTTTGCATAATTTGAGTATTGGATGTTGAAGGTTGGTGACATTCCTCTAAAATTGATGGAGGTGCATTCTCTTTTACCACTGTATCTATATCAATTATCTTAATTGTCTGAACTTGCTCATTTACAGGATTTAATTTGGGCTTATTCTTGTACATCAATTTGAATTTTGTTTCAGTGGTGGTTTGAGCTGAATATGATCCTTCTTCTCTTGGCCTTTTAGAGTTTCTAACTTATGGGGCTGGAGTCTGCAAGATGGAACTAGTATCACCTTGCTTCTCTTCCTCTTTTAAAGTGTTCTCCAACCACTCAGACTAGTCAGAGTACTTTTCTATGTCTGGTTTTGACTCATGGAAAAAAGGAGTTAACTTAAATTTTATTCTTAACTTTCTGATAACTCCTAAAGGATCATAATTCAATTTGAAGCATTCACTGAACTTGATTTCTTGAAGACAATTTTCTGCCTATTGACTAGCAGTCATGTTATTGCAGATGAAAGGACCAATCTGATTTTTTATTTTAAATTGTGTTTTCTTCTTGGCTGACAGAAAATTCACTTCATCAGAGTTAAGGATCCACCTGATATATTCAAGTGCAAATAACCTCATTGGGAGGTATTTGGGAAGCTTATATAGAGTGAGTTGACATCCATATAACCTAATCTCAGTGTGGTTCTAGTAAAGATACTAATCTCCTGTCCTACTATGTTTTGATAACTGCAAGACGTTTTTTATCTCATCACTAACTCTTGATTGAATGTTGTTGTTAAACATGTTGACAATTGGATAGATGAATGAGCCAATGAAGTCCTTTTATGTGAATTATGTGGAATCTTTCTTGATTAATGAAGTCCAAAAGATTATTGGCTGAGGATTACCGTCAATGTCTAGTTTTTGAAGGTTGATTGCAAATCTTTCAGATTAAAAGTATAGGAACATATGGAGCAAAATTGATGAATACTTGAACACTCCCTCCTCTGGTAATTTAACCAATTTTTCATGGATTGTATCAAAGAGGTACTAGGAAAAATTGAATGTAGAATCAAGAGGCTGGCCAGGGGAGAAAATAGACAAAAAACCTAGGACTGAAGCATCAACATGCTCATCAGTGAAATAACCCAGAATACATGACAGCATGGTGATAATATGCCTGGTTCTATTAGAAAATATAGAAGCTTGATAAAGAGGGTCACTCTTAGGAATTTCTACTGATGAGGGAATAAATGTTTGAAATATCTAGAACCTCTTGGGGAAGTCCATCTTTAAATAAAATTCAGAGAGGATCTCAATAGACAGTGGGGCTTCATCAGGGCTAGGCTGGATTTGTGGCATTTGGTTTATTGATTTAGATGTGATGGTGAATAAAATCTCATTACTAGGGGTTACAAGGGCTCTTTGGTCAAGCAGATAACTAGTTTGGCAAAGTATGATAACATCTGGACACTGGAAGGTCTGTGGGACAATATACTTGGGAAAATTTGACTCCCAAAGGTAAACATCATCAACTTGGTCAATTGAATTATCATGGCTCCAGCACTGGAGCTCAAGGAGGTTGAAATCAGTGATAGGGTCACTAATTTTGAAGTCTTTTTCTGCAAGGGGGGTATGTTCCACATCAACAATAGGAGGTTGCAGGGGATTGACTATCACAATACCTTGGGAAGCCATTATTTTTTTGATTTAATCCTTTATTACTTTTCTGTGATCAAGAAATAAGCTCAGACCCTTAGGAATAATGTGAAAAGAAGGTTACAATCTACAAAAAGGGTTTTTGGAGGTAACAGTGGTTCTTCTATGGTCTGCAAAAGCTTTTTAAACTGATTGAATTGATTAATTACATGCCTAGGCACTTAGGAATACCTAGAAGGGATAATTTCTATTTACAGAGAAGGTCCTGGAGGTAGCAGAGGCTTTCTGAGGCTTCAATGGTCATTATAAGGCTTCAAATTGGTTCTGCATCGACTTAATTAGTAGCAAAGAGTCTTGAATTTTGGTGTAAAATGGCTTAAAAAAAGGTCGACAGAGTAATTTTTTTCTTTGGAATAGGTCAGCAGTAGCTCTTTCTTCGAACAAATCTAAACATAATGGTGAAAAAGGTTTGAAAGGGATGTTTTTATGTTTTATCAAACAGTGGTTAATCATTATTGCGCAGCGTCAAATTCAAATGAGGGTGGTATTTGTTGCAGTGGGCGAAAAACAACCCAACAGTTTTCGCATGATGAAAAGCTGGTATATGGTATTCTGTTGAGGAGCGCGATACAACGTGGGGCTGCCACGTAGAAAGGAGAAGGGGTGGTGAAACTGCTTATTTTTCAAGCCCCACATGATGTTAATGGTCGAGCAGTGGAGGGTGCGCAAGCTATCATTGGCCATTAGATTTGATCAATCTTGATCTGACGGATGGGAAAATGGGAGGAATTTGTCGGAGATTTTATAGGCAGGGTTCGCGGAATAATGTTATGCGGTGGGTTTTAATGTATATGCAAAGGGATATGTGAAGGGTTGGGTTTATAATGACCAAATTTATAATAAGTGGGACCCGGGAATTAATATAAATCATAGGTTAAATAAATGTACAACGGTAATAAAATATAGGAGCTGGGATATATATATATATATATATATATATATATATATATATATATATATAGTGGGAGTTAATATATAACATGAGGTTAATAAAATATGATGTGGGATTTTTAATATGTGCGGGATTTATTATATGGGATAATGAACATGGAATGTTAAAATACATTTAGAATAGGTGTTAAAATGATATCGAGGAGGGGTTTTACAGTGGGGCCCAATTATATTTAAAACCTTTAAAACTATGAAAAAGTGGGTTCTTCATGTTTTAATTCAAAAAAGGGAATTAGTAAAGGGGAGTTATTTTTCAAAGGGAAAATGTATTTTCAACTAGGGAAAAGGGGTTTTTAGGAAGGGGAAAGTTAGAATGATGGGGAAGGAATATTTTACAAGGGAAAATTCCTTTTAAGAGTGGCATTAGTGTTTTTAGCAAAGGGAAGGGGATTTTGGGATATTAGTGATATGAAATTACCAACTTGATGCTTTTCATGTCTTTTGAAACTGCTTCTACCTACCCATCTTTTACCCTAACATTTTTTCTTCATTTATTTGGGTGCATTTGAGCTTGATGACCCTTTTCATTAAATAAGAAAACTATCTAATTCTAACCTTATGACTTCCAATGGATCATATTAAACTGATGAGCTCATTATTATTCTCTACCTAACTACTGATCTGCCAAGATTAAACAGTTTGGCTATATCTTTATTCTCTAACTATCAACATGACATTTAAAGCATGAATGAGTCAAGATTAAGTTGTTTGACCATCATGGATTGTGGAATTTTTGACAAGCTGAACACAATATTATTTTTCAAAGTAAAGTAAAAAGTAGTGGCATTTGAATTTGCATCTCTTTCAGGATTTATTTTTATCTCTTTTTTGGTGGGGTTCATATTTTTTCTACTTTTTTTTTATCTTTTTTCTTTTATTCCTTTGATTTTTCTTTTAGGACTTACACTCTTTACATTTTTTAATATGGGAAAATTATTTGCAGAAAGAAAAGTATGTACAATATTACAAAACTAATCATATCCAATTCAAAATTATGAATCCTATTATTATAGGACCCTAACAAGATGCATATATTTTTTTACCATCACATGAGCCCAAAGACCTAATGCTTTTATCTTCTAAGCTCCTTTTGCTGATATGGATTTTGAGAATATTTTAGGCCCCATTCTCCTAGGGATTTTGGAGTAGCTATAGAGGACTAGGATGCCATGGAAAAGGGACTTGTTTCTTGTTTTCCTTCCCAAATAACTCACAATATAAGTTATTTTAACTTATGGAGAATGCCTAGCGAACCTAGGATAATGATGCCCAATAAAAAGGATTGAAATTTATGAAAATCTTTCAAACAACCAATCTTCCTACTCTCAAATCCACCTATTACACCAACTTTGAATTTTTAGCTCGATCTTTGAGAGAATCTAAGACCAGTCCCCTTTATTATAGTTATCTTTTAAAAATAGAAGCCGAAATGTTTTAGAGGACCATCTATAGGCATGGTATCCTTTGAGATAATTGTGGTTATAATATCAAAGTATGCCTCATCCAACACATTCGCATAGATATATTATTTCTCTTGATTCATCATCATTCCCGTGGCCATGGAGAACATATCCAATATGACATTTATAGTTTGAATACTACCTAAATTTGTACCAAGGAAGATGATGATGTCATCTACAAATAGCATATGTGTGAGTGAGCAGTCCCATGTGATGTTTATTTTGGATATTGTATTTTTTCTTTTTGCATCTCGAATGGCCCTGCTAACAGCTTCTATAGCTAGGAGGAAGAGAAGGGGGGACATGGGACATCCCTATATAATTCCTCTCCAAGGATTAAATAATGTGAAAGGAGAACCCTTAGTAAAAAAATTCATTGAAGTAGTGCTTATGCATCTATAAATCAAGTCCAAAAATAAAGGTGTAAATCATAAGTGGAGAATAATGAGCCTATGATAGAGTCAATTTACCCTATGAAATGCCTTGGATAGATCCACCTTATAGATGATGGATTTTTTCTTAATATCTATGTGAACGGAATGAATTCCTTCTTGTGCTGATTCAATCACTTCATGAATTTGGAAGCCCTTTAGAAACCAAAATTGTTCAAATGAAATATGATCCAAGAGAATGGGAATAAGGCAAAGGGTGCCAATGATTTTAGTAATAATTTTGTGTATGGTTTTACACAAGGATATTGGGAAACATTTATCACAAGAATCGAGCTTGTCCATTTTTGGAATGAGGGCAATAAAAATGGAGTTAAATGGGCCAAAATTTGACCATTTTTCCTAGAGTATTCAACGACTCTCAAATGCTCATAACCAATGAAGTCAAAACAAGTTAGATAGAACACTATTGGGAGGTTGGCCAAGCCAAAGCTAGTATATTTTTTAAAACCATGCAATAATTATTCAAGCTATGCCTTGGTAACTCCTGCCATCAAATCATCATTTCGCTCCTTGTTTATGAAACTCAAGGAAAATTTTTCAATTTGAAGTATTTTGTCAATGTTTTCCCTAGAATTCATTTTAAACTGGGATTTAAAATAATTACATCCTTCCTTCACAATGTCTTTAAAAGATGTATATTTGGATCCATTTGATTTTGTGATTTCCCAAATGGTGTTGATTTATTTTCCATGGTTGGGAATTATTTGGAAGTATTTGGATTTCCATACCCCACCTGAAGCCAAATTACCATGTTTTTTAATCTCTATTCCCATATCTCATTGAGTAGCAGGGAACATTTTTTCTCCTCCAGGGAATTTGGAGCCAAATTCTGTTCCTTGGAAACGTACAAGTGGTTAGATGTAACCATGATTTCTTGTAACTTGGATTCAATTTATAAGAGGATCATTTCATCCTTAATCTTATTTTTTTGGGTCCAAAAATAAATGGCTTTTTTGGCCTTCTTAAGATTTTCTTGAAATTATATTGGAGGGGATTCCCTGAGAGAGGGATTGTAAGTACTCTACACTACCTTAATTTTTCCTATAAGTGAAGTGTGATCAAAATGATGCATATTTAATTTAAAAAGCCCCATTGGCATCTATGCAGAGGGGTCTATATCTAGGAAAATAACCTGATGATTAGATTCTACTGCAGAAGATACCCATTGTCTAATTTGAGATGCATGTCTAAGAAAATTTTGAAATAAGAAATTGGTCCATTCTTTAAGAGATATACAAATCCCTAGTGCTATTATTTGATCAAGTAAGGAGGATATTCTAGGGTAGTACATCTACCAAGCCTACTAATTCAATGTTATCCACAAAATAATCTACCAGGGGATTAAAATATATAGCATATCCCTAGATTTCAGAGATACCTATCATGAAGTTTAAATCCCCTCCCATAATTATGTTTTCATATGAAAAGCATGAGAGATTTTTATTTTTTTCAAAAATAGTTTCCTACCATGATAGGGCCCACATATATTTAAATCAGTAAAAGTGAATGCATCTTCCTTGGAGATGAAGGATGTGGCTAGGCATGAACTTGAATACCAAGAAAATGTATAGTTCAACAAAGAGTCTTTCCATCCAATGATAAGGATGTCAGAGCATCCTATCTCATCCGTGTAATGAAACAACCAAGAAGTTAGAAGAGAGGAGGAAATAAAAATTTCCCTGGAGTTTTAAATCACCGTTTCCTAAATTTATATGATAAGAGTGATATGTAAAGAAATGATATGTTTTACAGACAAGAATTTAAAGGTGTCAGGCAGTATAAATGAAATATTTACACCAACATTTAATTTTTCAATCCAGGAAAGTAAACTTAGAGGTTAGCACAATATATGCCAGAATATGACCTCAGGGATCTGTTAGATAAAAGCTAAACTCTTGCAAAGGAATTCAAAAGGGCATCATTTAGGAAAACAAACAAGACTCTTCAAAATTAAACACACTCTGGGAATCTACTTCTGGCTCCACTTCTAGGTTGAGTTGAGTCTTGTAGAAAGTTTTCCTCTAGGGGAAAAGGGAACGTAGGCCTCATTCAAACTGACAACCCGTAAAGAATGTGATTTAGGAAATAAAACCTCTTTAAAAATCACTCCTATGGTGCAAGCATGAAATGATACCTAAGGCAATTCCATTCCAATCAACTCAAGGAAATAATTGAATGCTTCTAACATATATATTTATATTGCTTCTTTGAATAACACAAAGTGTGTAATAAAAATAAGTTAAATTCATGTGTTGCTTCCAAGCACTTATCCTTTAGTGTACAACATTATTCACGATGAAAGGAACGTAGGTCGCAACCATTAATCTTCAAACATATTAAGAGTTTTGTGGTACTTCTCTTTCACAAATAAAGCAAGATTATATTCTTCCTTCATGCCAATCCTATCATTGGGTTATTAGATTTCCAATAATGATCGTTTTCTTCCTAATGTAGGAATTAGTTTCTCCTCTTGAATAAGGAAATCATAAATATCGCATGACGAGTTCAGTCAACTAGAATTCTTAATGAACAATTGTTTCCTTCGCCATTATATTCTAAAAGTAAATCTTGTTATGCATCAGATGAGAACAATGAAATTATTGCACTTATAAGTCAAGGAGAAAAATTAAGAAAGCATATACGTTGTCTTATTCCTGCAGCAATATCATCAATTAAACTACAGGAATCAAAACTATAAAAATATTTATGGAATGAAATTGAATAAATAATTAAATCATGCATAAGATGAAATACAACAAAAGGTGTAAGATAAAATATAGCTGAATAAATCTAAAAGGTTTGGCAACGAACTGACTGGTGGGCCCAACCACCTAGCTCATGCCCTTGTAGGAATTTGAATTACAGGACTAGAATATCAAAAGAACAAAAGCTTCAGAATTGAATGCCAATAGATTCTTTTGAAAATTCTTGTTACAAATTCATGAAACAATGTCAATCTACAAATTCCTGCAACAAGGAAGCACTGGCTCTAGTGGTCCCCTCTAGGGATCATCCCACTAGGGGTGCAACTCCTCCTTCTCTGCACAATGAATGAGCCTCCTTCCTGCAAACAAATGTGATGCTGAATATCCCAATTGGGGTCCCTCTTCAGTGCACAATGCTCTCTTTTATAGCAGAATCCTACCCCTACTTACTCAGATCTGTGTTTAAATTTTTATTATGGTTTTGTTAAAACAATCAGACATGGACTGAAGGAATCCAATTCATCTAAGTTTGGATAATACAATGATTGCAATTCCTTGACTCAATAAAAATCCTCCACCTTGTTGGTGAGGGTCATAATCCTTTTGGATCTTCAGCTCTTGAAATTCCAGGTCAGCAACCACACATTGAATGGATAATTAGTTAAAATAAGATGGTTCTATGTTGTGGTGAAAGCATCGCACAATGACTTATATGTGGCACAATAATGTTTGAACTTCTCCTCTTCCATTAACCTGGATGGGTTTTGGTGATGAGCTGGATGCCATTTTAAAGCACACATGTGAAACAAATTCTTAGCATAATTTAGCAGCCAATCCAAACATTGTTGTGATGATACATCTCAACTTCACATGAACAATGCTCATAAAATCTACATTGCCAAACATTCCATTCCGGGTTCACAAATAACATGTTCATCCGGAAGATTGGAAATATCTTCCAAAACAAAGATCCTTATTAATTGTTCTCTTGCCCACACATTGATATGTCTTTGTCCTATTGAGCTATGTCATCGAATGAGAGATTTGAATTAATGTACTGTGACTTGAGATCTTGACGAGAGGAAAGTAGAGATACTACATGTTAGGAAACATTCCAACATCGCTGGAGAGACCTTAACTATTCCAATGTTGGATCACCGCTTATCAACTCGACCTAAAATCATCAAAGGGCTCTAACGTGATGATAGGTGATTGGTGTTATTCACAATATTCCCGATTTGCAGACCGATGCTTTGAATAATAATTCATAATTGGATCCCACCAGTCCCATTTCAGGAAAACGTTCATGATCTGGGGATTGAATCTTACAACATGCACAAAATGAAGTGGAATTCGCACAAAGAAAATAATATTTCAAACAAAATGGACTTATTTTTGGTTGGTCTATGAGTTGACCTTCATAATCTGCTGAATAGAAATCTAGTGGAGCTCATTCGAAAAGGCAAGCACAAAAGAAAAGCACATAGCCAACAAAGTTGAATCATAACCCATTGAAACATCTATAGAATATTGAAATTTGAACGATACGCTAAACATATGGACCGTATGACAAGAATGAGGAATTAATTACGCCTAGTGTGTGTGGACACGTATGTAAAGTGGCTCATGTGTGACTGGAATTCAAGCTATCGATAGCTGGAAGAGCCACGAGTTCGGTAATTATAATATTGACAACACGAACAAGGTAAGAATGAACCTCTCACTAAACTCCTCCTGTGAAATACATGAGAATATGGTTTCCACGTAGCTTATCTGTACGTCTACCTATCTAGGAAGAAAAGTATATATTTATCCAAAGTTTGAATCCCTTTTGGTGGTAGAAATTTGTTGATATAAATATTTCTAGCATCCACAAGTACAAATTTTCCATGACGTTGATCATCGCCAAATTCACATTCATATTGCTGGCTATCCTTTGGCCCAAAGGGCGATTGCATGAAGCAAGTTTAAAATCACAAAATTCAAACAAAGGATTTGATTTCAATAATCAAAGCCAACAACATAGTATCTTGCATTGTTGGTGTAAGAATGCATAGTGTAGAAATGTGTGGTACAAGAGTGCAGGAATGTATTGTGCAAGAGTGCAGGAATGCGGGGTACAGGAACTACTAGCACCTACCACAAGAGTACCCAACATTAATGACATTTTAATGTTAAATATTCGTAAAACAAGAATAGTTCATAGATCAAAAATTTTGAACTCTCAATGCCTCTAAATAATTCAATAACGCATAAAAAGATTAATAATGAATTATAAATATTTAGTACAAGAATGGATTTACTCAACGAAAAGTATATAAATATGGACAAAATAGAGACTCAACACTCCCCCACGCTGAAATTCTTGCATGTCCTCATGCAAGCCAAACCGTAGGAATATATAACCTTGGAATAAGGCAGGGGAAATGTTTAAAAATCAAACTATGCTTCTTGATAAAAGTGTCAACAAAAATTTCAGCAAGGAAACATGAAGATATTCGGTATGCCATAATTCTTTAAGCATTTATCAAGTCTAAAACATTATTATTACAATGATACTAAAGCCATGTTACAATCCTTATGAAATTAACAAGTGCAGGAATGATAAAATTTTGATGTAACAAGACGAGGTACAGGAAAGCAATGCTTTGTACCAGACATTCTGGAAAAATAATACTACTCCTTTATGATGGTCATCACATACCTGTTGTCTTGTTTCACATGAATTCCCTGCTTGTCATATATTTATTTTTCAAATATCTTATTTTCTCCCAAAGTCTTATTAACAACAAAAATCAAATTCTTGCTGAAAAAGGTGCAATTTCAAGAAAATTATCACAAGATTCCTTCACCTACTATAGCAATCTTGTACTAGGCCATATAGTGCTTATTTAGAGGTAGCCATAATCAACACATATTATTGTTTGAAAACTCTTGGTGAGTAATCATCGTTGAATAATTCATCACTCTAAATACCATGAAACAATTGAAGTGAGTTATGATACCAGAGAAGGGAAATAAAAATATAATAAGATGACACCTTCCTAGACCAATCAACAAATTGAACACTCTAAATTTTATTGTCATCTATATGAAAAATTAAGTTTCTCCCTAATATAGTACAAATAATCACCTTTATTAAGGGTGTCGCATCATTTAAATATCCCTAAAAACTAGAACTCAAAGCATCATGCTCAAATCACGTTAAAACCATTGTCCAAGAATTTAAAATGATGAATTTTAGGGAAAGAGAAGGATAATCGAGTAAATCATAGTATGTAATTAACTTTGATACCATAGACATGACCATGTTTCTTGCAGGCATATATGGCCTCGGCATGGATGTATTTTGACCCAAAGAAATGCCTCTGTCCCACTCACTAGATATATATTTAGAGTTATATTAATTTTTAAAAACTAGACGAAGGCCACTGTCTTGGATTGGTAACCAGTTGATGGCTGTGCCACTGACATGAAGTAAGATGGATTAATAAGTTAGCTCGTAATGATACCTCCTATATTCCAAATTTTCTTCTGAAATCCATTACTCTGTCTTAGTGACCAGCAACAGTGATGTCATGCATGTTAGGTCTCATGATTGTGGTAGGTTGGCTCATCACGAGACCTCCTATCCTTCCCTAAATCTTTGTAAACTTTGATTATGATTAACTTAAAGGGTTACTTAATAAGTGGGGAGACATATCTACTCCTTAAGAATACGAGATGGCGTTAAAATATTTTAATGACTAATCATTATTGGTTAGTTCCTCTACCCTAAAGACTTATTTTAGATAAAATATCCTAGATAATGACTAAAAGACTCTTTGAGTTAATAATGCTATTTTTCTCATGAATAGATCATTATGATCTTCACAAGAGTGGTCCACCATAGTGGGTTCTCCAATAGTACTTTCTAAGGGAAACTTGAAAATATATATCTTAGATGACAATTCATTAGAGTGATTAATCATGGTTACTTTAGCAAAATCATAAGGTATTAGAGTGAATCATACTCAGCAAGACTTATCACAGATGTGTGTGTTAACAATTGATGTGGATCAAGGGAAGTTTAAGTTAAAACCCTTATTTTATTTTTTGTGATGCAGGAGCATCCAAATTTAGCCAACAATGTGATTGTGTGTTCACATGTTGTGGCTAACAAGAGGTGGATAAAGATTGTTTATTAATATTTTACTTTGTTTTAAATGAGAATTTAGTTTGTTTTGATTTCCTAACTTAGGTAGGTGTTGGGGTCCTGTGTTTTGATAGATTGGCTTACCAAAATACAAGGCAACATACAAACCTAACTTTAGAGCTCTAAGACCTAGCCCTCCTAGTCTCAGAGAGGGATCTCTCAATATGTTTATAAATATGTGTCTTGAAAGGTTTAGAAGTTGATTTTAGGCTAGTTATGAGGTGCAAGGTTGTTTGTTTTGTTGCTTGGTTGGACAAGTGTGTTTCATGTGGTATAGATAGAGCATGGGAATCTACAAGCCATTGGGCAATGGAATCATGTGAAATTCCAAATATTTCTGACATAGAAGGAAGGGAAACCAAAGGGAAAATCTAACTTGGTCGAGGATCTGCTGAATAATATAGGTGATATGGGATGAACATTAAGAACTAAGAGTGAAAAACAAACTAAACCCTTTCGCAATGAGCTAAAGGATTCGGGGAACGCTCTATTTCCTCCAATAAGCTCACTTCTTTAGACTTAATCAATATAAACACTCAAAGAAAGGAGAAGTGCAGACTAAACCTTTTAAATGAATTATAGGATTCAGGGAACACCTTATTTCCTCCCATAAGTTCACCTTTTAGAGTTTAACCAAAAAAGACATAAAATTGCATTCAAAGAACAGGGAATGCCTTAGACATCAAGACTACAATTATAGGGACCTTTAACAAAATACTTACAATAATGAACAGAGGGTATGATTGAAACAAGCCTCTCTGTCAAACTGCAACTATTAATAATCAAAGGGAGATTTTAGATACATCATTTAGTGGCAAAGAAAGAGGGAATGCCTAGATAGTGTTTAACACAACTGAGTTAACCATTTTAGAAATAAAACAAACTAAATATAAACAGAGCTATTAGACTACCCAATCACATTCAGTAGCAGAAAAAATATAAACAATGAAGGATAAATGGGTCAAAGCTTCTTCTAAGATACATTTCTCTGCCTAGACTTTTTATCCTACTGTAAGCAAAGCATGATGGAATAAAGTGGAAAAACATGAAATAACATTAACAATAAGAAGTACTTCACCAAAACCAGGCTCAGGGATCCGATGGTCCGACCTCCTTCATCAACAGAAAAACAAAGATCTTCACTCTTTCAGAACACCAAATCTTCTTCAAAGCAGCAACATGTATTACTTTAGAATTCACAAAATGCCAACCTTTTACAATGAGACTTCGAAGAGTCTTTAGAGATAAAGTGAGAAAAGTAGGTAAGGAAATTTTTAATGAACATCAGAGATAGTGAAATATATTATGAATGCTCCATTCTATGCCTTAAAATTTTCATTGAATTCTAGAGAGGATCAATAACTTTGCAGCTCGTTTGAGACCATTTTGATATGATAGAAACCACCCGCAAGGTGTCCTTGAGAATAAAATCATTTGGAGAGGTAATATCATCTTCTCGGTGTGAGTTAATTGAAAAATGGGCTATGAGGACCCCCATACTTCCAAATAACTACCTCTGACAATTTGTAGTAGCTTCCCTGGTGCAATAACTGCTTAGCAGACTTGTGTGCATGGGTAAAGGTCATGTCTGTGTTAGTCATTGTTCTCCATCACTAACTACTCTGTCACTTTTGTACTTAAACCTGCATAAGCTCTGTTTGTTCTTTTCCTTTGCTGATTGCTCGAAATGCTTATGTACTGATGTTGGTATTCTTATGATATGTGTCATGTCACCAGGAAATGTGATCATCATCTTTTCTGAGTGTTTTGTGTACAGGTGGAGTATTTCGCTGAGCTGGAGGGTAACTGATGGTTCATGGGTATGATCTGTTGATTGAAACACCTTCTGGTTCTGGTTCTGGTCCTTTCGACTTTTTTTCCTGGTCCTGAGACTGATGTCTGAACCTATGTGTCACCTTTGTGACTATAAAATATCAATTCCTTCATTGGCCATGAAAAAACTTGCAAACATACGAAAACATGTTATGAAATCCTGCGGGCTGGGTTTAGACTGCTGCAGAGGCTCTGGGGTGGTGAAGGAGTAGTGAGGAAAAAAGTGATTGCAGCGGAAAATGGGGAAAAAACACTGGCAGAGCAGCTAACCAGGTGTTTTGGAGTTTTGGGCGCAAGGATAAATGTAGACCGTTAGATCAGGATGATCAACGGTGGAGATCGGTTAATGAAGTCATTTGGGAGGGCAATGAATGGAGATTGAAATGGTAATGCAATATAATGTAGGTCGTTGGATTAGAATAATCGATGTTCAAGATATTTTGGTGAAGTCACTTGAAAGATTGGGTGAATAAAAAAAATAGACGAGTTATGATATAATGTACGCCATCAGATCGGATCAATCAACAGCTATGATTAAAAGGGAAGTTAAACTGCAGAGGGTGGTAAGGCGGAAAACTGGGATGTTTTCACACAATGCTCAAGTGGTTTGATATTTTAGCCAAAAAAAATGCGATATCATTCACTTGCTGACACCTGTCCCTTTTAATACTACCCATTTCGTGTTTTTTTGAAACGTTAAACCTTGGGCGCAGAGAAAACACGAAACGCAATGGCGACCGTTGGATCTGGGACCTCAGATCCGATGGTGCGGAAGAAACGCAATAGGAGGCAAGATGCACGGGTGAAACATATGGGCAGGGTCAATGGTGGTTTAAATCCTGACCGTTGGATCTTGGAAACGGACAGTCAAGATCGGACGATGGGGGAGAAACGAGCAGGGCGGGGTTTGAAGAGCGAAGCAATGTGGACTGTCCAATCAAGCTCAATCAACAGTTGAGATCTAATTAGAGGTTGAGGTGATAAGAAGCTATGAGTGGTGTGTGATGAGATCCTGATCGTTGGTTCTTGTGGATTCAACGGTCTAGATCTAATCGGCGGATGTGATGGCGGAGGGGTTGTGAATGGGCGCGATTGAATCCCAACCATTGGTTCTTATGGATTCAACAGTTGAGATCAAATCACATGATCGGCATCGGAGGAGGCAAGCGATCAAGACTTCTAGATTTGCAATGTGCGATCAAGCGTTGGCCGTTGGATCAGGAAAGATCAACGGTTTGGATTAACTCGGAGGGGGAACAGTCAAAGGTCTATGTATGGAGCGCGATTAAATCTTGGCTGTTGGTTCTTTTGGATTCAACGGTCCAGATCAAATCAGCGAGATCATGTGATGGGCTCTGTGAACAAAGCGTCAAATCCTGACCGTTGGTTCTTGTGGATTCAACAGCTAGGATTAAATCAGGGAGTTGGCCATCGGGGAAATAGAAAGGAGAGAAGACTAGATTAGCGCGATGTGATTGAGCGCTGGCCATCAGATCTAGAAAGATTAACGGTCAATATTAAGTCAGAGGGGGAAAGGTGGAAGGTTTTTTATTGAGCGCGATGTGATCATGGCTGTTGGATTGGGAGAGATCAACAATCCAGATTGAAACATCAATCGGTAGAGGAAAAACTCATCGCATCGGAAAATTTTGAAGAACAAAGGAAAAGGCCGAAAGAAAAGCTCCGATTTCGATTTGTGATTAGGCCTTAGCACTTGGTCATAGCGCAGGTCACATGCAGAAAAGGGGCTAAGGGCTCAGCCGAAAGGAGCTTAATGCCTTAATGTAAAAATGAATATCTCCAAGGATTTTCAAGGGTTTTTTTGAGGAAATTAGAGGTTCCAATAGGGGTAAAGACGTGGTTTTAAAAATCATAAAGGGATTTCAAAAGGTTTGAAGGGTATTTAAGGCCTTTAGAGGCTGAATGGAGGGTTAAAAGACGAAATGAAGTCTTCATGTAAATGAAGGGAAATAAGTTAAAACAGGGAGTTTTAGTGACCTTTGGAGCAACTTTCGTTGGTGAAACAACATTGCTTTAAGATGGAAACAATAGTGAAGATGAACCTCTAGGATGGAGCAAACATAAGACTTCAAGGATGATAGATTTTCAAAGGAAATGTATCTCTTGAAGGCTTGAAAACAGACTTAGCCACCATTCGGTATATCATAATTATAGGTGGCTAATTGTGGCTCCACTTGGGGAGGACAGCTTTCCCTTTAGGTGTCTAGAACCTCAGTAATATCTGTATTTAGAAAACCTGTGCCTTTCCATTGGGTAGCAATTTTTCTTTCCTTGATTGGTCTTCTTTTTATCTGATAACCTTTGCAGCAACCTGAAAAACTATCATTCTTCAAAACAACATTTCTTCCTACCCATTCTTACTGTCCTAGCATTTTTTTTCCTTCTTTTGAGTGCACTTGGACTGGAAAACTCTTTTTCAACATTTTATTTTGAAAACAGAAAAATAAACCTATCTAATGCTAACCTTATTTCTTTCAAGAGCCTAGGTTAAACAATCGGAATCTTAATTCTCTACCTAATCTAATATCTGTCAGGATTAGACAGTCTGACAAATTTTCATTCTCTACATTCTAAGATAGAAATTGAAAAAACACAGTCAAACCAAGATTAGACTATCTGGCTTACTGTGGGTCCATAGCATGAAGACAAGCTGCACATGAACTGAAAATAATAGAAATTACAACAAAATTGGGAAGGCTTGAAGTTCTAAAAACTGAAAACACCTTTCCTTACTTTCAGCTCTGGTTCCGATCTTGTTAGAGCTGTATACTTTTCTTTGCTGGTTCAATTTTTGAGCATGTTAGAACCAGTCTTGCTTCTTCTTCTTTTGGCTCAGGTTTTGAGAGAATTACAACCAGATTTTCTTATGCTTCTAGGTTCAGATTTTCAGCATGTTTGAACTTCTCTTTTTGGTATGGGGCTATACCTTTCTTGTTTTATTTCTGCCCTCTTTTCTATTTATTATTTTTTATTGTTTTTTCTTTCTTTTTCTTGATGCAATTGGTATGTACTATGGATGAAAACTCTGAAACCTAAGACTCTTAATAGAAGTAGTGTTTAAGCTTCCTGCCATTGACATGACCTCATAACACTTCTTCACCATTTAGTTCTTGCAGGAAAAATGCATTATGCCCTCTTAAGGAATGAATAATGTAGGGCCCTTTCCATAGATTTTCAAACTTACCATGTTTTCCTTTCTCTTCCCTTCTTGAATCCCATTTGAGAACCACATTCCCGACTCGGAAGTCATTTGCTTTAGTCTTTTTTTCAAACTGCCTTTTGATGTTTTCTTAGACTGCTCGAGTTCTCTGGTAAACTTCGTCTCTGGTCTGCTGCAAGTGGATGGTCTGATTGATCCTTCTCTACATGTCATTTTCTTCAATTTTAACTTCCTGAAGGAGTTTCATGACTGGAACTCCCAAGGATGTTGGGAAAACAACATCCATCCCGTAGACCAGCTGATAAGGGGACATGTTGATTGACTTTTTGGTAGTTAACCTGTCGGCCCACAAGGCATGAACAAGCTTGCTGTGCCATGCTTTCTGGTTCTACTCCAACATCTTTTTGATGATCTTGGTTAGGCTCTTGTTTTAGGATTCAGAAAGTCCATTTCCTTGGTGGTAATAGGCAATGGAGTGGCCCAAGTTGATCTGGTATTTATGGCAGAAATCAACCATCTTCTTAGATTTAAAGGCAGCAGCATTTTCTGTGATTATTTTTCTAGGACAGCCGAATCTGGACAATATTTTGGTCTCAAGGAATTTAATAATGACAGAGTCAGTAGCATTCCTAGTGGGTATGGCCTCTATCCACTTAGTAAAATAATCTGTGGCTTTGAGGATACATTTATGCTGGGCTGAGGAGGGTGGATGTATTTCCCCTATAAAGTTTAAACCCCACTATTGGAAGGGTGCTTCAACACTAATGGGTTTCAAGGGTAGGGGCAAGAGTTTTCTTCTACCATCAAAAATATGGCATTTGTGGCAAGACATTACTAGTTTGTGGCTATCTAGAAAAAGGGTGGGCCAATAGTAACCTGATCTGAGGATTTTGTTTGCTGTGGTCTTCCAATTTAAGTGCCCTCCACATTCTCCTTCATGCATTTCACACATGATTTTTCCTACATCATTCTCAAATAAACATGTTAGCAGTATCCCAACCACATTTTTCCAAGATAAAACTCCATCTATCATGCAATATTTTAAAGCCTTCTGTTTTACAAATCTAGCTTTTGTTTTCAACAAAGAAGGAGGAGCATTTAAGTAAAGCAACACATAAATAATATCAGCATACCATGGAGAGTTTGTGAATGTTTCTTCAGTAAATGGTGTTGGGAACTCTTCTATCTCTTCTAAGGCATCAACCATATTCATTTCTATAACTTTGAAATTAGACTCGGCCATGAGTTTTGCTAATCCTTGTCCCTTGATGAGTTTAGTAGGCCTGATCTCTAAGTCATATTCCAAAATAGTGGAAATCCACTTTCCCTTTTTGCCATCGGGGTCCTGAATTAGAATGTCTTTGACTACGGTGTGTGGCACAAAAGCAATGATGTGTGAATGTAAGATGTACACCCTGAAATCCTTTAATGCTTTTACCAGTGCCAAAGCTTGCTTTTCCATGATGTTGTATTTGAGTGTGGCATCTATTAAGGCTTTGCTGAAGAAGGATATAGGTTTTTCTTGCCCTAAGTTATTCTTCTACAAAAATACTGCAGCTATTGTATGTTTAGATGCAAAGGAAAAAATATAAAATCTTTGGTGAAATCAGGACTGATGAAGACTGGTGCTTGAGTAAGGGCTTGCTTTACCAGTTCAAATTATTGTTTAGCTTGCATTGTCCATTTGACACCTACTTCTTTCCTAAGCATGTTAGTGATGTTTTTCAATAGCTCAGCAAGGTTGGGGATGAACCTCCTCAGAAAATTAATCTTTCCAATGAAAGACTGTAATTCTTTGAGATTTCTAGGGTGGCTGATATTCAATATGCCCTCAATTCTTTTAGGATCTATCTTGATCCCTTCTTCAGAGATTATATGACCAAGAAGCTTTCCTTCTTGGAGGCCAAAGAGTGTCTTTTTGTGATTTAAAGACAAGCTGAATCTTCTACATTTCTCAAAAACCTTCCTCAAATGTTCCAAATGTTCTTCATCAGTTTTGGAGAAAACGGTAATGTCATCAAGGTAAATTATTATAAAATAGCCTATGTCTTTCGAGAAGGCTATTTCCATGGCCCTCTAGAATGTGGCTCCTACATTCATCAAACCAAATGGAATTTTGACATACATGAATGTCCCCCAAGGTGTGGTAAAGGCTATCTTATGCTTATCACTTGGGTGGACTAACACTTGGTTATAACCCAAGAACCATCTAGTAATGATATCCTTTTTTATCCAACTACCCTCTAAAGGATGTGGTCCATTTTTGGCAAGGGGTAGTTATCTTTCAAAGAGGCTCTATTCAGGTGTCTGAAGTCAATACATAGCCTAATCTCCCCTGTATTCTTCCTGACAGATACCATATTGGAGACCCATTCTGAGCATCTGACAGGAATAATGATCCCTGCATCATACATCTTCTTAATTTCTTTTTCTACTACAGGAAGTAAGACATGGTTTATCCTCCTTAATTTCTGTCTGAAAGGCTTCTAATTTTCCTTCAGAGGAATCTTGTGCTGAATGATGCTAGTGTCATATAATTTCAAATCTTTATACTCCCATGCAAAAACATATATAAACTCTTTGAAGAGTGCTATGTATTGCTGTTTGATGTGGGCAGGAAGGGTGCTATATAACTTAATCATTTTAGGCTCAGTTGGGCTGCCTATATTGTGCTCTTCCACATTAGTTTCCATGGGTTCTATTTTTGGTTCTTTAGCCACATCGTTGAAATCAAAGAGCTGTTCTAATGGCGCAAGGCCTTTGGGTATGGTATCACCTTTACACTCTAGAATTTCAAGGTCCTTTTGGTCTGAATCATTAGATAAATTTTCTTTGAAAAGATGATCAAAATGATTTATATCAGTAGGAGAGGGGGGCTCTGTTTTAGGGATTCATTCCCCATCTGAACATTTTTTGTCATGGCTGCAACTTGGTGATGCTATGGAAAACTCATTTTTTGATTGCAGGAAATCCTATATATGTTTTTCATTGTTAAAAACCTGCCAATGATCTTCGTTATCAGGCACTGATGGTCTGTTTTTTACCTTTATAATGAGTTGTTCCTCGATTTGTGGTATCTAGCAGTTACTAGCAGCAAAAGCGAGTTCATTTTCCAGGTGATTTTGGGCTCTTGGTATAAACACAAGTTCATTATTTTTGAAAGTTTTCAGGAGGTTTAAAATAGTGTTCCTATATTCTCTGAGTCCGGGGTTCTTGCTTGAGTATTCCCCTTTGATTTGTCTGATTATTAAATCAGAATCTCCCTGTACTGATATATTTTTAGCCTTTAAATCTTTAAGTATGTGTAGGCCAAGGAGAAGGGCTTCATACTCTGCAATGTTGTTAGTGCATGAAAATTCTAATTTGCGGGCATGTCCTTTGTTTGTGTTGTGTATCCATACACCAACCCATGCACTATTTTTTCTGCAAGAGCCATCGAAACTCATTTTCCAAAGTGTTTCTGTTTCATTTTCATTTGTTTTGTGTTGCTCAAGGCTGCTGGGCATTGAGATATCTAGAGGTTGAGAGGAAGGCAATTCTGAATGGTCTGGTGCACTAATGTCCTGCTCATTTTCTTCCCTTGTTTGGGTGACTTCATCTTCATTGTATAAAATAAAATAATCTGGATCTGAATGGGTGGAATAAACATGAGTGTTGTGAGGTTTGTCCTTGTTTCTCACCATGTATTTCATGAGAGTTTCCATGATGCAATCTTCTGGTTTGACCAAACACTGGTATGGTGGCATAAGACATATCCATTTGAGGCTCCCCTGGATCTTAGATCCCCATGATATAGATAAAAGCATGCCATATTTTGGGGGAATGTCAGCTACTACTACATCCATTACAAGATTCTTAGCAGGAATTTGGGATAAGTTAACACACAAATCTTTAATTAATCCCAAGAATTTTACCTTTCTGGAGTCAAAGGAGTACAAGTCTTTGTAGGGTCTAGTAATCTATAAGCCTAAGCTTTCCATTACTGCTTTAGGCATAAGGTTGTGTGATGCTCCTGAATCCAGCATGGCATTGTGTAAGACTTTGTCATGTATGTTTAGACTGACATAGAAGGGAGGCACATCCCCTTCTTGATATTTTCCCTCAATTTTATGACCAAACAACAACTTTGGCTTATTATCTGTTACGTTCAAAGTAGCAGTATCAACATGAATATTCAGAGCTTTTAGGACCTGGTCTTTGTACACTTCTGGGTCACTAATTTAGCTATAGGTATGTTAATTTTAATCTTTGCAATCTCTCCCTCAAGGCTGAAAGGAACTATCGCTTTTGTTGTATTTACATATGTTTTCTCACTTATATTTCTTTCAGCAATTTTGACTTTATGGGTTTTATTAGGACTGTCAATCTGAGTTGTTTTATCAAGGCCACTAGAAGAGGTACTAGGGAAACTCTGTTCAATGTTTGGCTAACTACCTTTCTCTTTGTTTAAATCAACCCTTTTGGCTATTTTGATAGTTTTGTTTGCGGTCTTTTTAGTCTGGTTTTCTGTACCTTTCCTAACAGCAGAGCTAGTGTTTTTGTCATTTGGACTATCTATGTTCCCTTTTTGCTTCTTAGCTCATAATGTTTGTGTACCTCCATGATTGCATTTTCAAACCCCAATCTATAATCTTCAGACTCCTCATGTGTATCTTCCTTTGGTTCTGAAGAGAAGAAACCTTGTTCTTCTTCAGTGAGGAAAACATCCTCCCCACTGTCTGATCCAATCAAGTTTACATGGTTTTCTCCCAAATTTTCAATCTCCCTTTCTTCTTCTTGATCCATGTAGTTTTGTTGGAAGGGAACTCTATTTTGCTGGTCATTATCTCGTTGTCTATCTTGGTTATTTTCTCTTCTAAAGTTTTGGTTTTGACTTCTATTTTGGAGATTGTTTTGAGGTTCTCTTGGTGGTACTCTATCATTCAAGTTTATCTTCTCAAGCATTTCTCCATCACCTTCACTAGGTTGTCAATTTTGGTATCAGAGGATGAGGTCGAGGGTGTGTAATCATATTTATAAGTTAACCTCTTCTCTGATCTTAGCCTAACTCTTTTTTCAATTAAGTTTGCTTCCACACTCACTACTCCCTTCTGCATGTCTTCTAGAGTTTCATAATCTCTTTCCCTCGGCTGATAGGCCATATCAGCATCGAAGCCCTCTGGATATTTTACCAAGGCCATGCCTTGGGGAGCTTTCATGTGCAGTGGAAGGGCATTGTAGACACTATTAAACTTGGTGGAGTAATCATGGACACTCTCTCCCTGATTCCTTTTAAGGCTCTGATACTCTGCTAGTATTTGGAGAGGGTTTCTTTTGACTTCCCATTTGTTTATGAATTCTTGATGTAGTGAGGGAAGGTCATGGATGCTATTAGGAGTTAAGCCTTTAAACCACTTCTTTACTTCTCCTCCTAAAATTTGAGCAAATATTCTCATTTTAATGGTCTCATCGTCTATATCCATCTAATCAAATGCATCTCTCATTCCGTCTACATATTTTTGAGCTGTGGTAGATTATTTTTCAGTGAAATGGGGAATTTTAGATTGATATTCATTTGGTAAGGGAACCAAAGTTTGCGGCAACACTAGTGGGGCATACCATGCTTCCATGGTAGTGTTTTGTGGAGGTAAAGGATTAGCTTGAGCAGCAGGTATATGGATGGCAGAACTGCTTGGTCCGGCAACAAACTATTGAGTAGATCTTGGGTGAGAGAGACCCAAGTTATGAATGAAATGGATATCAGGAGGTGTTGATGGAGGGGGTTCTCTGTCACTAATATTTTTACCACTGTGTGGTGGTGAGCTTGGAAGCTCAAAATTTGTCTTCTCTGTACCACTGAATGACTTAGTTCTAGGTAAATTACTTGGTAAGTCTAAATTAGCTTGGGTATATAATAGATCCACGAGGTTTTCAGTTGTTGATTTAGCTCTATAAATGGGTCTGACAATCGTTGGATTCCTAGATGTGAGAGGCTTCCAAAGAATGCTTTTTGGATTGTCAACTATTTCAGGAGGATTTGGATCAGGATAAGCTCTGGTATGGATATTTCTTGAAGCCAGTATGTTAAGTCTCAGATCCAATAAAGGGGAAAGATAGCCAGATATGACAATCTTTAAGAGGCAAACTATCCTTAAATAAAGAAACTTGATCCTCAGAGTTTCCTTAAGTATGGATGATGTGGTGATGAAACTGGTCTCCCAGTGGAGTCTTTTGGTCTTTTAGGAACTGTGGAGTTTCCAGGTGGAAAATATTTATCTTTTTGTCAAGGTAAAGTGTATTATGGTTCCACCACCATGTTTATTATGAAGCCAATCTGAAATGTTTTTGGGTTTTTCTGAGTTTATATGGTTATTTAAGGACTTACTGAGTCTAAAAGAGTTTGCTATACTATCATATACTCAATAGGTCCCACCGTGATCACCATTATGTTGGGGTCTTGTGTTTTTATAGATTGGCTTACTAAAAGACAAGGCAACATACAAACCCAACTTTAGAGCTCTAGGATCTAGCCCTCCTAGTCTCAGAGAGGGATCTCTCAATATGTTTATAAAGATTTGTCTTGAAAGGTTTAGAAGTTGATTTTAGGCTAGTTATGAGGTGCAAGGTTGTTTGTTTTTTTTTTTGGTTGGACAAGTGTGTTTCATGTGGTATAAATAGAGCATGGGAATATACAAGCCATTGGGTAATGGAGTAATGTGAAAGTCCAAATAGTTCTGACAGAGAAGGAAGGGAAACGAAAGGGAAAATATAACTTGGTCGAGGATCTTTTGAATAATATAGGTGAGATGGGATGAAAATTAAGAACTAAGAGTGAAAAAAAAACTAAACCCTTTCGCAATGACTTAAAGGATTCAGGGAATGCCTTATTTCCTCCAATAAGCTCACTGCTTTGGAATTAATCAATATAAACACTCAAAGAAAGGAGAAGTGTAGACTAAACCTTCTAAGTGAACTATAGGATTTGGTGAATGCCCTTTTTCCTCCTATAATTTCACCTTTGAGAGTTTAACCAACAAAGACATACAATTGCATTCAAAGAAGAAGGAACGCCTTAGACATCTAAGACTGCAATTATAGGGACCTTTAACACAATAGTTAAAATAATGAACAGAGGGTATGATTGAAACAAGCCTCTTTGTCAAACTGAAACTATTAATAATCAAAGGGAGATTTCAGATACAACATTCAGTGGCAAAGAAAGAGGGAACACCTAGATAGTTTTTAACACAATTGAGTTAACCATTTCAAAAATAAAACAAACTGAATATAAAGAGAGCTATCATACTACCCAATCACATTCAATAGTAGAAAAAATATAAACAGTGAAGGATAAATAGGTCAGAGGTGCTTCTAAGATACATTTCTCTACCTAAAATTTTTATCCTACTGTAAGCAAAGCATGATGGAACAAAGTGGAAAAATAGGAAATAACATTAACAATAAGAAGTACTTCACCAAAACCAGGCTCAGGGATTCGATGGTCTGGCCTCCTTCATCAAAAAAATAACAAATATCTTCACACTCTTTCAGAAAACCAAAGCTTCTTCAAAGTAGTAATAAGTATTACTTTAGAATTCACAAATGCCAACCTTTTACAATGAGACTTCGAAGAGTATTTATAGAGAAAGTGAGAAAATTAGGTAAGGAAAGTTTTAATGAACATCAGAGATAGTGAAAGATATTTTTAATGCTCCATTCTGTGCCTTAAACATTTCGTTGAATTCTAGACAGGCTCAATAACTTTGCAGCTCGTTTGAGACCATTTTGATATGACAGAAACCACCCGCAGGGTGTCCTTGAGAAGAAAATCATCTGGAGAGGTACTATCATCTTCTCGGTGTGAGTTAAGTGAAGAATGGGCTATGAGGATCCCCATACTGCCAAATAACTACCTCTGACAATTTGTAGTAACTTCCTTGGTGCAATAACTACTTGGCAGACTTGTGTGCATGGGTAAAGGTCATGTCTGTGTTAGTCATCGTTCTGCATCACTAACTGCTCTGTCTCTTTTGTACTTAAACCTGCATAAGCTCTGTTTATGATTTTCCTTTTCTTATTTCTCGAAATTATTATGTACTGATGCCGGTATTCTTATGCTGTGTGTCCTGTCACTGGGAAATGTGATCATCATCTTTTCTGAGTGTTTTGTGTACAGGTGGAGGATTTCGCTGAGCTGGAGGGTCACTGATGGTTCATGGGTATGATCTGTTGATTGACACGCCTTCGCCTTCTAGTTTTGGTCCTTTTGAATTTGTTTCCTGGTCCTGAGACTGTTTTTTGAACCCATGTGTCACCTTTGTGACTATAAAATATTAATTCCTTCATCGGCCATGAAAAAACCTGCAAACATACGAAAACATGTTATGAAATCCTGTGGGCTGGGTTTATACTGCTGCAGAGGCTCTAGGGTGCCAGAGGAGTAGTGACGAACAAAGTTATTGTAGCGGAAAATGGGGAAATCACACTGGCAAATCAGCTAACCAGGTGTTTTGGAGTTTTGGGTGTGAGGATAAATGTGGACCGTTAGATCAGGATGATCAATGATGGAGATCGGTTAATGAAGTCATTTGGGAGGGAAATGAATGGAGAGTGAAATGGAAATGCGATATAATGTGGGACGTTGGATTAGAATAATCGACAGTCAATATTTTTTAGTGAAGTCACTTGAAATATTGTGTGAATAACAAAAATGGACAGGTTATGATATAACGTAGGCCATCAGATCAGATCAATCAACAACTATAATTAAAAGGGAAGTTAAGCTGTAGAGGGCAGTAAGGCAAAAAACCGGGATGGTTGTCACGTAGTTCTCAAGTGGTTTGAGATTTTAGCCAAAAAAAATGTGATATCATTCACTTGCTGACACCTGTCCCTTTCAATACCGCCCATTTCACTTTTTTTTGAAATGTTAAACCTTGGGCACAGAAAAAACGTGAAACACAATGGCGACCGTTGGATCTGGGACCTCAGATCCGATGGTGCGGAAGAAATGTGATAGGAGGCAAGATGTAGGGGCGGAAAATATGGGTAGGGTCAATGGTGGTTTAAATCCTGACCATTGGATCTTGGAAATGGACGGTCAAGATCGGACTATGTGGGAGAAATGAGCAAGGCGGGGTTTGAAGAGCGAAGCAATGTGGACCGTTCGATCAAGCTCAATCAACGGCTGAGATCTAATCGGAGGTCGAGGTGATGAGAAGCTATGAGAGGTGTGCGATGAGATCCTGGCCGTTGGTTCTTGTGGATTCAACGATCCAGATCTAATCGGTGGATGCGATGGTGGAGGTCCTGCAAATGGGCGCGATTGAATCCCAACCGTTGGTTCTTGTGGATTCAACGGTTGAAATAAAATCACATGATTGGCATTGGAGGAGGCAAGCGATCGAGACTTCTGGATTTGTGATTTGAGATCAAGCATTGGCTGTTGGATCAGGAAATATTAACGATCTGGATTAAATCGGACGGAGAATAGTCAGAGGTCTATGTATGGAGCGTGATTAAAACTTGGTCGTTTGTTCTTGTGGATTCAACGGTCCGGATCAAATCGTTAGGATCATGTGATGGGCTCTGTGAAAAAAGCACGATCGAATACTAACCATTGGTTCTTGTGGATTCAACAGCCAGGATTAAATCGGGGAGTTGGCCATCGGGGAAACAGAAAGGAGAGAAGACTAGATTAGTGCGATGTGATTGAGCACTGGTTGTCAAATCTAGAAAGATTAACGGTCAAGATTAAGTCAGAGTGGGAAAGGTGGAAGGCTTGCGATGGAGCTCAATGTGATCCTAGCCATTGGATCAGGAGAGATCAACGGTCCAGATTGAAACGGCAATTGGCAGAGGAAAAACTCATCGCATCGAAAAATTTTGAAGAACAAAGGAAAAGGCCAAAATGAAAGCTCCGATTTCTATTTCTGATTAAGCCTTAGCGCTTGGTCATAGCGTGGGTCACATGTAGAAAAAGGGCTAAGGGCTCAGTAAAAGGGGCTTTATGCCTTAATGTAAAAATGAAGATCTCCAAGGATTTTCAAGGGTTTTTTGAAGAAAATGGAGGTTCCGATAGGGGTAAAGATGGAGTTTTAAACCTCATAAAGGGATTTCACAAGGTTTGAAGGGGATTTAAGGCCTTTAGAGGCTGAATGGAGGGTTAAAAGACGAAAATAAGTCTTCATGGAAATGAAGGGAAATAAGTTAAAACAGGCAGTTTCAGTGACCTTTGGAGCAACTTTCTTTGGTGAAACAGCATGGATTTAAGATGGAAACAGCAATGAAGATGAACCTCTAGGATGGAGCAAACATAAGACTTCAGTGATGATATATTTTCAAAGGAAATGTATCTCTTGAAGGCTTGAAAACAAACTTAGACACCATTTGGTATATCAGAATTTATAAGTGGCTAACAGTAGGAATAAAATAGCAATTGATTTCTCTCTGCGAGGAGATTAAGACAATTAGGTTAGAGGATTTAGATAGGATGGAAATTTTTTGTTAGAGTGGTTCAACGGAAATTTAAATAAAGACAAAGCGAACTGCTTCAGGTATATATATATATATATATATATATATATATATATATATATATATGTATGAGAGGTAGAGTATAACAAGAGTGAAATAGGTGTGGAATAGGTGTGAGAGAGGAGTGAAAAGAGAGCATAAATAAATGTAATAAACCAACCATCCAAGGGCTTGGCTTTGTTGTATTCTCATTTCTGATTTAATTCCAAGTGTTTTGTATTTTTTAATTCAGCTCTATTTTATACTGTCCATTCCATTTCTCTATTGAATATCATATTAAGCACACAATAGAAACCAATAAAATTTGCAAACAACAGCAAGGATCAAAGACCAATCTTATTTGCAGGCACATCGAGGATCGTTAGAACTGACATTGATCAATGGTGAGAAAAAAAATTGCAGTCGTGAGGACATCGCACATTTTAGGAATTAGTGTTTATGGTAATAATTCACAAGCTAAGTTATTTAATTTGTGACGTGAAGTGGATCAGCAAGGAGACAAGCATGGACCACTGGATCCAACGAAGATCAACGATGGAGATCGGAAGTGCACCGGGAGTGATTTCACAAATCACAAGTTTTAGTGTTTAAGTGTTTTTTTTTCTAAGTAAGAGTAAGATCTATTAATAAAACATATGGTACATGGAGGCTCTGGCATTTGCATTTCTAGCTTGTATTAGTGGCATTTTTTCTTAAAACAGCCAAAAATGGAGCTGCCTACATGGGGAAACTAGCCCAGAAGGAGTTTGAAGCACTGCCTCGAAGGAGGAAACCGGCGTTATACAAAATTGAGTAAATGTGCCAAGCATGATAGTAAACAGAAGGAAAAACTAAAAAACTGGTATCCTTAAACAGAAAATGACCTGAAAAACTATGTGTCATGAGATGCTAGAGGTGGTTCTTTGACGATGAGGCATCTGTATTCATCATCTTCTGCATGCGGGTAGCTTGGAGCCACCTGTTGAGGCGCTACTGCAATGTCACCTTTATCTCCATCCTTCTTTCTCAGCTCCTTGTAATAGTCTGATCTGCTGCCGCTATTCGAATCAAGATTGTGCTTAGCCAGAACCTGATGTGCTTTCACCGAAACAGAGGGGCCATGATCGCTACAAGGGTACAAGGGTTAGATGAGCCGATTGAGACAGGGGTCATGGCTGCTAACCTCACGAAAAGAGACCGAGATGGTGGCGACGACGAGAGGATGGTCAAAGGAACATTTGAATTTAAATTGGGCAGTGGTGAGGGACTGTGTAGAGGCAGGGGGGTCGAGCAAGGCGGGGGGTGTGTCAAAGGCTCTGAGGAGGGAGGCCGAACAGTTGGCCTCGACCACTATGCGTATTGGGGTATCTACCCCTAGAATTCTTGAAAGAAGAGGACGAAGAGATGGAAAGAGAAGAAAGAGGCAGACGAGAGACGTGCCCCCTACTGCTGCCATGTCAGCATCTCATGCGGTGCCTAAGGCGGGGCATGTTGGCACAATGGGGGTGGAAAATTTGTAGAGCAAGGGAGGAAACATGTTTGGCAGGAGGAAGCCAAGAAGTAGGGGCAGAATTGAAGCTGAAGTTAGCCGAGAAGCATAATTGACAAAGAGGACTCTGAGAGTAGTGGTGCCCTGGAAGGAATTCAATGCAACCTCTAAGATTGCAATGCCTGCTAGTCGCTATGCGGGAGCTTGGCTCTGCCAACTCAGGAGAGCAACAGCTACACAAGGGGAGAGAATGGTGCTGCATAGAATTGGCATGCAGAGAATGGAGATTCTCAGAGGGGGAAGAGGCCAAAGCAGAGGGCCGAGAAGCAAATCCAGAGGTCCGAATGAAATAACTAGTTGAATAAGCATGGGGCTTCATTTTCATGTGGATGAGGCAACCTCGACGAATGCAGCAGAGTAAATTCCACTTGGGGTGGCGGCCAAGCTGCATTAATGCCGGTAAATGCCGAGGGAGAAACTTGTGGCTAGCCATGTGGCCTTGCCACGCACCAACCCGCAAGCCTTTCTTCGTACAAACTCATTTAAACACCCACATCTGAGGGTTGAGTGTTTAAGTGTTAAGGTTGTCGCAAGGTGAGTTATTTTGGATGCGATGCGAAGTGGAGAAGGGACACATGTTAGCATGGTGCAATATCACATATCACAAGGAATAAGGTTTAACTACTAAGTTAAATTATAAAGTGTGTGATTTGTGGGCATGGTAAATCGTAAAGGTTGCGAAGTGTGAACGCTTATGATTGGTTCGTAGTGTTGTGGGACTGTCCAGTAAAAAAGTTCCACCTATATGTAAATGATTTTGGTTTACGTATAATCAGGTTTAAAGTAACAGTTTGTGATTCCGTGTGTATTCTGATACTTTTTGCTTCTTGTCTGCATCATTTGGTATCAGAGAAGACTTGAGTTCTATTCTCGAAGGTTGGAGCAAATATGCACCCAGGAGAGGAGCCGACATAAGTCGGGGAAGGGAGGAAGCTAATGCAATTTTTCTAAATGAGATTCGACATCTTCGTACAAGAATAGAGAAAGTAGAGGTTTTTCAAAGGAGAGCACCTGAGGAAGGTGATGTCAGCGCATCAAAGGAAACTATTGAGGAAGAAGAAGTAGCAGAAGATGAGACAGATAAAGTTTTTAAGATATTGGCAAAGGTTAGTGGGACACCGAGAATGGAGATTCCTTTATATGAGGGGAACCTTAATGTGGATGAGCTGATGGATTGGATCAGTTCAATGGATACATATTTCGATTTGGAAGAGATCAAAGATAAGAAGAAGGGAAAGTATGTAGCTACCAGGTTGAAGGGACATGCATCTATCTGGTGGGATGAACTACAAACATCCACAGTTAGAAAAGGAAAGCCTAAGATCAGGCAGTGGGATGAAATTATAAGGAAGTCGAAGAATAAGTTTATGCCAAAGCACTATCAATTGAATCTTTTCAAGCAATTGCAGAATTTGAGGAAGAAAGGAATGACTATCAAGGAGTATGTTAGAGACCTATAAATATAGGATTCATAATTTCGACTTGACTGATGTTAATATTGTAAATATGTACATACTTTGCCTTCTGCAAGTTGTATTCCCATATTATGTAAAAAATCAAAAAAATCAAAAAATCAAAAAGAGGGTAAAAAGCCCTAAAAGAACAATCAAAGGACTTAGAAAAAAAAATAGACCCCCAAAAAAAAAATGAATAAAACATGAAAGTGTGCAAGCCTAAATGCCACTACTTTTACTTTTTGCAGTTTATTATGGTAGAGTGTCGATAAATGCCATAATCCATGATGAATTAAACAGTTTAATATTGACTTGTCATGTTTCAATTTACTTGTTTTAGATAGAGAATAAAGAATTGTCATATAGTTTAATCATGAAAATTCAGTAGTTAGGTAGAGAATAAGTGAATCCAACAGTTTAATCTGGATTCCTGGATGAAATAAGTGTAGAATTAGATAGTTTTGTTGCTTTAAGAAAGAATAAATGTTGTAAAGGTTGCTAGCTCAAATGCACTTAATCAAAATGGAAGAAAAAATGTTAGCAGTTAAATTGGGTAGGTAGAAGAAGGTGAGAATCATCATTGTAAATATTATTTCACCAGGGCTACTAATAACTAACATCCCTTCCCCATAGCCATTTATCATTCTAGACTATTAGTCAGAAAGGCTCAAGGCATTTCCTTGAATTCTATTGGGACTAGACCCAAGACTCTATGGCTGATTAGTTGAAAATGTTAAGTTGTTATATTAATCCCAAAAATCACATCATTTTCCATTCATGCATTCATTTCCATGAAAAAATCATAATTTAAAAACCTCATTTTACTTAATGATACTCTAAATCCCCATTTGATTAATTCCCCACATTTCATGAAGTATAAAACCCTCAAAATAGCATTTTATCCTAAGTAGAAGTGATGAAATTATCATAAATGCAAGTTTTTCTTTGATCTTCACTTTTGTTGGTTATAATGGTATGTTTGAGTATTCACTTTTCCCCTTGTCATATTAACACCTAACATATTTTATTAACTCCTCATTAATTATCCTAGTCCTATTAATATAACTCCCTTTTATTTAATATCCCAAAAACCCATTTAATATATGCTTTTGTGTCAAAGATATTAAGCACATATTGAAAAACATCCCAAAGTTATCCCTTTGACACAAAACTACCCATAAAAATATTTCCGCTCTCCCCTATAGTTTTAGACCTTTGATAAATATGAAACTATATAATAAAATACAACAAAAGGCATTAAACATGTTTCATATGTGTTTAAAAGGAAAAATATAAAATTCCCAAAGTTTAATTTAAACAAACTTCACAAAACCCATCCCCCTGTTTAAAACATCCCCTTCCCCAATTACCCTTAACCCCAAGGTTAAAATCGTAATCTTTTCTACTTTCCCGATAAATATTCCTTTACCATAGTTGTAACCTTGGTTTAAACCCTTTTTAAACCTCTTCCTTTCTACTTTATTCCATGTATAAAGCCTTTGTATATATAACTATTGCTAAAACCCCTCATCGCCTTCAGATTTAATATCGACCATCCAATATCCTCATCCCATTGATCCAACGGTTCTTATCGAATGTGATGAATAATCCTCAGCCCCTTATCTTTCCCCCATTGCATTGATTATTAGCCATCCGATCTCCAAGCATCCCTAATCTAATGGTCCACATCTAACCCAATAACATATACCCCCGTCCCCACCACTCCTCATCGGATTAAACTTCAACCGTAGATCTTCACTCACCAAATCTACAGCTAATATTTAAAGCCCCGACCCCACTGCATTTACCCCGCATCTTTCAATCAAATCTCGAATGTTCGCTCCACTCCGCCACATCCAACGGCGCACATCTCATTTCGCATTTTCAAAGTGATCGACCAAAGTTCCCAAAAAAATTTGCGAAAAAAGTTGTTTTGAGAAACCACCGCCCACTACGTGTCTGAATTACATTGGATCGCATTGCTCAAGCTTAAAACCACTTGCTGCTCAAAAGCAATACGAAAACCATTATTGGTTTTCCTTTCAAATAAAAAACCGCTCCCGCCATGTCGACATGACTTGCAATTAATACTCATATGATCCATAAAAACTAAGGTTTTAACCTTAGTTTTTTATCATTTTTCATATCTTTGTGCCCTATCCCTCTGAGAATCAATTGCAGACACCATTGATGAGCTGAATTTGAACCAAGTTGCCATCCTAAAGTCATTCCCGATATGAACAGTGACTTTCAACAACTTCTAGTGGCAAATATCAAAACCAATGCAACCAATTCGAAGACTGCTACCACCTTCCCTCCCATTCGACTACAACAATACCTAGTCAAAGGTATTTATCAGTAATTCAAACCTGTCAATTTCATATTTCTAAAAGAAAATTGAATTAATTGAAATTAAAAAAGCTAAAAAGTACTCATCTGAGAGTACTTAAACCTTGAAGAAACAGGGGAAACCCTGTCAAACTTTTTCCAAAATTGGCCACTTCCCAATTAAGGATTTTAAACCATCTAAAAGATATTCCCTACATTTAAAATACCTTAGAATTGCTGAAGAAGCCTTTGAAAACCCCTTTCTTACCTTCAGCACTGTACCAATCTTCTTTTTTCTCATAAACCCTTGCCCAGATTCCGATTTTCTCCCAAATCAGATTAATTAATCCTCTGCTTTTATAAAAAGCTGAAAAAACAGTTTAATCTTGTCCAGTTTCTCTAAAAATGACTAAAAAGCAGGTAATCCCCAAAACTGGAGGTCCTAAACCTCAAAATCCTACCTCCAGCAAGCTTCCAAATCCTAAACCTCCCAGAATAGATAAGCCAACTCCTGTTTTAACTGTTGATTCTACTGAAGTGGTCAGACCTTTATAGCCTCTTGTCACCACTGAATAAAGTAATCCTCTGATTGACTTAGATTACCAAATTGTTGATGCCACTCTTGAATTTGATCTTCTGGAAGTGCATAACTGGTGTTAGGATAAATTCGAAAAGAAAGTGGCCAATGACATACCTGTATGGGATTCCAATCTACCCAAGTATATGGTTCCCATCACCCATCTTACTCAAGATTTCATAAGGCTATGTCAGATGCATTATATTCCTGATCAAAGGTGCATAGTTAACAAAGATAGTGACGTCTTATTTTACATAACTGTTGAATCAATCAATTACATGCTCCAACTAAGCCATGACCCACGAGCAGTGTCATTGTCAATTGAAGACTTGACACAGATGTATTTGGACCTAGATTTTCCTAGGAAGTTTGAGATCCTTCAAAACTTCATGCCCAATCATGTCAATCCTCCCAAGGTAAATCCTCCTTATGATACCTTTCATTTTCCTGAAGGTTCCAGACAGGTCATTTCCATGCTATCATTTATTTTAGGTTATGTTAATGATGAATTCACAGATGCCTCCATCTTAGGCTTCCTCTCCACTTTGTCTCCTGAACAACAACTAGAGTTGTTCTTTGATTTTTCCAAATTTGTTGCTAACAATATTCATTATCAGCTAATAAAATTACTTGATGACGTTGTGTTCAGATATACTTCATATCTATTACATCTCTTCTTGTTCTCTCAAGCAGATATTTTTCCCTTTGCATTATAGAAGATGGATACGGAAGGAAAACCACTTTCAGTAATATTATGGACCTCTCTTCTGAGAAAGAATAGCAGTGAGTACAGTTATAGTGATTTCAATGACCTATTTATCAGACCTACTATCAGTTTGTTGGATAAAGCAGAACCACCAAGAAAAAATGAAGATATAAAAAGGATTTTACAGTTATCTGAAAACTGTAAAGTGGGTGATTGGTATTTATACAAAAATCACACTGAGATTAGAATATATGGTGCAATCTTGGCCCCATACAAATTGCCAAAGTTTCTAACCACCGGGATCTTTGCTCTCGAATACATAAGGTAGATTTTGAATGCAGATGCAGTAAATTTTATAGCATCAAAAAAGAAGGCACAATTTAAATTGAAAATTCAAATTGGCTCTTTTATAGTTAAAATTAGAGATGCCTTGAAGGAAGTATCGAGCATTCTATCAACATGCAAGTTTCAGGAAAGTTTTTATTGGAACTATGACCCTCAGGGTATTCTAAGTAATCTCAGGATCAAATGCAAATTTCCCCCATTCCACCATGAATCTAAGCCTCTAATTAAAAAATATGCCAACCAGTTGGAATGGGTTGCCAATACTTTAATTGATTATGATCAGGAGAAGCAGACAGATAATTTGGACAGCATACAGGTGGTTATAGTTAAACAACCAATAGAGGAATCAAATAAAATACCAAGGAAAGAAGAAGGATATTTGGCAGAAACAATCATTGAAAACAAATTCAAAACAGTATACAGCAAAAAGGCCAAAATGACTACTTTAGAAAAATAAGGAGTCATAGATGTGGATGATACTAATGAGCATCAAAAAAATGATGAAGCCACCATAATAGTTAATGAAACTCTCAAAGAAATTCAAAATGAACAGATACAAGCATAGGGTAAAGGCAAAGAGAAAGGGATGGTTGAAATAGAAATGGATACAGAAGCTCCCTCTTCTTCTAAAAAAACTGAAGAAACTGATTTTGATATTCAGAAAAGGTTCAAGCTAATCAGGGAGAAGAATGAAGAAATCAAAAATGAAGTTTATTCTAAATTTTTAAAAGAAAAACCAGAAGATAAGGACATATTAGTAGCAACATTTGATTACTCAACAAACCAAATGATCATGTATTTTCTTCAACCAGTGGTAGCACATCCAAAATCAACCTTAGACTACAGAAAAATAGAATTTGCAGTAAATGTTGATACTATTCACGAGCTAGATTAGATAGAATTCCATAGGAGTGCATCAGAAATGTTATATTGAAAAGTAGTAAGCAAAAAAATGAGTGCTACTATGCTCCAAAAGACCATATCCAACCTGCAAACTCAAATGAAAATGGATAAGGCATCATACATGCCAAGGATTTAAGGATAAAATCCTTAGTAGATTTGGTAATTGAAACAGGATCAGATCCTTCTAACACTAAAGTTGCTAGAAAATTAATAAGGCAGAATAATGATGATATTGCAGCCTTAAGAAATCAGCTTAGATTTCCACAAAGCGAGCACCCTCAGGCAAAAGAAGTGTTTCAGGAAAAGACAGAGAAAGAGGAAGCTATGCAACTTGTTTTCAAAATGATAGCCCAGATAAAAGAGATGGAAAACCAAATAGAATCTCTAATGCAAGAAAATGAAAATTTGAAGAAAGATCAGCAAGTTTCCATTCCTACAATTATTCCAATTGTAAGTACAACTATTCCCTCAACATTGGAAGAACATTTGGCACTGAAAGGAGTATTGGTAACTGCAGTGTCAATTACTTCTAAAGACATCTCTACCACTTCTTCATCAACATCACAGGAAAATCCAATAGGGGAAACAGCTGCCATAGTTAAGGCTATGGAAGACATGTCCATAAAAGATAAAGAGATAATCAGTTTAAAAGGCACCATCAAAAATTTGGAAACATCCAACAAATATGCCTTAATCACTTCCAAGGGACATGAATAGAGGGCCAACAGAGTGCAGGAACAGGTTAAGATTCTTCAACAATGGGTTAATCTCACTGAGTAGGTATCCTACATTAAGAATTATCTGTGGAATAACATCATTCAGGGCATACATTTGCAATGGCCCTCAATCCAAATAATTTATGAAAAAAGGAGTTACTTCAAGCAGCACAAATATAAATACAGAAGACCAAAGAAGAACTGGCTGATAAGCCTACTCAACCCTTAAGACTTATCACATTTCTGAATAGTAAACACAAAGAAGAACTTGAGGAGCTAAAAATTCAGGACAGAACTGAAATTATATTACAAATCAAAAAGGTCTTGAATAAGAGAATTATGATGAATAATTTGGAGGACATGTGCAAAGATATGAACTTGGAAATCACGAGATTTGAGGCCAAATACATAGTACTGTCACAAGGAGGCTTACCAGATATTCATGCATTGAATGAAAATTTAATGCCATAAAAATATTATGATAACAAAATCGGGGCATATGCCAAAGAGCAGGTCAACAAAATTTTACCTCAAGGATCTCCTCCTGGTAAAGTCATTTTGGAATATTTTGAAAACTTATTCTTCTTGGAAAATGAGATCAAACATATTTTCGTGGTTAAGCCCAATTTTGCAAAGCATACAGAGGCAGATGCAAGTTACAGGAAGCTGAAGAGCATGAAAATTCCCAGTGCAGAGCAATGGCAGGAATTCACTGATTTACTATGAAAAGTTGCAGATGAAAAATCAGTGGTCAAAGAGTATCAATGGTCAAAGTGTATCAGTGGAAAAAGTGTATCAGTAAAAACAAGATGTTACTGCTGGTTATTTTTAATTTACAGTAGTAAACAGTGAAAGAAAGCAGAGTAAAAGATATCAGAGCAGAATGTGAAAGAGGAAGAGTACACTACAAGTCATCTTCCACAAGATAATGCCCCAAGTGCCAACAATACTTCCAGCTAAACAGAAAATCAATTTGAATATATAAACTATTCTATTTTTTCTTGTAAAAGAGGACAACTTGCCCCTTTGTTTTGCAGCTATCCCTCTTCTTATGTAATAATTCCTATTTTTTCTTGAAATATTCTCTCAAACTTTTGAGATATTTTGTAAGCAATTTATTTGTATAAATACTTCATCTTTCGAAGTATTTTGTGTGGAATAAAATTATCAAGACTATTATAGACTTTTTTGTTGAAAACATTGGGATTTTTGTGAGTTAAGTTGAAGCAGCAGGCTGGAAATTGAAGTTAATAGACATCATAACTAATGATCCTCGTGTTGATCAGATGAGTATTGTATCTTCCAATTTTCATTTTTTATTTCTTTAAGTTTCATTCATACATCTTGTGTTATTTTCCATCTTAAATGAATAACTAGGAAAGGTATTACAGAATCAGTGTAAAAATCTCTCTGTTCTTACTATTTTCATGTTTATGTTTTCTGCTGATTTACAGACTTTAGAATTCTTAATTTCTCTTTAGTCTCGTTTGACCTCAATTTCCATCTTCCTTTTCTGTGATCTAAGGATTCTTAACTGCCCTTAGTCCAGATCATACCACTTCATCAAAATAGCCTTTTTAAACCCTCTGAAGATCATCTATCTTGCCCTTAGTATATTTGTTCTTTTGATCTTAGTTTTCTAGTCTTGTTTGCTATAAATTTGACTCCATTTCCCAATGGCTAGGTAGATCTTTATATGGTTTCCCTTGTAGTCCTTTATTCCTACCAACATTCAAAAAATCAAACCAAATTGTCCACTCATAGCTAGCCTAAAATCCATTACAAAACAAAGCTAAATCTTAAGGAGATATCCCTCTCCAAAACTCAGGAAGGCTAGATCCTAAATTCTAAAAGAGGTTCTTGGTTACCTCTGGTTTTCTTTAACTATAAACCAAAATCCCACGACCTAAGAATTAATAGGGTGATAACATACTGGTGACCATACTGGGAATCTAACCATTCTCCATTTTTAAGTTTAATCTTGGATGAAGATTTTTAAACGTATCTTTTCTAATTTAAGATTAAGTTTAAAGGTTGTGGGTATTTACACAATAAAAATTCTAGCTCCCAAGAAAGTCTATTATACTAGATCCAACCCTGATCCCAACCCTAAGAATATGGTAGACAATCCGGACCAGATAGGAAAAAAGACAAAATAAACTGTTAGTTCAGAAACTGAAGTACCCCTGAAAAGAGCTGATTCTTTACCCAAAGAATTAGTAAGCTTATCAGATATTGAATTTGATTTGAAGTTTGAAAATCTCTATTTAGAACCAAGTCTGGAACTGATTTAAAGGAAACTGTTTTAGATCCTATTTTTACTTCCTTTGTGAATGAAAAGAAGAAAGTTATTTCAGCACCTATTAAATCAGATAAAACTTAAATTCAAAGTCCAGTAAAAAGGGTAAGTGTCACTAAAGTTAAAGACATTGATGAAGCTATAAAGTTAGCCAATTTTTTGTCTCAATTTAAACCTCCAGTTTCTCAATTATACACCACCATCTTCCCAGCAGCAGATTCTACTCTGTATATTGCCACCTCATTTATATATTCCACTATCAGTTGTCCTTCGGAGTCTAGTAGTCCTGAGTTTCCTTTGCAGCCTAGGATCATATATTCATCATAACCTCAATCCACCGCTAGTTCATCCACAGATCCATTCATCCCTGAGCTACCCTTGCAACCTAAAGTAGTATTCCCATCATTCACTAAATCTATTACAACCACCACCATAAGCCCTAGCCATACTACTTCTTTTTCATCTCCTTTTTCAAGCTCTTCAAGTACATCCACTGTTTTAATCAGCACTATCCCTTCAAATACTACTGTACCTCCCAGTTCAGAAAGAATCCAATCCATGGCAGCCAATTATGCTCCCTTGGTCTTACCTCAAATCTCCATGAAATTCCCCAAAATTACCAAAAGGACATCCCATTGTTTGATAATTTTTCACAAATCACTACACAACAACATATCACTAAAATGAATGATTTTTGGCAAATTTATGAGATAGATGAGTCTAATGTCAAAATGAGGTTATTTGCACAAAGCTTAACTGGAGAAGTAAAAACATGGTTTAGAAGTTTAGGTGCTGGTACTATAGCAGAATTAGCTACATTCCATAGAGCCTTCCTAAATAAATGGGAAAAGAAGAAGAATCCTATGCAAATGCTATCTGAGTTTGATGCTGTTAAGAGAGCCCCCAATGAGTCTGTCCAAGAATTTTGCACCAAATACAATAGTATTTACAATTATATTCCTGCAGACCTTAAGCCCACTCCATATTCCATGTTGCTCAAATTCCCTGATTGTTTTGATGTAGACATGGCCTATCAACTTAGAGAAAGGGATGCATACACCCTAGAACAAATGAAACTAAATGTTGTTGGAGTAGAAATCAATATCCTTGCCAGAAAAGCTAGAATGAGAAACAAAAGAAGGGTTACTATCAAAGAAGAGGCTTCAAACTTAGATGGAAAATTTGATTTTATCAACAAAACATTAGAAAATGTAGTTGAGAGACTAGATCATATTGAAAGAAAACCACAATGAGAGAATCAATCCCAAATTAGGAATCCCAACTACATGAAAAAAAACAATCCTGGGAAAGGTAAAGAACCTTCCCCAGATCATAACATAAGACCCCCATTCCAAGAAAAATTTGCAGAGAGTTCACAAAACAATGTTGAGGAGGAGGAAGACATCAACATAGTTATGGGGATAGATGAAAACAATACAATTTTCATCACCCAGGAGGACCAGGAAATCTTTAAGCTCCAACAGTTCAAAGTGGAATATGGTGAATCCTTCGACTATAAGCAAGGTTATGACTTTGAAATCAATGAAATTCACAGCCAATATAATCTTAGGAGCAAGAAAACCAATGAGCCTACCATAAAGAACAATGCTCCAACCCAACAAAGCCAAAACAAAAAGAATATTGAGGCTCCTAAAATGAAATTTTACAAATTATTCCCAGAGAAAATAAACAAAATTTGAACCCACCCAGTCCCAAAAAACAAAAAAGTCCGAAGATTATAGATATTACTGATGAGGTGGCTCAATCCTCCAAAGATGCCCAAAAATCTAATACTACAAAGACCACCAATTCAGCAACAGTCAATGAGCCAAAAAAGAATCTAGCTGATTCAAAATCATCAAATCCTAAATCTTCTACTGAGAATCCAAAATCTGATAAAGCTTCTGCTAACCCTCAAACTGTTCCCGAAAAAAAATTAAAGATAGCAGAAACCAAGAAACTCAAACAGAAGACAAAAGAAAACCTCAAACCAAAGGTAAAATTGTTGAAACACAAGAAAAATCATCACAAACCACAGTTCCAAAAGATGAAATAATTCAAGCCATCAAATCTCAGTCAACATTTAACATGCAATCTAAAATATCCAAGTTAAAGATAATTGTTCCCTTAGTAGAATTAGCTAAAAATGACTTGTATAGATCTATTATTACTGAAGCATTGAATGTAAATGAAAATGAGGATACAATTAATATGAGTGAAGATAGACCTGAATTAATATTTGATCCAAATGTAGATGGTAAGCATTCAGATGGGTCAGTACCTCCATTTTATTTAAGTCTTATTGTACATGATCAGATATTACACAATGCTATGCTAGATACTGGAGCTTCCCATACCCTAATGCCCAGAGCAATAATGGAAACCCTAAATCTGGACATAACCTGACCATATAAAGACCTTTTTTCATTTGATTCATCCAAAGTCCAATGCATAGGATTGATTAAAGACCTGTGTGTAAATTTAGTCCAATATCCTAGTAAAAGCATGATCGTGGATGTTGTGGTAGCTGATATCCCGCCAAAGTATGGCATGCTTCTTTCTCGCTCATGAAGAGAAAATTTGCAAGGATCTCTACAACTTGACATGAGTTATGCCACTATCTCGGTATTTGGATAGCCCAAAAATATTTACAGAGAAACCCTAATGAAGTTGATGATAAGTACTGCTGACAGACCTACAAATTATCCAATCTATTCAACTCCTACTGTTCTTTATTCCTTTGTTCTCAGTAACTCTGATCATAATGACATCCAAACTGAAATCACTGATAAGAAGCTTAAAATAATGGATGATTACATTGGTCATGAGGCTTATGGCATTTATATTTTGATGGATCTGTGAATAAATCAGGAGATGGAGCTGGTGTATGGATTATGAACATTGAAACAAGCCATTCTGAAGGACATGCCTTTAGATTGAATTTCAAATTTACCAATAACATAGCTGAATACGAGGCTTTAGTATTAGGTATCCAAATTATTAGAAAATTGGGAGGGAAAAGAATTATGGTCATGGAAGATTCTGAGTTAGTTATCAAGCAAAGAAATGCAGAATACTTTGTTCACAATCCCAGACTAGCCAGGTACAGGGACACATCACATGATTTGGTTGAGGATTTGTTAGAAAGCAAGTTCGCTATCATCCCTAGAAAATAGAACATACAAGCCCATTTTTTAGAAACCTTTGCCAACACTTGCAAATTTCCATTTTCACCATTATAAAAATACACTGCTAAAATCAAACATAGACCTATTGTCCCAGATAATGTAAAATACTGGAAAATTTTCTCGAAAGATGAAAAAATTTATCACTTTTTGAACAATGAGCAAGAGTTTCAACATTGCCAAATTGATAATGACTGTAATATAGATTCACCTTGTAACATAGATTCAAGTTTTTGTCAAATAGATGATTTAGATAATTTAGATGTACAATATTTTGATAGACCTACTATATTTACTCAAAGTGACATAGATGAATTGGAAAAAGTAGATATAGAGGAAATGATGGAAGATGAACCCGATTTGATTGATTTAAAGCATAACATTTTACCCAGAGGTTTAACTCCCCTAGAAGACTTATTTGATTCCAATGATGTTCCCAAAAGGCCAAAAATGGAACCAGTCAAGTCTGATATAGAAGAATATAACTTAGGTACAAATGAAAAACCAAAAATTATCAAAATATCAAAATCCTTATCATCAAAAGAAAAGGTTTAATACATAAAACTTTTGAAAGAATATCAGGATGTTTTTGCATGGGGTTACGAAGATTTGAAAACTTACAACAAAGAAATAATTCAACATAAGATTTCTTTGAAAGAAAATCAAAAACATTTTCAACAAAAACTAAGAAGGATTACCCCAATCTTGTTACCTTTAATCGAAAAAGAAGTTAAAAGAATTTTTGATGCACAAATAATTACACCAGTCAGGTATTCTGACTAGGTATATAATTTAGTGCTCACTAGAAAGAAAACATGGGAAATTTGACTGTGTATAGACTTTAGAAATCTCAATAAAGCTTCCTTGAAAGACAATTACCCCTTGCCTAAAATGGATCATATTTTGCAGAGGGTAGCAGGTTCTTCAAGAATTTCTTTACTAGATGGTTTCTCTGGTTATAATCAAATTCTAGTTCATAAAGATGATCAAACTAAAACTTCATTTACTACTCCTTGGGGCACTTTCATGTACGTGAAAATGCCTTTTGGATTAAAAAATGCAGGAGCTACTTTTCAGAGCGCAATGGATATTGCCTTTGCTAAGGAGATCCATGAATTTTTAGTTATTTATCTTGATGATATTACTGTCTTTTCAAAAACAAATAATCAACACTTAGATCACCTGAGGCAAGTCTTTATCAAATGTAGAAAATATGGTATATCCCTTAATCCTAAAAAGACTATTTTTGGATTAGAAGAAGGAAAACTGTTAGGTCACATAATCTCCAAAGAAGGCATTAGAATAGACCCTGCAAGAATTGAAGATATTTTGAACATTCAACCACCAATAAACATAAAGGAACTTCAAGCATTCTTGGGTAAAATAAATTTTCTAAGAAGATTTATCTCTAATCTGGCTGAAATCATAAAATATCTCAACAATATGCTTAAAAAGGACTCTACCATAAAATTGACAATAAAGGCCAAACAATATTTTGAATCCATAAAATAGGCCTTAACAAAAGCACCAGTCCTCATTTGTCCAGATTATACAAAAGATTTCATAATATTTTCCTTTGCATCTAAACACACCATAGCTGCAGTTCTTCTGTAGAAAAACAATCAAGGTTTTGAACAAACAATTGCATTATTTAGTAAAGCCCTCAGAGATGCATCTCTGAAATAAAATATAATGGAAAAACAGGCTTTGGCCCTAGTTAAAGCCATCAAGGATTTCAGATTTTACATTCTTCATTCACATATCATTGCATATGTCCCTAATGCAGTAATTAAAGATATTCTGACACAAGATGGACCTGATAGTAGGAGAGGACAGTGGATAGCCACTATCCTTGAGTACGATCTGGAAATCAAACCAACTAAGCTCATTAAAGGACAAAGTTTAGCCAGATTGATGGTTGAATCAAATTGCAATGCTTTAGATATTAATTTCATTGCACAAATAGATGACCAGGAGGAGATGGCGACTCCATTGATCAGTGAGGCCTATCTAGACTCACCATGGTACTCTGATATTATCTTTGTACTAACACATTTACAATCTCCTCTTGGGCTAACTAAAACCAAGGCAAGATTCATCAAACAAAAAGAAATGACGTTTTGTATCTTAAACAATGCACTTTACTGGAAAGAAAATACTAGGATTTTACTAAAAAATTTATTAAAATATGAGGCTGACAAAATTCTTGAGGAATTTCATGCAGGTGACTGTGGAGGCCACCTATACTGGAAGAGTACAGCTGATAAAATACTAAGAGCTGGTTTTTATTGGCCAACTTTATTCTCTGATGTTAAAAAATTTGTCAACTCTTGCCACAAATGCCAAGTTTTCAAAGGAAAAAAGGAACTATTGCCTTTACCTCTTAAGCCTATATCAACTTAAAAACCATTTAAACTATGGGGGTTAGAATTCATTGGTGAAATCCATCCTCCCTCTTCAGGCCAACATAAATGGATTTTAACTGCTACAGATTACTTTACCAAGTGGATAGAAGCCATTCCTACTAGGCAAGCCACTGATTCAGTTATAATCTCATTTATAGAAAGTAATATTTTATCAAGATTTGGATGCCCACATAAGATTATTACTAACAATGTCGCAGCATTCAAATCCAAGAAAATTATTTCTTTCAGTCATAAATACCATATTACCTTATCCCATTCCATAGCATATTATCCCCAAGGTAATGGTTTAGCCGGATCATCAAACAAAAGCATAATCAATATCATCAAAAAATTACTCCAAGAAAACAAAAATACCTGGAACAAACAGCTGATTTATGCCCTATGGGCTGATAGGCTTACCACAAAAAATTCTATTGGAACTTCACCTTATCAAATTGTTTATGGAACAGATGTAGTTTTCCCTTCTTCCTTGGATGTTCCAGTCATGAAGATTATTCAGGAATCACAGGTGGAAACAAATGATATTCAACGAAGAATCAATGAAACCATACATCTCCAAAAAACTAGGGAAGAAGTTTATGAAAAATCGCAAGTTTTACATGATAAAATCAAAAAGATTTTTGATAAAAGGGTTAAAGAAGATGATTTTTTCATAGTAGATCAAGTATTGAGATGGGAATCACGAAGAGAAGATAAAGGCAAACATGGAAAGTTTGACTTTCTATGGCAAGGACCCTATGTGATATATGGTTACATAGGTAATAATTCCTTTTTCATCAGGAATTTGGATGGAATTGAACTTCAAGAAGGACCAGTGAATGGTAGGATGCTGAAACACTACTATTCTTCAAAGTCACTCAACAATTAGATTGAATTACTTTATCATTGTAAATATTCATTGTCAGCGTGTAGATTGGATTGGATATTTTATCTACAAAGTTGAAGCCCGAAGAGAAGGCCCTAAGCTTTGCAGTATAATATGTCATAAATATGATTTTTTTGCAGAAAACAGAAGACAATTACAGGATCACCAAAGTTAAAGATGAAGGCTACTGATCTCAGAGTTTGACATTCCACCAGGAAATGTCATCCCCAAGTGAAGCCGATGTTAGTGACCTATAAATATAGGATTCATAATTTTGACTTGACTGATGGTAATCTTGTAAATATGTACATACTTTGCCTTCTGCAAGTTGTACTCCCATATTTTGTAAAAAATAAAAAAAATCAAAAAATCAAAAAGAGGGTAAAAAGTCCTAAAAGAACAATCAAAGGACTTAGAACAATAATAGACCCCAAAAAAAAAATGAATAAAACATTAAAGTGTGCAAGCCTAAATGCCACTAATTTTACTTTTTGCAGTTTATTATGGCAGAAAGTCGATAAATGTCATAATCCATAATGAATTAAAAAATTTAATCTTGACTTGTCATGTTTCAATTTACTTGTTTTAGATAGAGAAGAAAGAATTGTCATACAGTTTAATCATGACAATTCAGTAGTTAGGTAGAGAATAAGTGAATCCAATAGTTTAATCTGGATTCCTGGATGAAATAAGTGTAGAATTAGATAGTTTTATTACTTTCAAAAAGAATAAATGTTTTAAAGGTTGCTAGTTCAAATGGACTTAATCAAAATGGAAGAAAAAATGTTAGCAGTTAAATTGGGTAGGTAGAAGAAGGTGAGAATCATCATTGTAAATATTATTTCACCAGGGCTGCTAATAACTAACTTCCCTTCCCCATAGCCATTTATCATTCTAGATTATCAGTCAGAAAGGCTCAAGGCATTTCCTTGACTTATGTTGGGACCAGACCCAAGGCTCTATGGCTGATTAGTTGAAAATGTTAAGTTGTTTTATTAATCCCAAAAATCACATCATTTTCCATTCATGCATTCATTTCCATGAAAAAATCATAAGTAAAAAACCTCATTTTACTTAATTATACTCTAAATCCCCATTTGATTAATTCCCCACATTTCATGAAGTATAAAACCCTCAAAATAACATTTAATCCTAAGTAGAAGTGATGAAATTATCATAAATGCAAGTTTTGCTTTGATTTTCACTTTTACTGGTTATAATGGTATGTTTGAGTATTCACTTTTCCCCTTGTCATATTAACACCTAACATATCTTATTAACTCCTTATTAATTATGCTAGTCCTATTAATATAACTCCCTTTTATTTAATATCCCAAAAACCCATTTAATATATGATTTTGTGTCAAAGATATTAAGCACATGTTGAAAAACATCCCAAAGTTATCCCTTTGACACAAAACTACCCATAAAAATATTTCCCCTCTCCCCTATAGTTTTAGACCTCTGATAAATTTGAAACTATATAATAAAATACACAAAAAGGCATTAAACATGTTTCATATGTGTTTAAAAGGAAAAATATAGAATTCCCGAAGTTTAGTTTAAACCAAACTTAGCAAAACCCATCCCCCTATTTAAAACATCCCCTTCCCCGATTACCCTTAACCCCAAGGTTAAAACCGTAATATTTTCTACTTTCTCGATAAATATTCCTTTACCACAGTTATAACCTTGGTTTAAACCCTTTTTAAACCTCTTCCTTTCTACTTTATTCCATGTATAAAGCCTTTGTATATATAACCATTGCTAAAATCCCTCATCACCTTCGGATTTAATATCGACCATCCAATCTCCTCATCCCATTGATCCAACGGTTCTTATTGAACGCGATGAATAATACTCAGCCCCTTATCTTTCCCCCATCGCATTGATTATTAGCCATTCGATCTCCAAGCATCCCTAATCTAACGGTCCACATCTAACCCGATAACATATACCCCCGTCCCCACCACTCCTCATCGAGTTAAACTTCAACCGTAGATCTTCACTCACGAGATCTAAGGCTTATATTTAAAGCCCCGGCCCCATTGCATTTACCCCGCATCTTTCAATCAAATCCTAACCGTTCGCTCCACTCCGCCACATCCGACGGTGCACATCTCATTTCGCATTTTCAAAGTGATCGACCAAAGTTCCCAAAAAAATTTGCGAAAAAAGTTATTTTGAGAAACTGTCGCCCGCTAGGTGACTGAATTATATTAGATCACATTTCTCAAGCTTAAAACCACTTACTGCTGAAAATAAATGCGAAAACCATTAATGGTTTTCCTTTCAAATAAAAAACCGCTCCCGCCATGTCAACATGACCTGCATTAATACTCATATGATCCATAAAAACTAAGGTTTTAACCTTAGTTTTTTATCGTTTTTCATATCTTTGCGCCCTATCCCTCTGAGAATCAATTGTAGACACCATTGACGAGCTAAATTTGAACCAAGTTGCCATCCTAAAGTCATTCCCGATCTTAACAGTGACTTTCAACAACTTCTAGTGCCAGATATCAAACCAATACAACCAGTTTGAAGACTGGTACCACCTGCCCTCCTGTTTGACTGGAACAATACCTAGTCAAAGGTATTTATCAATAATTCAAACCTGTCAATTTCATATTTCTAAAATAAAATCGAATTAATTGAAATTAGAAAATCCAAAAAGTACTCATCTGAGAGTACCTAAACCTTGAAGAAACAGGGGAAACCCTGTCAAAATATTTCCAAAATTGGCCACTTCCCAATTAAGGATTTTAAACTATCTAAAAGATATTCCTACGGTTAAAATACCTTAGAATTGCTGAAGAAACCTTTGAAAAGTCCTTTCTTACCTTCTACACTATACAAATCTGCTTTTTCTCACCAACCCTCGCCCAGATTCTGATTTTCTCCCAAATCAGATTAATTAATCCTCTTCTTTTATAAAAATATGAACGAACAGTTTAATCTTGTTCAGTTTCTCCAAAAATGACTAAAAAGCAGGTAATCCCTAAAACTGGAGGTCCTAAACCTCAGAAGCCTGCCTCCAGCAAGCTTCCAAATCCCAAACCTCCCAGAATAGATAAACCAACTCTTGTTTTAACTGTTGATTCTACTGAAGTGGTCAGACCTTTACAGCCTCCTATCACCACTGAAGAAAGCAATCCTTTGATTGACTTAGATTACCGAATTGTTGATGCCACCCTTGAATTTGATCTTCTGGAAGTGCATAACTGGTGTCAGGAGAAATTTGAAAAGAAAGTGGCCAATGAAATACCTGTATGGGATTCCAATCTGCCCAAGTATATGGTTCCCATCACCCATCCTACTCAAGATTTCATAAGGCTATGTCAGATGCATTATATTCCTTATCAAAGGTGCATGGTTAACAAAGATAGTGAAGTCTTATTTTACATAACTGCTGAATCAATCAATGACATGCTCCAACAAAGCCATTGTCAATGGAAGACTTGACCTAGATGTATTTGGACCTAGATTTTCCTAGGAAGTTTGACATCCTTCAAAAATTCATGCCCAATCATGTCAATCCTCCCAAGGTAAATCCTCCTTATGATACTTTTCATTTTCCTGAAGGTTCCAGACAGGTTATTTTCATGCTATCATTTATTTTAGGTTATGTTAATGATGAATTCAAAGATGCCTCCATCTTAGGCTTCCTCTCCACTTTGTCTCCTGGACATCAACCAGAGTTGGTCTTTGATTTTGACAAATTTGTTGCTGACAATATTCATTATCAGCTAATAAAATTACCTGATGAAGGAGTGTTCAAATATAATTCATATCTGTTACATATCTTCTTGTTCTCTCAAGCATATAATTTTCCCTTTGCATTATAGAAGATGGATACGGAAGGCAAACCACTTTCAATAATATTGTGGACCTCTCTTCTGAGAAAGAATAGCATGAGTACAGTTATAGTGATTTCAATGACCTATTTATCAGACCTGCTATCAGTTTGTTGGATAAAGTAGAACCACCAAGAACAAATGAAGATATAAAAAGGATTTTACAGTTATTTGAAAACTGTAAAGTGGGTGATTGGTATTTATATAAAAATCACACTATACAAGAAATCTTGGCCCCATACAATTTTCCAAAGTTTCTAACCACCAGGATCTTTGCTTTGGAATACATAAGGTAGATTTTGAATGCAGATGCAGTAAATTTTATAGCATCAAAAAATAAGGCACAATTTAAATTGAAAAGACAAATTGGCTCTTTTATAGTTAACAATAGAGATGCCTTAAAGGAAGTATCCAGCAAACTATCAACATTCAAGTTTCAGGAAAGTTTTTATTGGAACTATGACCCTCAGGGTATTCTGAGTAATCTCAGGATCAAATGAAAATTGCCCCCATTCCTCCATGAATATAAGCCACTAATTGAAAAATATGCCAATCAGTTGGAATGGGTTGCCAATAATTTAATTGATGATGATCAGGAGAAGCAGATAGATAATTTGGACAGCACACATGTGGTTACAGTTAACCAATCAGCAGAGGCATCAAATAAAATACCAAGGAAAGAATAAGGATATTTGGAAGAAACAATCATTGAAAACAAATTCAAAACAGTATACAGCAAAAGGGCCAAAATGACTACTTTAGAAAAAAGGAGTCATAGATGTGGATGATACTAATGAGCATCAAACAGATGATGAAGCCACAATAATAGTTAATGAAACTCTCAGAGAAATTCAAAATGAATAGATACAAGCACAGGGTAAAGGCAAAGAGATGGTTGAAATGGAAATAGATACAGAAGCTCCCTCTTCTTCTAAAACAACTGAAGAAATTGATTCTGATATTCAGGAAAGGTTCAAGCAAATCAGGGAGAATAATGTAGAAATCAAAAATGAAGTTTATTCTAAACTTTTAAAAGAAAAACCAGGAGACAAGGAAAAATTAGTAACAGCATTTGATTACTCAACCAACCAAATGATCATTTCTTTTCTTCAACCAGTGGTATCACATCCAAAATCAGCCTCAGACTACAGAAAAATAGAATTTGCAGTAAATGTTGATACTATTCATGATCTAGATCAGATAGAATTCCACGGGAGTGCATCAGAAATGTTATATTGAAAAGTAGTAAGCAAAACAATGAGTGCTACTATGCTCCAAAAGACTGTATCCAACCTGCAAACTCAAATGAAACTGGATAAGACATCATTACATGCAAAGGATTTAAGGATAAAGTTCTTAGAAGATTTGGTAATTGAAACAGGAGCAGATCCTTCTAACACTGAAGTTGCTAGAAAATTAATAAGTCATAAGAATGATGATATTGCAGCCTTAAGAAAGTAGCTTAAATTACCACAAAGTGAGCACCCTTAGGCAAAATAAGTGCTTCAGGAAAAGACAGAGAAAGAGGAAGCTATGCAAATTGTTTTGAAAATGATAGCCTAGATAAAAGAGATGGAAAACCAAATAGAATCTCTAATGTAAGAAAATGAAAATTTGAAGAAAGCTCAGCAAGTTTCCATTCCTACAGTTATTCCAACTGTAAGTACAGCTATTCCCTCAACATTGGCAGAACGTTTGGCACCGAAAGGAGTATTGGAAACTATAGTGTCAATTATTTCTAGAGACATCTCTACTACTTCTTCATCAACATCACAAGAAAATCCAATACGGGAAACAGTTGCCATAGTTTAGGCTATGGAAGACATGTCCATAAAGGATAAAGAGATAATCAGTTTAAAAGGCACCATCAGAAATCTGGAAACATCCAACAGAGATGCCTTAATCACTTCCAAGGGACATGAACAAAGGGCCAATAGACTGCAGGAATAGGTTAACATTCTTCAATAGCAAGTTAATCTCACTGAGAAGGTATCCTACATTAAGAATTATCTATGGAATAACATCATTCATGGCATACATTTGCAATGGCCCTCAATCCAAATAATTTATGAACAAAAAGAGTTACTTAAAGCAGCATAGATAGAAATACAGAAGACCAAAGAAGAACTGGCTGATAAGCCTGCTCAAGCCTTAAGACTTATCACATTTCTGAATAGTCAACACATAGAAGAAATTGAGGAGCTAAAAATTCAGGACAGAACTAAAAGTATATTACGAATAAAAAAGGTCCTGAATAAGAGAAATGTGATGAATAATTTGGAGGACAGGTGCAAAGATATGAACTTGGCAATCACGAGATTTGAGGCCAAATACACAGTATTGTCACAAGCAGGCTTACCAGATATTCATGCATTGAATGAAAATTTAATGCCACAAAAAGATTATGATAACAAAATCAGGGCATATGCCAAAGAGGAGGTCAAAAAACCTTTACCTCAAGGATCTCCTACTAGTAAAGTCATTTTGGAATATTTTGAAAACTTATTGTTTCTGCAAAATGAGATCAAACATATTTTCGTGGCTAAGCACAATTTTGCAATGTATACAGAGGCAGATGAAAGTTACAGGAAGCTAAAGAGCATGAAAATTCCCAGTGCATAGCAATGGCAGGAATTCACTGATTTACTATGAAAATTTGCAGATGAAAAATCAGTGGTCAAAGTGTATCAGTGGAAAAAGTGTATCAGTAAAAACAAGATGTTACTACTGGTTATTTTTAATTTACAGTAGTAAAAAGTGAAAGAAAGTAGAGTAAAAGAGTATCAGAGCAGAACGTGAAAGAGGAAGATTACAGTACAAGTCATCTTCCACAAGATAATTCCCCAAGTGCCAGCAATACTTTCAACTAAACAGAAAATCAGTTTGAATAGATAAACTGTTCTATTTTTTCTTGTAAAAGAGGATAGCTTGCCCATCTGTTTTGCAGCTATCCCTCTTCTTATGTAATAATTCCTATTTTTTATTGAAATATTCTCTCAAATTTTTGAGATATTTTGTAAGAAATTTATTTGTATAAATACTTCATCTTTCGAAGTATTTTTTGTGGAATAAAATTATCAAGACTACTATAGACTTTTTTGTTGAAAACATTGGGATTTTATGTGAGTTAAGTTGAAGCAACAAGCTGGAAACTGAAGCTAATATACATCATAACTAATGATCCTCGTGTTGATCAGATAATTATTGTATCTTCCAGTTTTCATTGTTTATTTCTTTAAGTTTCATTCATACATCTTGTGTTATTTTCCATCTTAAATGAATAACTAGGAAAGGTATTACAGAATCAATGTAAAAAGCTCTCTGTTCTTACTAGTTTTCATGTTTATGTTTTCTGTTGATTTATAGACTTTAGAATTCTTAATTTCTCTTTAGTCTCGTTTGAACTCAATTTCCCTCTTCCTTTTCTGTGATCTAAGGATTCTTCAATTCCCTTAGTCCAGATCATCTATCTTTCCCTTAGTATCTTTGTTCTTTTGATCTTAGTTTTCTAGTCTTGTTTGCTATAAATTTGACTCCATTTCCCAATGGTTAGGTAGATATTTCTATGGTTCCCTTGTAGTCCTTTATTCCTACCAAAAATCAAAAAATCAAACCAAATTGTCCACTCATAGCTAGCCTAAAATCCATTACAAAACAAAGCTAAATCTTAAGGAGAGATCCCTATCTAGAACTCAGGAAGGCTAGATCCTGAATTCTAAAAGAGGTTCTTGGTTACCCCTGGTTTTCTTTAAATATAAACCAAAATCCCACGACCTAAGAATTACTAGGGTGATAACAGAGTATACAGAGGAGTTATACAAGCTGAGCATTAGAGAAAGACATGCTAAAGATGATATGGAGAAAGTAGCCAGATACATCAATGGATTAAGGTGTTATATACGGGATGAAATCATTTTTTTGAGTCTGAAGACAATTGAGGATGCCTACCAAGTAGCTTTGAAGCAGAGGAGAAAATGTTGAGGAAGCAAAGTCGGAGGAATAGAGGTAAAAGTCCAGCAAGAGGAAGAGGAGCGTTCAGATCAAGATTTCAGCACTCTCAGAATGAAACAGGAGGTTCGAGTAGCAGACCACTATAGAGGGGATGCTTTGGTATATGAATATTTGCACCTAGAGACAGAGGCTTAGGAAGAGAAATTCGATGCTATACATGTGAAGAATGGGGACACAGATCATGGGATTTTCCTCATAACAAACCAGCAAATCAGAGGAATGTAAATGTAGCTGAAGCAAAGGAAGAAAATCCTCAGGTCACGGGAAAATAAGAACCACCTGAGACAGGGGAGCCTTTATTGCTTAAAAGAGTATTGCTTAAGGCAGAGAAGGAAGCAAATGATCCAGCGCAGAGGAAGAGTCTATTCATGATTGTATACAAGTGTAAATAAAAGTGCTGCAAAGTTGTGATTGAAAATGGAAGCACTGATAATATTGTTTCCGCATAGATGGTTAATAAATTGGGGTTGAGTAAGATGTTACACCCTACTCCTTACAGAGTGTCATGGCTACTAAAGGGAAATTATATTTTGGTGACAAAACATTGCAAAGTAGAGATACATATTAGTACATATAAGGATGTTATATTGTGTGATGTGATGCCAATGGACATGTGCCGTGTATTGCTGGGAATACCTTGGCAATTTGACAGAAAATCCATTCATGATGGAAAAGGGAATACCTACACCATAGAGAAGGATGGAAAGAAGCACACATTGCTACCTTTAAAGGATGAAGCAGATAAAGGAACAACTAAGAATAATGTTATGCTGATTAGTGGAAAGGAGTTACTACAAGAAGTCAAAAAGGAGAAAGAAATGTATTTTGTGGTTGTGGGTAAGCCCAAGGTAATTATGACTTCTACAAATTTAGACAATATGCCTCTGGAAATTAAAAATCTGTTAGATTATTATGTTGATATAGTTGTTGATGAATTGCCAAGAAAATTGCCACCAATTAGAAGTATCATTCATCACATAGATTTAATACCTGGTGCAAGTTTACCAAACAAAGAAGCATAAGGAATGACCCCTCGGGAGAATCAAGAAGTTGGAAGACAAGTATAGGAGATGTTAGATAAAGGACTAATCAAATAAATTCTTAGTCCATGTATAGTACCAGTCGTGCTTAGTCCAAAGAAAGGAGGTGAGTGGCACATGTGTATTGATTCCAGAGCCATAAACAAGATCACTATCAGGTATAGATTTTCATTGCCAATAGATGATTTGATGGATTGTTTAAGTGGATCAAAGTATTTTACTAAAATAGATATGAATAGTGGATACCATTAAATAAGGATTAGAGAAGGAGATGAATGAAAGACTTCTTTTAATACCAATAGTGGATTGTATGAGTGGTTATTGATGCCTTTTGGGCTCACTAATGCACCAAGCACATTTATGACACTAATGAATGAGGTTTTGAAAGAGTATGCTTGAAATTTTGTGATAGTCTATCTTGATGACATTCTGATTTTCAGTCAGAGTAAGGAGGAGCATTTGGAGTATGTCAATTTGGTGTTAAGTACTTTGGAAAAGGAGAAGTTGCTCATAAATTTGAAGAAGTGTAGTTTCATGAAGAAGGAGCTCATTTAATTGGGATTTATAGTCTCAGAAGAAGGCTTGAATATGGACCCAGAAAAGATCCAGGTAATACTGGATTGGCCAAATACGAAAAGTATATTTGAGGTAAGGCGTTTTCATGGTATTGCAAGTTTTTACAAAAAAATTATAAGAGGTTTTATTCAGATCTGTGCACCAATAATTGAAAAAATGAAAGAGAGAAACCAACCATTTAAATGGATAGAAGCAGCAAATCGGAATTTCAAGTTGTTGAAGAAGAAGATCACTGAAAGACCTGTTTTGGCCTTGCCAGATTTTGATAAAGTATTCCAAGTTGAGACTAATGCCATTGGGATAGCAATTGGAGTTTTCTTGAGTCAAGAGTAGAGACCGATAGCTTATTTAAATGAAAATTTAAATGAGGCCAAGAAGAATTATTCATCCTATGATAGGGAGTTCTATGCTATTGTGCAGGCTTTGAAGAAATGTTGGCATTATTTGTTGCCCAAATAATATTTGTCATATTCAGGTAACCATGCACTACAATTCATAAATAATCAGCCGAAGTTGAACCAAAAGCATGCAAAGTGGGTGGATTTTTTTTAGAGTTTTACCTTCGTAATCAAGCACACAAGTGGTAAGTCAAAAAAATTTGTTGATGCTTTAACCAGAGAAAATTTTATTATGCGGGAATTGAAGATTGGAATTTTGGAGTTTGAAGAGATTATTGACATGTATGAGGAAGACACGGATTTCAAAGAAATATATGCATTTTTTAAGAATCCAGTGATTCATAATAGAAGCTAGTCGTTAGATTACTTGATTCAAGGAGGATTGTTGTTCAAGAATAATAAACTATGTATACCTAAGTGTTCCATGAGGGAAAATATGATTAAGGAAAAACACAGTGGAGGATTTTCTAGACACTTTGGACAAGATAAAACATTTTCTCAAGTAAGTGGTTTTTTATTATTGGCCAAAAAAGCAAAATGATATCAAAAAGTTTGTTGAGAAGTGCAGGATTTGTCAATGTGCCAAAGGAAGAAGCCAAAACACTGGGTTATATCAGCCATTGCCAATACCCAATAGACCTTGGGATGCTGTCAGCGTGGATTTTGTTTTAGGATTGCCAAAGATTTAAAGAGGACATGATTCTCTCTATGTTGTTGTAGATAGATTTTATAAAATGGCACATTTTATTTCTTGTAAGAAAACTAGTGATGCAACTCACATTTTAATTTGTTTTTCTTTGAAGTTATAAGATTGCATGGATTGCCTGTGACTATTGTTTTATACAGGGATAAAACGTTCGTAGGACACTTCTGGAGGACTCTATGGAAGAAGCTGGGTACAAACCTCAGTTTCAGTTCATCCTATCATCCTCAGATGGATGGACAAACTAAAGTGGTGAACATGAGCTTGGGAAACATATTAAGGAGTTTGGTTTACAAAAATACAAAGCAATGGGATTTAGCACTTGCTCAAGCTGAATTTGCCTATAATGATACTCCTAATCGGAGCAATGGAATGAGTCCATTTCAATTTTTTTTTTGGGATGCATCCAAGAGTGGTGTATGAACTTAGAGATTTCAGCAAACAAGAGAAAAGGAGTGAAAAAGAGGAAGAATTTGCAGAAAATATACAAAATTTACAGGAAGATGTCAAGCAAAGCTTATAGAAGAACACCCAAAAGTATAAACAAAGAGCTGATATGAAGAGGACTGAGAGGGAGTTTCAAGTAGATGATTTAGTCACGGTTTATATAAGGAAGGAAAGGTTTCTAGTTGAGACTTATAACAAACTAAAAATGAAAATTATAGGACCATGTAGAATTTTGAGGAATTTTTCTTTAATTGCATATGAAATTGAGTTACTAGCAGGAATTGGAATATCCCCCATCTTTAATGTTGCAGATTTTTACCCATTCAAAGGAACAGAGGAAGAACTACAAGAAGAATCTATAGAAGAGGAGGACCAAACTTTTAATTGGAAGGAACGGATGCCAAAGACAACAAAGAAAGAAGTAGAAACTATTCTAGAGAAAAGAGCAACAAAGAAGACCAGAGGATAAACTTATTATTAGTATCTAGTCAAATGGAAAGGACACCCATTGGAAGATGGAAGTTGGATGATAGTAGCAGAGTTACAGAATTTTAATGTAGATCCTAAAACATTGATGGATCAATATTTTCTTCCCCGGGAGTCTGATGTAGGAGCATTCGGATTTAGCCAATAATGTGATTGTGTGTTCACATGTTGTGGCTAACAAGAGGTGGGTAAACATTGGTTATTAATATTTTACTTAGTTTTAAATGAGAAGTTAGTTTATTTTGATTTCCTAACTTGGGTAGGAATAAAATAGCAATTGGTTTCTCCCTTCGAGGATACTAAGCACAGTAGGTTAGAGCATTTAGAAACGATGGAAATTGTTTGTTAGAGTGGTTCAGCAGAAAGATAAATAAAGACAAAGTGAACTTCTTCAAGTGTGTGTGTGTGTGTGTGTGTGTGTGTGTGTGTGTATATATATATATATATATGAATAAGTGTGAGAGGTAGAGTAGAACAAGAGTGAAATAGGTGTGGAATAGGTGCGAGAGAGGAGTGAACAGAGAGCAGAAATAAATGTAAAAAGCCATCCATCCAAGGGCTTAGCTCTGTTGTATTCTCATTTCTAATTTAATTCCAAGTGTTTTGTATTTTTTAATTCAACTCTATTTTATACTATCCATTCCATTTCTCTGTTGAATATCATATTAACCGCACAGCAGAAACCAATTGGATTTGCAAGCAACACTGAGGATCGAGGACCAATTGGATTTGTAGGCACAACGAGGACTGTTATATTTTACATCGATCAACGGTGAGAAATCATATCGAAGTTGTGAGGACATCACACATTGCATAAATTAGTGTTTATGGTTAAGGCTTTGCAAGCTAAGTTATTTAACTTGCGATGCGAAGTGGATCTGCAAGGATACAAGCATGGATCGTCGGATCTAACAAAGATCAGTGATGGAGAGCAGAAGGGCATCGGGAGAAATTTTGCAAATCGCAAGGTTTAGTGTTTAGTGTTAAGGTTGTCACAAGGTAAGTTATTTTGGATGTGATGTGAACTGGAGAAGGGACACATGTTGGCATGGTGCAATATCACAGATCGAAAGGAATAAGGTTTAACTACTAAGTTAAATTATAAAGTGTGCGAAGTTGCGGGCAAGGTAAATCGTAAAGGTTGTGAAGTGCGATCGCTTATGATTGGTTCATAGTGTTGTGGGACCCTCCAGTAAAGAAGTTCCGACTGTATGTAAATTATTTTGGTTTATGTATAATCAGGTTTAAAGTAACATTTTATGATTTTGTGCATATTCTGATAGTTTTTGTAGCTTATCTGCATCATGTTGTAACAACTTTATTCATGGCATTGATTTATTCTTCTACCCTACTCTAGCCTAAGAAGCGGAAGACTCCCTTTTAAGTATAGGAGTACTTCCAATGCATCCACGTGCACAATAAGAGGATTATCTTAGTCATGTTCAAATTTTAAAAGCATATTCGAGGAAATACCTGAACACGAGGAACCAGCTGCATTAACCGATGTGATGCTACAATATTCCAAATGATAAAGGAGGAGTGGATACTCAAAGTCATCTGAAACCAAGATTATATGGGATCCATATACTCTTTGTCATTTTATTCATGGGAAAAATTCAGTGTATCTTGAAAATCCTCCAAATTTTCTTGTTTATCCTTTAAAGTGCAGGTCGGATCAGGTAGACGTTCTTTAATCTCTTCTTTTGATGGTTTCCCCTCATCAAGCATGATCCATAGCTTCTCGGTCTCCTTAGGAAGATCTTCTGGATCTTCATGAAAATTATCTTCCAGAGGAATATACCTTTCTCTAATTGATGCCAAAATGTGATTATTCTATGAAGCAAAGACCCCAACTTTTGCTAAAATTTGAGATAGATCTTGAAGTAGCATCAAAATACTTGGAATTTTCTGCTAGCTGGAAAGTCTTGTCAGCACCTAGATTGAGAGTGGGGGTTCTTTTAGCACCTAAAAAATAGAAACCAAATCAAAATATTAATTTCAGTTAAAAAACAAACTAAGAAAATCACACTTGCAGAAAATAATCTCAATTCCAAAAAACAAAGCAACCCAGCAAACTTTGCAATAAAAAATCAATCTTAAAAACTCAATTGCAATAAATCAAGCATCACACTTTGCAATAAAAGGAATCACTTGCAGTTAGGAAAACCTGGCTTGTGAGCTCTCTGGAAATACCATCCAGTATGCTTCCACAAGCAAGGGGAAAAAAATCAATTGCAAAGGAAAGGGAAAGGCATGACAAATCGTGAGGCCTTATCCTACAACACCTCCCTGGCAATGGTGCCAAAATTTCGGGTGGTATAAATGCAAGATTTACATCAAAATTTAATTTGTCAATCCAGGTAAGTAAACTTAGAGGCGTAGCACAATATATACCAGAATATGACCTCAGGGATCTTTCAGATAAAACTAAACTCTTGCAAAGGAATTCAAAAGGGCGTCATTTAGGAAAATGAACAAGACTCTTCAAAAGTAAACACACTCCGAGAATCTACTTTTGGCTCCTCTTCTAGGTTGAGTTGACTCCTACATAAAGTCTTCCTCAGTTGTCCAGGGTACAAGGGAATGTAGGAGCCATTCAAACTGACAGACCGTAAAGAATGTGATTTAGGAAATAAAACCTCTTTAAAAATCATTGTTATGGTGAAAGCATGAAATGAGACATAAGGAAATTCTATTCCAATCGAATCAAGGAAATAATTGAATTCTTCTAACCTATATATTTATATTCCTTCTCTGAATAACACAAAGTGTGTAATAAAAATAATTTGAATTCATCTAGTGCTTCCAAGCACTTCTCCTTGAGTGTACAACATTATTCATGATGAAAGGAACATAGGTCACAACCATTAATATTCAAGCATCTTAAGAGTTTTTTGGTACTTCTATTTCACAAATAAAGCAAGATTACAATCACACTTCATGCCAATCCCATCATTTGGTTATTAAATTTCCAAGAATGATTTTTTTCTTCCTAATGCAGGAATTAGTTTCTCCTCTTGAATAAGGCAACCATAAATATTACATGACGAGTTAAGTCAATCGGAATTCTTAATGAAAAATTGTTTCCTTCGCCATTATATTCTGAAACTAAATCTTTTTATCCAAAAGATGAGATCAAGGAAATAATTTCACATATAAATCAATGAGACTCAGTACGAAATCATATGCGTTGTCTTATTCCTACAGCAATATCATCAATTAAAATACAAGAATCAAAACTATAAAAATAATTATGGAATGAAATTGCAGAAGTAATTAAATCATGCATAAGATGAAATACAACAAAAGGTGTAAGATAAAATATAGAAAAATAAATATAAGAGGTTTGGGCAACATACTGGTTGGTGGGCCCAACCATCCAGCTCATGCCCTTGCAGAAATTTGAATTACAAGATTATAATATCAGAAGAACAAAAGCTTCATAATTGAATGCCAATAGATTCTTGTGAAAATTCTTGTTACAAATTCATGGAACAATGTCAATGTTACAAATTCCTGCAATAAGACAGTGCTGGGTCTAGTGGTCCCCTCCAGGAATCATCCCACTAGGCGTGAAACTCCTCCTTCTCTGCACAATGAAATCGAGCCTCCTTCCTGCAAACAAATGCGATGCCAGATCTCCCAATTGGGGTCCCTCTTCAGTGCAAAATGCTCTCTTTTATAGTAGAAGCCTGCCCATACTTACTCGGATATATGTTTAAAGTTTTAGCATGGTTTTGTTTAAAAAAATCGGACCTGGAGTGAAGGAATCCAATTCGGCTAAGTTTGGATAATACAATGAGTGGCATTCCTTGACTCAATTAAACTCTTCCACCTCGTTGGTGAGGTCCATAATCCTTCTAGATATTCAGTTATTGAAATCCCAGGTTAGCAGTCATGCATTAAATGGATAAGTAGTTAAAATAAGAGAGTTATATGTTGTGGTGAAAGCATCGCACAATGACTTGTATGCGACAAAACAAAGTTTGGACTTCTCCTCTGCCATTACCTTGGATGGGCCTTGGTGACGATATGGATCCCATTTTAAAGCATACATCTAAAACGCATTCTTAACATCATCTAGCAGCCAATCCAAATATTTTTGTGATGATGCATCTCAACTTCACATGAACGATGCTCATCAAATCGACATTACCGAACATTCCATTTCGGGTCCGCAATTAACCTGTTCAACTGGAAGATTGGAAATATATTCCAACACATCGATCCTTATTACTTATTTTCTCCCTCGCGCATTGATATGTCTGTGCCCTATTGAGATATGATGCCAAACGAGATATTTTAATTAATGTACTGTGACTTGAGATCTTGACGAGAGGAAAGTAGAGATACTACATGTTAGGAAACAAGCCAACATCACTAGAGAGACCTTGACTACTCCAACGCCGGATCACCACTTATCAACTCGACCTCCAATCATCAAAGGGCTATAACGTGAAGATATGTGATTGTTGTCATTCTTAATATTTCTGATTTGCAGGTTGATGCTTCGAAGGCTAATTTATAATTAGATCCCACTAGTCCCATTTCAGGAAAACGTTCATGATCTAGGGATCGAATCGTGTAGCGTGCACAAAATGAAGTTGAAGTCGCACAAAGAAAATAACATGTCCAAAAAAATGGAATTATTTTTGGTTGATCTGTAAGTCGGCCTTTAGAATCTGATGAATAGTAATCTAGTGGAGCTCATTCAAAATGGAAAGTGTTAGAGTCGGTCTTGTCATCCCTCCGTCAGAGATCATTTCTCTTATTGCATTTCATTTTTAGGTGTCTCATTCCGCTCATTCATCTGCATTCCGTTAGAGGCATTCCATCATCTCACGGAAGGGTCTCTTCACTAGTTTCCCTCATGTTTTTACTTGCTGGGTTGGTCAAAATTTATCAAAATTCATTAAAGTTGATTTCAGTCATTTACAGTCATAGGTGGAATGTTGGTTAAAAAAAGAGTCTTTCAGTCACTAGGTCTAGGGTTTGGTCTTCATAATGTCAAATAATGCTCGCAGGCCATGAGTATGTCTTGAATAAGTTTTCATTTCAAAATTTTCATCATTAATAATGCTCAAGGATGTTTCTTCTTCAAAACTCTGTTTTGAAGAAGAAATCGTCAAATTAATTGTTTGTAATTAATATGTATTTTTAAAGTTTTCCACCATGAAGTACTTCAAATGCAGCCTCTATTCATCCTTTGCCAAAATCCAATGCCACCATCCCTGCAAAAGATCAACCAAGAAAGCCATCAATTCAGCTAAAAATCAAAAAGGAAACTTGAAGAACAGAGATGTATTAAAAGTGAAGAAATGCCAATTTTGAAACATTACAAAGTGGGTCTCTACAAAGAGAAAATCAAAGCCATGAATTTATATAGAAATTTCTATGTGTATCAATGCCATTTTCATCCAAGAAATCAAGGAAAGTCGAATTTTAGTGGTGAGAGGGCGAAGCTGTAAATTTGAAAGCCTAGACTATGTTTACAAGTGCGCGCGGCGCATTGGGCCAAGTCTGACTGTGTTAATTTGCTTGAGGGTGGTGCATAGAGCCGATGCAGCGCACTAGGTGTGCGCGTGGCGCACAGAGACGACAGGCTTAAATTCATCAAATTTTCATCAAAAAACTAAATCGACTCAAATCTTTCCTGCTCCAAGTAAGTTGAAACTCTTGCCCATCGATTTTAAGTCGTGCTTGGTGTGTTTGGAGGCAAAATATGAGGATTTTGATTGGTGAAATATAAACCCTATGTCCATACCAAAATCTTCTTCTTTGGGTTTGAAATTGGTGTTTTAAAATTGTAATTTTGCTGCCGAGTCCCCTTTCCCATTTATGATCCTTTCCCTTTCATAATTCTATCATTATAGTTTATCCCTGGTGCCCTAAACTCCCAAAACCAATCATATTCCTTGTAACCATTTTCCCTATCACTAAACTCTACTAGCCCTCCCCCTTTCATATCATTTATAAATCCCCAATTCCCAAAACATTCAAGGACTGTCTTTACATCCTTGATTTCACTTAACTTAAATATATCTTGTCATTTCATTTATCCCTATCTATAAAAACTACATTTCCCATCACCATCTCTCACTCCCATATCACTTATAAAATCCCCAAATCCCGAAGTCCCCCAAGTAGTCAAGTGAGTGTCCTTCCACTCAAATTTCACTAGATAGTCCATTATACCCACTGTTTATAATTACCACAGTCCCTCATTTCCTACTTGGTACATATTTCACACATTTGGTATTGAAAGACAAACACCAATTCACCATTTTCAAACAAACCAAACTCTTATTTTCACCACATATCTATCAGCATATACTTGTTATACACATTGCAAAGCACCATGTCAGAGAAAAATTCATCATATGAGCAAGGATATGAGAAAGACAGTGACTCAACCGCAGACCTAAATGTACCGAGGAGGTCTCATAAAAGTGGCAAGCACGTCAGAGAAGATCCCACTTCCTTGACTCAATTGCACTCCTGCCCGCTTGCAATGGCATGCTTTTAGCAACATTCATGTTTTCAGTATTGTGAGATGATTTCTCAGATTCAGCATCATCAGGAGTTGGTCTGCTTATTTGTCCTACATTTGCATGATGGTCATGTAAACCTTGCTGGAGTGAACTTCACCTTAACACCAGAAACCATTTCTCAGGCAACCAGGATACCAAACATAGGTGAAGAGTGGAATAAGAGACAGCAACTGGATAGAGCATATTATGAACCTTACATCAGGCCTGGTTATATGAGGCAGCTCAGCAGGGTGTTTCTATTCAGATTCTCGAAGGAGTCCTATGCGCCATTAATGAAACTCATCATTAGATACTTCAGTTGCGAGGGTAGATTCTCATGCCTTTATGCATACCATATCAGACTGTTGATGCATTTCACGAGAGTGAGACTAATGAATATTCCATACTTCATGTGCCAAAACATAGAGCGGATGACTACCCTTGTGCAGAAGAAGACTCCAGAGCAGCAACATAACAACATTTATCATTATGCGCTCATCAAGATGATTGCAATACATCAGCTTGGATTGCAGGGCATTGCTTGAGAGGAGTTCATTTCTCGTGACTTCTTTACAGCCCCTCAGCCTCCTCCAGAGATTTTTCATGATGAGGGTGAGCCTTCACATCAGTTTGAGGTTCTTGAGACAGAGCCTATCAGTGTTCCAGTGTGTGTTACCTATCAGAGAGGTACTAGAGCCTTATTTGCAGCAGCACGATGAGTATTATCTCCACCCGGGGTGGAAGGGGTCTCGTTCCCTTCGATAACAGCGCGAGTACTATCTCCACATGGCGTGGAAGGGGTCTCACCTTCTACATCAGCACAGGTACAGGACAGAGGCAAGAAGCCTATTCAGGATGAGGGCCCCTCAGGAGGCCAAGATACTAATTTTATATTGATCGATGTTGATTCGAGCTCTCCCAGCTCAAAGCTGGAAGAAATAATCCAGGAGCAGAAAGCTGAGATCGACACACTGACCGAGAAATTGCAGAGACCTCAGTGGATTATAAATTACTTAGAGCAACGGAATAAACAATTGGAGGATCAGTAGACACTCATAGAGTTGCGGAAAATCCGTGAAGACCGTGAATTGGCCCGAAAGAGACTAGGTGACATGACACCATTTGAGCGGGAGACTTGCCTTACGAGCGTCAACATTCATCTTTAGAAAATGTTGGCGAAGGCCAATAGGGACAAAGACATGCTCAGACATATGAAAAACCACTATTGGGCCTGCACACATGTTTGCAAAGCGAAAATGAAGATCCTGAAGGCGAGGCTGAGAAGGGCACTAAGGAGGCACAAAAGGCCTAATCCACTTCAAATCTTGGCTGAATATTCTTTTGCTGAGCATGGCACTTGATGAGGGACCTTCACTCCAAATTTCAGCAAGTTTGGGGAAAATTTTGTCATTTTTGAAAATTTTGGTCGCAAAGCAAATTTTTCCGCCCGACGCGTCGCGCCACTTGGCGTGTGCTTACTTTTGAGAGATATTCTGGAGGAAAACTTGATATTTTTGGGATTGTTATGAAAATTAAATGAATGGATTAGTTTCCTAGCATATAGAGGCAAGTTGTTTGATTGCCTAGATTTCAGTTCCTTGTTTAGAATTGGTTGAAACAGCTCCTAGAAGGATGAGCTCGACCCCTAGAGGCATGGGGAGGGGTTAGGATGGTCTATATATTTTATTTTCTGAGACATTTTCAGGGTTTGATACTTGGGAAAATTTTGGCACTTCATTGTACATACACTTCTGCAATTTTGGCAAAGGAAAGACTAGGGTTTTGCAGCACTTGTTGGGATCCTTGTGGCTCTGAGTTTTTATGATGTTTTTCTCCATGTATCTGTAATTTTCATTAATTTTATATGTATGCCATTTCCCTTCTCTTTTCTTTTGAATTAAACAAATGAGTAACTAAGGTAGAATTCATTAGTTTGTTAGTTCTCTGCCTTAAACTTTTGTTTAGTTTTATATGTTTTCCTCCATTTGAAGAGGATCCTTGCACTTTCTTGCCCTCTTCAGCTTCTCAGTAGTATTTTCTATCCATTAATTGAATCTAAGACATAAAATCCATTGCCTACCTTGCCCCAACTTGAATTCTGCAAGAGTTTGGCCTCATCCCCAAGCCCAAAAACTTCCTTTCCCTTTTTCCAACAAAAACCCTTAAAAATCATTTCAAACTCCTTGATTAATATACCTAGCCTAAAATTAGCACTCATTTCAGTCATCTCAAGCCCTATTGATACATTTTTCCTGAGATTGACCCGGATAGAGCCCTCTCCTGTTCTGGTAGGGCTAGCTACCAGACTGAGCGTGGTTTGGTGTTACCCTGAATCCCGCCTTCTTTCAGCCTGAGGTGGATTTAGGAAATAACATAGTGGCGACCATACTGGGGAAAAAATGGTTTGCTTGTTGGTGTTATTCATTTCATAAGTTACAAACGGAGCCTGAAGTTACGCCAGGTAGCTTTCGAAATGCTTTTGCTTTGCATTAGAGGAAGTAGATAAACGCTGCTTCAGTCAATCTTCGGTTTAGCTTGTGAACGTGACACTTGACCTGTGAATTACCCTAGTATATTGCATCGTTCTGGACTTTTGGGTGATTGAGTCTATAATTTGATAGGCTGAAATAGATCGGTTTTGTCCTTTGATTTTTGAATAAATCAACACACTGGCTTTCAGAAGACATACTAGAGCTAATCCCGATCCTGATCCACCTCCAGTGTATGATAATCCCAATCTGATTTCAAGAATCCTCCGTCGAGAAAGTCCCGTGATCCCTTTGTTTAAATCTCATTCATGCCAGACTGTATTTGAATTCCTTGAAGATATTAAGTTTGATGATCAATTCGAGCTGTCGTTGTTTGAAACTAAGTCTGAAAGTGCTACTGGTTCTACTGTCATAAATCCATAGTTTATCAAGTATCTTGAGATTGAACAAGCTAATAGATCCATTGATAGTTACATACTGAACATTCAAAACTCTATTGTGGCAACGAATATCCCTGAATTCATAGAGTCTGCATCTGAAACTCTTGGTCCATCAGCAGTTACTTCTGATTCACAAGTTCACGCTGAGCCTTCTTTCATTCCTACCATTCCCGTGAAACCATCTATATCTAATCAGCAATCTGTAGTAGTTCCTCCTCCATCTCCACCACATACACCTCATACATCTACTACTCCTACTCCACCCGTTTCTCCAAGACAGATCATAAATCCACCAAGAGCAATGGCTGCTAGATTTGCACCTCTTGTCTTGCCCCAGAACTTAGATCCCATGCCCACTGATTATCAGAGTAAAATCCCTTTGTTTGATGGTACTCCTCAAAGTGTGCCCGCTCAGCAGCATATTGATAGAATGACAGACTTCTTTGATCTCCATGAAATTGATGAAGAGAATGTCACCATGAGATTGTTTGTGCAAAATTTTGGAGGAGAGGTACGCAAGTGGTTCAGAGCTTTGCAGCCTAGAAGTATTAATACATTAGACGAGGTTCAGAGACAGTTTCTAGATCAGTGGGAAATGAAGAAAGATCCACTTCAAATCACTTCTGAATATACCAAGATCAAGTGCAATCCTGGTGAGTCCGTCCAAGACTATATTATCAGATTTAATGCGGTTTATAATGCAATTCCTGATGATTTGAGGCCTTCTAAGAAGTCAGCTTTGTTAAAATTCCCGGATGGTTTTGATCCGGAGATGGCCTATTCATTATGAGACAGAGATCCGCCCACCTTAGAAGATATGCAGAAAATTGCGGTGAGTGTTGAGGCAAATTTGAATGACAAGAGAGCTAGATTGAAAGCAGAGAAGGAAGTTGTAATAAAGGAAGAAGCTTCTACATCTACGTCAGATCAGCTACTTTGTAAAGTGGAAAAAATGTTCGAAAGGTTCACACTTGATAAGCCCGAACCGCAGATTCAAAATCCCAATTTCCGTGGTCAGCAGCAGCCACAATTCAGGATCAAACAACGAGAGTAGAGAGCACAAGAACCAACAGTCTATCAGCAAGTAAAGACACCTCTTCAGCAAAATTTTGTTGGTCAGGATTCAGATGATGAAGATGAAGTAGTAGGGGAGGAAAATCATTTCTTTACTCCTGATGATTTGCCCATTTATATCACCGAAGATGAGGAGTATGCAGAAAGTTCAGCTGTACATAGAGATGAGGATTTTATCTTGGCCAATGATGCAGCTCTTGAGGAAGAGTCGAATGAGTATCAGAGAGGTTATATGAATTCCTTGTTAGCCCAGCAGAAGTAGTATTCTCTTAGAAACAGAGATGTGCCTGTCAATCCAATCCAAAAGAGAAAGGAAGTTTCAGCACCTAAAAACGATTCACCTGTTGCACAAAAGAAAGCAAAAGAGATAGTTGATCCCGCTGCCACCAAGTCATCATCAGCAGAAAAATAAAATAATCCAATTAAATCGAGGGAGAAGGCTGAAAAGAAAGATGTTCCAGCCAAAGAGATCGAAAATACTTCAGCCTTTAGTTTGGAGAATGAGATTTCTAAATTAAAGGTATCCATTCCCTTGACTGAACTAATGAAGAACAACAGTTATAGAGGTCAAGTTTCTAGAATTTTGAATTTCGATCCTATGTCTGATATGGTGAATATTGAAGATGATCAACCTGAACTGATATTTGGACCAGCTTTAGATGGTGAGTCTCTGGACAGCGAAGTGCCTCCTTTTTATATCAGTCTTCGATTGCATGAGTTTGTATTGCATAATGCCATGTTCGATTCCGGTGCTTCCCATAATCTTATGCCGAAAGAAATCATGGAGAAGTTGGGTTTAGACATCACTAGGAAGTACCATGATCTTTATTCATTTGATTCTGGCAGAGTGAGATGTATTGGGCTCATTAAAGACTTGGTTGTTAGTTTGGATCAAATTCCCACAAAGAATGTTTTGATGGACGTAGTTGTGGCAGACATTCCTCCCAGGTTTGGTATGTTGCTTTCCAGATCTTGGGGAGAAAAATTGAAAGGGACATTACAATTAGATTTCTCCTATGCAACGATTCCTGTGTTTGGTCAAATGAGAAAGTTGTACCGGGAACAAAAAATGAAGTATATGATTACAACCAAGGAGAAACCGGTCAATCATCCGATTAATTATGTACATACAGATTTAGAGTCTTTTGTTTTTTTTGCCGATAGTTTTAATGATGTAGATAGTTAGTTAGTTCAAGCAGAAGATATTCCAGAGATTATCGAGAATTTCAGAGAAGTTTTGAAGAAAGAAAGGCAAAAACCGGAAAGCACAGTTGAGCAATCAGCTAAAGATAGTGGACAGCAAGCAGAAAAAACAGAGCTAGCACAATTTCAACACTTAGAAGATGATGAAGAGGGTCTATGGACCATGGATTTCGATGGTGCAGTGGGAAATGATGGTGTTGGAATTGGTATTTGGGTACGCAGTCCTTTTTCCGCTCCAAACAAGGTACCGAGCAATGTACGGGTATGTTCTTACAAATTAGCATTTGATTGTTCAAACAATGAGGCTGAGTATGAAGCTCTGATTGCTGGCCTAAAGATTCTTAGAAAGCTGAATGCTAAGAGAATTGCAGTCTATGGCAACTCCGAATTGGTGATTAAGCAAGTAAAGGGTGAATATCAAACGAAACATCCCCGGATGCGGGCTTACCGGAACGCTGTCCTTGATATTTTGAAGCAGTTTTCAGATTATACCTTGACTTGTATTCCTCGCATTCAAAATGGAATTGCAGATGCACTTGCTAAGGCAGCAAGTAATTTGAAGATCCCAATGAATTCAAGTAATAAGTTCGAAATCCATGTGAAGCACCGTCCTACCATCCCGGATAATCAAAGATGTTGGCAAGTTTTCCAAGATGATGATGAGATTAATGATTTTCTGCAAAATAAAGGGAAGTTCAAAGATACCTCAATTGATGTAGAATATGATGATGGTGAAGCTGACGTGCAAGTAAATCAAATGAAAGTGTTGCAGCTGAAAGATAACGTTATTCCTAAAGGTTTGATACCTTTAGAAGAGCTCTTCGATCAGGATGATGTGGCCAAGAAACCAACCTTACGGCCGACTGAAAAAGGAGTTGAAGATGTAAATATTGGAACAGCTGAAGACCCCAAGATGGTGAAGTTATCCAAATCATTGCCACCGGAGGTAAAAGCAAAATATGTGAGTTTGTTGTCTTCATTTGCTGATGCTTTCGCTTGGGATTACTCATATTTAAAGACGTATGATACCAATATAATTCAGCACACTATCCCAATCAAGCCTAATCAGAAGCCTTTCAGACATAAGTTAAGAAGAATCAACCCAAAGTTGCTGCCATCAATTGAGAAGGAGGTAAATAGGTTGTACAAAGAAGGAATCATTGTGCCCATCATATTTTCTGATTGGATTTCCAATTTAGTGCCAGTGCGGAAAAAGACAGGTGAGATTCGATTGTGTATTGATTTCCGAAATCTGAACAAGGTGTCATTGAAGGACAATTATCCATTGCCTAAGATGGATCATATATTGCAGCGAGTAGTTGGAGCATCTCGCATGTCACTACTTGACGGTTATTCTGGATATAACCAAATTTTGGTCCATGAGGACGACCGTGACAAAACAGCGTTCACCACTCCGTGGGGAACTTTCCACTATGCCAAGATGCCATTCGGTTTGAAGAATGCTGGTGCGACTTTCCAGCGGGTGATGGACATGGCTTTTGCGAATGAGAAAGATGTTTTCCTTGTTATATACCTTGATGATTTGACGGTCTTTTCCAATTCAGATGAAGAGCATATGTATCACTTGAAAGTTGTTTTTCAAAAGTGCAGAAAATATGGTGTCTCGCTTAATCCTAAAAAGAGCTTGTTTGCCATGGATGAGGGAAAATTACTTGGTCACATTATTTCAAAAGATGGCATTCGTATTGATCCAGCACGTGTTGAAGCAATTCAGCAAATTGACCCTCCCAGGAACAAGAAGGAGATTCAGTCTTTTAATGGTAAGATGAACTTTTTACGTCGTTTTGTCCCTAACCTTGCTGAACATTTAAGAGAAATAACAAATATGCTGAAAAAGGACAGCCAAGTGAAGTGGACTGAAGAGGTGGTAAAGTCCTTTAATTTGGTGAAGTTGGCACTATCTTCAGCTCCGGTGTTAATCAGCCCGGATTACACCCAAGATTTTATTTTGTTTTCCTTTGCTTCGGAGCATACCATGGCAGCTGTGTTAATGCAGAAAAGAGATGGGCATGAGAAGCCAATAGCTTTTTTCAGTCGAACTATAAGAGACGCAGCCTTGAAGTACAACATCATTGAGAAGCAAGCTCTGGCACTGGTAAAAGCATTAAAGGATTTCCGGGTATACATTTTGCATTCTCATATTTTGGCTTATGTTCCTAACGCTGTCGTGAAAGATGTTTTAGTACAAACTGATCCGGAAGGAAGATGAGGCAAGTGGATTACAGCTTTGCTGGAGTATGATGTGGAGATAAGGCCCACGAAGCTTATCAAGGGATAGGGGCTGGCGAAGCTTATGGCTGAATCGAATTTGTATGCGGTAGACATAAATCTAATTGATGCTATGTCTGATGAGGATGAGGAGAATTCGCCACTTCAGGTATCGGAAATTTTTGTTGCTTCCCCATGGTATTCAGATATCGTGTATGTTCTTCAAAATTTGTCATCACCGCCCGGCATGACTAGAAGCAAAGGTAGAACTCTAAAACTGAAGGCTGCAAAATTTTGTATTTTGAATTCTTCACTTTATTGGAAAGATCCAGGTGGTGTTTTGTTAAATTGTTTGGTGGAGGAAGAAGCGAAGAAGGTAATGGAGGATTTCCATAAAGGAGACTGCGGGGGTCACCATTTTTGGAAAACAACAACCAATAAGATTTTGAGAGCGGGATACTATTGGCCGAAATTGTTTGCTGATGTGTATAAAACAGTCAAAGGCTGCCATGAGTGCCATATTTTCGAAGGAAGACAGAAATTACAGCCTTTGCTGCTTAAACCTATTGAGGTAAGCGCCCCTTTTTAGTAGTGGCATTTGGATTTCATTGGGGAGATCCATCCTCCTTCTTCAGGACAACATAGATGGATCCTAACAACAACTGATTACTTCACAAAATGGATCGAAGCAGTTCCCACAAGGCAGGCTACCGATTCGGTAATCATTTCTTTCCTTGAGAACAACATTTTGTCTCGTTTTGGTTGCCCGAATAAATTGATCACTGATAATGCAGCAGCTTTTAAATCAAGAAAGATGATTGAGTTTTGTGCCAAGTATAAAATCATTTTGGGGCATTCAACTACCTATCATCCGCAAGGCAACGGTTTGGCGGAATCTTCCAATAAATCTTTAGTCAACATCATTAAAAAGTTGTTAGAAATAAACAAGAAGAGTTGGCATAAGAAACTGGTCAATGCGCTATGGGCTGATCGGGTGAGTCAAAAGAAGTCCATTGGTATGTCCCCCTTTGAGTTAGTTTATGGAGTGGATACAATGTTTCCTACCTCTCTTGCTGTTCCGGTGGTCAAGATTCTTCAGGAAGTTGGCAGTGAAGAAAGCCATATGCATAGAAGGATAAATCAGATGATTCATTTGCAGCAAACGAGAGAAGAGGTCTTCCAGAACACATTCAAGTTGCAGGAGAGAATCAAGAAAATCTATGAAAGGAAAGCGAAGGTGGATAAATTCCAATTGGAGGAAGTGGTGCTGAAGTGGGATGCTATGAATGAGGAAAAAGGTAAACATGATAAGTTTGAAAATCTCTGGAAAGGTCCATTCAATATTGCAGCATATCGAGGTCAGAACACCTTTCTTTTGAAGGAGATGAACGGTGAAGACTGTCCAAGAGGGTTGGTCAATGGTCGGCTACTCAAGCGGTACCATTTCTAAGATGTTTTCTGCTAATCACATTGTCATTGTACATATCATTCATTTCAATTTCATTGCAAGTGTACACTGTGGTCTTTTCTTCAGCTTGGGGCCCGAAGTGAAGGCTATAATTCTGAAGAAAGATTTCATTTTTGGTTTGAGTCTGTCTAGTCTGTTTGGTTCAGTCATTTCAGTTTTAAAAGTTGAGTCAGTCTGAGTCAAAGTTTCAGTCAACAGTCTTGAGTTGCTTTGATAAAATAATGGACTCCATAGACCAATGGATGAAGGCACTGTCTATCTCTCCCAGAGATCTGTAGTTCTTGGCACCTCCCAGGAGCTACCATCCCCATTGGAGCCAATGTTAGAGTCGGTCTTGTCATCCCTCCGTCAGAGATCATTTCTCTTATTGCATTTCATTTTTAGGTGTCTCATTCCGCTCATTCATCTGCATTCCGTTAGGGGCATGCCATCATCTCACAGAAGGGTCTCTTCACTAGTTTCCCTCATGTTTGTACCTGCTGGGTTGGTCAAAATTTATCAAAATTCATTAAAGTTGATTTCAGTCATTTACATTCATAGGTGGTATGTTGGTTAAAAAAAGAGTCTTTCAGTCACTAGGTCTAGGGTTTGGTCTTCAGAATGTCAAATAATGCCCGCAAGCCATGAGGATGTCTTGAATAAGTTTTCATTTCAAATTTTTCATCATTAATAATGCTCAAGGATGTTTCTTCTTCAAAACTCTGTTTTGAAGAAGAAATCGTCAAATTAATTGTTTGTAATTAATATGTATTTTTAAATTTTTCCACCATGAAGTACTTCAAATGTAGCCTCTGGTCATCCTTTGCCGAAATCCAATGCCACCATCCCTGCAAAAAATCAACCAAGAAAGCCATCAATTCAGCCAAAAATCAAAAAGGAAACTTGAAGAACAGAGTTGTATTAAAAGTGAAGAAATGCCAATTTTGAAACATTACAAAGTGGGTCTCTACAAAGAGAAAATCAAAGCCATGACTTTATATAGACATTTCTATGTGTATCAATGCCATTTGCATCCAAGACATCAAGGAAAGTCGAAGTTTAGTGGTGAGAGGGCGAAGCTGTGTTTAGAAGTGCGCGCGACGCATTGGATGAAGGTGCGGCGCATTGGGCCAAGTATGTCTGTGTTAATTTGCTCGAGCACGGCGCACAGAGCCGACGCAACACACTGAGTATGTGCGCGGCGCACAGAGCTGAGAGGCTTAAATTCATCAAATTTTCGTCAAAAAACTAAATCGACTCAAATATTTCCTACTCCAAGTAAGTTGAAACTCTTGCCCATCGATTTTAAGTCGTGCTTGGTGTGTTTGGAGGCAAAATATGAGGATTTTGATCGGTGAAATATAAACCCTATTTCCATACCAAAATCTGCTTCTTTGGGTTTGAAATTGGTGTTTTGAAATTGTAATTTTGCTGCCAAGTCCCCTTTCCCATTTATGATCCTTTCCCTTTCATAATTCTATCATTATAGTTTATCCCTGGTGCCCTAAACTCCCAAAACCAATCATATTCCTTGTAACCATTTTCCCTATCACTAAACCCTACTAGCCCTCCCCCTTTCATATCATTTATAAATCCCTAATTCCAAAAAAATTCAAGGACTATCTTTACATCCTTGATTTCACTTAACTTAAATATATCTTGTCATTTCATTTATCCCTATCTCTAAAAACTACATTTCCCATCACCATCTCCCACTCCCATATCACTTATAAAATCCCCAAATCCTGAAGTCCCCCAAGCAATCAAGTGACTGTCCTTCCACTCAAATTTCACTAGATAGTCCATTATACCCACTATTTATAATTACCACAGTCCCTCATTTCCTACTTGGTACATATTTGGCACATTTGGTATTGAAAGACAAACACCAATTCACCATTTTCAAACAAACCAAACTCTTTTTTTCACCACATATCTATCACCATATACTTGTTATACACATTTCAAAGCTGTCAGAGAAAAATTCATCATATGAGCAAGGATATGAGCAAGACAGTGACTCTACCGCAGAGCTAAATGTACCGAGGAGGTCTCATAAAAGTGGCAGGCACGTCAGAGAAGAGCCCACTTCCTTGACTCAATTGCAGGCCTGCTCGCTTGCAATGGCATGCTTTCAGCAACATTCATGTTTTCAGTATTGTGAGATGATTGCTCAGATTCAGCATCATCAGGAGTTGGTCCGCTTATTTGTCCTACATTTGCATGATGGTCATGTAAACCTTGCTGGAGTGAACTTCACCTTAACACCAGAAACCATTTCTCAGGCAACCAGGATACCAAACATAGGTGAAGAGTGGAATAAGAGACAGCAGCTGGATAGATAATATTATGAACCTTACATCAGGCCTGGTTATATGAGGTAGCTCAGCAGGGTGTTTCCATTCAGATTCTTGAAGGAGTCCTATGCGCCATTAATGAAACTCATCATTAGATACTTCAGTTGCGAGGGTAGATTCTCACGCCTTTATGCATACCATATCAGACTGTTGATGCATTTCACGAGAGTGAGACTGATGAATATTCCATACTTCATGTGCAGAAACATAGAGCGGATGACTACCCTTGTGCAGAAGAAGACTCCAAAGAAGCAACATAACAACATTTATCATTATGCGCTCATCAAGATGATTGTGGCACATCAGCTTGGATTGCAGGGCATTGCTTGGGAGGAGTTCATTTCCCGTGACTTCTTTACAACCCCTCAGCCTCCTCCAGAGATTGTTCATGATGAGGGTGAGCCTTCACATCAGTTTGAGGTTCCTGAGATAGAGCCTATCAGTGTTCCATTGTGTGTTACCTATCAAAGAGGTACCAGAGCCTTATTTGCAGCAGCACGATGAGTACTATCTCCACCCAGGGTGGAAGGGGTCTCATTACCTTCGATAGCAGTGCGAGTACTATCTCCACATGGCGTGGAAGGGGTCTCACCTTCTACATCAGCATAGGTACAGGACAGAGGCAAGAAGCCTATGCAGGATGAGGGCCCCTCAGGAGACCAAGATACTGATTTTATATTGATCGATGTTGATTCGAGCTCTCCCAGCTCAAAGCTGGAAGAAATCATCCAGGAGCAGAAAGCTGAGATCGACACACTAACCAAGAAATTGCAGAGACCTCATTGGATTATAAATTACTTGGAGCAGCGAAATAAATAATTGGAGGATCAGCAGACACTCATAGAGTTGCGGCAAATCCGTGAAGACCATGAATTGGCCCAAAAGAGACCAGGTGACATGACACCATTTGAGCGGGAGACTTGCCTTACGAGAGTCAACATTCATCTTGAGAAACTGTTGGCGGAGTCCAATAGGGACAAAGACATGCTCAGACATATGAAAAACCACTATTGGGCCCGCACACATGTTTGCAAAGCGAAAATGAAGATCCTAAAGGCGAGGCTGAGAAGGGCACTAAGGAGGCGCAAAAGGCCTGATCCACTTCAAATCTTGGTTGAAGCTTCTTTGGCTAAGCATGAAACTTGATAAGGGACCTTCACTCCAAATTTCAGCAAGTTTGGGGAAAATTTTGGTCGCAAAACAGATTTTTCCGCCCGACGCATCGCGCCACTTGGCGCGCGCTTACGTTTGAGAGATCTTCTGGAGGAAAAATTGATATTTTTGGGTTTTTTATGATAAATTATGCATGTTTAGAAATGGCTGAGAGATTTCATCAAGTTCTGGATGGTCTTAAGGGTCAAAAACACTCCAAAAATGGCCTTTCTGCCACATTTTGCACCAGCAGGAACTAGTCTTGGGAGATTGAAGTTTTGGAGTTGCAAATGAACTCCAAATTGAAAAATTCCACTTGGGTTGTATATTAGACAGGTAGGGCTTTACAACGAGCTATCATCAGCTCAATTTTGACTTCGGAAAGTACCTCAAAAACAGGCCCAAAGTGGCGCAATGCATTGAATTTTTGGGCGTGGCGCATACAGAAATTTGGCCTCATTTTGACTCTTCAGCATAGAAATTCGCCCAGTTTTGACTAGTTTCACCTTTTGATGTAATTATTGATCTATATTGATGTAAATTTATGACTATGATGTAATTTTGGCTCACATTTTCTTGTTCTAGAGGGTTCATTCACTAAAAAGTGAAAATTAAATGAATGGATCAGTTTCCTAGCATATAGAGGCAAGTTGTTTGATTGCCTAGATTTCAGTTCCTTATTTAGAATTGGTTGAAACAGCTCCTAGAAGAATGAGCTCGACCCCTAGAGGCATGGGGAGGGGTTAGTATTTTCTATATAATGTATTTTCTAAGACATTTTCAGGGTTGGATACTTGGGAAAAGTTTGGCACTTCATTGTACATACACTTCTGCATTTTTGGCAAAGGAAAGACCAGGGTTTTGCAGCACTTGTTGGGATCCTTGTGGCTCTGAGTTTTGATGATGTTTTTCTCCATGTATCTGTAATTTTAATTAATTTTATATGTATGCCATTTCCCTTCTCTTTTCTTTTGAATTAAACAAATGAGTAACTAAGGTAGAATTCATTAGTTTGATGGTGCTCTGCCTTAAACTTTTGTTTAGTTTTATATGTTTTCCTCCATTTGAAGAGGATCCTTGCACTTTCTTGCCCTCTTCAGCTTCTCAGCAGTATTTTTTGTCCATTCATTGAATCTAAGACATCAAATCCATTGCCTACCTTGCCCCAACTTGAATTCTGCAAGAGTTTGGCCTCATCCCCAAGCCCAAAAACTGCCTTTCCCTTTTTCCAACAAAAACCCTTAAAAATAATTTCAAACTCCTTGATTAATATAACTAGCCTAAAATTAGCACTCATTTCAGTCATCTCAAGCCCTATTGATACATTTTTCCTGAGATTGACCCGGAGAGAGCCCTCTCCTGTTATGGTAGGGCTAGCTACCAGACTGAGCGTGGTTTGGTGTTACCCTGAATCCCACCTTCTTTCAGCCTAAGGTGGATTTAGGCAATAACAGAAAGCATAGAAGAAAAGCACATAGCCAACAAAGTTGAACCATAACCCGTTGAAACATTTATAGAGTATTGAAAGTTGAATGATACGCTACAAAGATGGACCATATGACAGGAACAAGGAATTACTTACGCCTTGTGTGTGGATGTGTAAGTAAAGTGGCTCAGGTGTGACTTGAATTCAACCTATCAGTAGCTGGAAGAGCCATGACATTAGCAATTAGAATATTGATGATGCAAAAAAAGTAAGCATGAACCTCTCACTGAACTCCTCCTATGCAATAAATCAGGATATGGTTTCCACGTATCTCATCTATACATCTACCTATCCAAGTAGGCAATTATATATTGCTCCAAAGTTTGAATCCATTTTGGTGGTAGAAATTTTCCGATAATTATTTCTAGCATCCAGAAGTACAACTTTTCCATGGCATTGATCATCCCCAGATTAACATTAAGATTGTTGGCTATCCTTTGGCCCAAATGGCGACGGCATGAAGCAAGTTTAAAATCAGAACCTTTAAACAAAGGAATTGATTTCAGTAATCAAATCCAACAGCATAGTATCTTGCACTGCTCGTGCAGGAATGCGTACTACATAAATGTGTGGTACAAGAGTGCAAGAATGTATGGTGCAAGAGTGCAGGAATGAGAGGTACAAGAATTGCTAGGACCTACCACAAGAGTACCCAACATTAATGAAATTTTCAGGTTAAATATTCTTAGAACAAGAATAGTTCATTGATCAACAACTTTGAACTCTCAATGCCTCAATAATGCATAAAACGATTAATAATGACTTATAAATGTTTAGTACAAGCATGGAGTTACTCAGTGAAAAGTAACTCAACACTTCCCCACGCTGAACTTCTTGCATGTCCTCATGCAAGCCAAATCATAGGAATATATAACCATGGAAGAAGGTAGGGGACATGTTTAAAAATAAAACTATGCTTCTTGATAAAAGTGTGAGCAAAAATTTCAGCAAGGGAACATGAAGATATTGAGTATGCCATCATTATTTAAGCATTTATCAAGTCTGATACATTATTATTACAGCGCCACTAAAACCAGGTTACAATCCTTATGAAAGTATCAAGTGCAAGAATCATAAAATTATGATGTAACAAGATGAGATACATGAAAGAAATGATTTGTGCCAGACATTATGGAAAAAGAATACAACACCTTTATGATGGTCATCACATACCTATTGTATTGTTTCAAATTAATTCCCTACTTGTCATAGATTTCTTTTTTTAGAGCTCTTATTTCTTCCCAAAGTTTTATTAACAACAAAAATCAAAATCTTGCTAAAAGAGGTGCAATTTCAAGAAAATTATCACAATATTCCTGCACCTATTGTACCAATCCTCTACTAGGCCATATAGTGATTATTTAGAGGCAGCCATAGTCAACACACATTATTGTCTGACAACTCCTCATGAGTAATCATTGTTGAATAATTCATCACTCTAAAAACCATGAAAAAATTGAAGTGAGTTATGATACCAGAGAAGGGAAATAAAAATAGAATAAGATGACACCTTCCTGGACCAATCAACAAATTGAACACTCTAAATTTTGTTGTCATCCGTATGCAAAATTAAGTTTCTCCCTAATCCAGTACAAAGAATCACCTTTACTAAGGGTATCACATCATTTAAAGATCCCTAAAAAATAGAACTCAAAGCATCATGCTAAAATCACGCTAAAACCATTATCCAAGAATTTAAAATGATTTGTTTTAGGGAAAGAGAAGGGTAACTGAGTAAATCATAGTATGCAATTAACTTTGATACCACAGATATGGCCTTGGTGCCTACAGGCATCTATAGCCTCAACAAGGATGAATTTTGACCCAAAGAAATGCATGTGTCCCGCTCACTAGATATAGATTCAGAGTTATCTTATTTAATTTTAAAAAATTAGATGAAGGCCATTGTCCTGGCTTGGTAACCAGTTGATGGTAGCGCCACTCACAATAAGTAACATGGATGAATAGGCCGGCTTATGATGAGACCACCTGTCTTCCAAATTTTCAGTTGAAAGCCATTACTCTCGCTTGGTGACCCACAATAGTAATGTCATGCATGTTAGGTCTCATGATCGTGGTAGGTCGGCTCATCAAGAGACCTCCCATCCTTCCCTAAATCTTTGTAAACTATGATTATGATTAACTTAAAGGATTACTTAATAAGTGGGGAGACATATCTACTCCTTAAGAGTACAAGATGGCATTAAAATGTTTTAATGACTAATCGTTATTGGCTAGTTCCTCTACCCTAAAGACTTATTTTAGATAAAATATGCCAGATAATGACTAAAAGACTCTTTGAGTTAATAATGCTATTATTCTCATGAATAACTCATTGTGATCTTCACAAGAGTGGTCCACCATAGTGGGTTCTCCAATAGTACCTTCTAAGGGAAAATTGAGAATATATATCTTAGATGACAACTAATTAGAGTGTTTAATCATGGTTACTTTTGAAAAAACATAAGGTATTAGAGTGAATCATACTCAACAAGACTTATCACAGATGTGTGTGTTAAATATTGATGTGGATCAAATGAAGTTTCAGTTAAAACCCTTATTGCATTTGTTGTAACAAATTTATTCATGGCATTGATTTATTCTTCTACCCTACTCTACCCTAAGAAGCAGAAGACTCCATTTTAAGTATAGGAATACTTCCAATGCATCCATGTGCGCAATAAGAGGATTATCTTACTCATGTTAAATTTTGAAAAGCATACTCAAGGAAATACCTAAACACGAGGAACCAGCTGCGTTAACTGATGTGATGCCACAATATGATGAATGATAAAGGAGGATTGGATACTCACAGTCATCTGAAACCAAGATTATATGGGATCCATATACTCTTTTTCATTTGATTGATGGGAAACATTCAGTGTATCTTACAAATCCTCCAAAATTTTCTTGTTTATCCTTTAATGTGCAGGCCAGATTAGGTAGATGTTCTTTAATCTTTGTTTTTTATGGTTTCTCCTCATCAAGAATGATCCACAGCTTCTTGGTATCCTTAGGAAGATATTATGGATCTTCATGAAACTTTTCTTCTAGAGGAATATATATTTCTCTTATTGATGCCAAAATGTGATCTTTCTATGAAGCAGAGACCCTAGCTTCTGCTAAAATTTGAGATAGATCTTGAAGTTGCATCAAACTAACTGGAATTTTTTGCTAGCTGTAAAGCCTTGTCAACACCTGGATTGAGAGTGGCAGCTCTTTTAGCACCTAAAAAATAGAAACTAAATCAAAAGATCAATTGCAGTGAAAAAAAAAACTAAGAAAATCACACTTGCGGAAAATAATCTCAATTGCAAAAGAAAAAAAGTAACCCAGCATCACACTTTCCAATAAAAAATCACTCTTAAAAACTCAATTGCAATAAATCAAGCATCACACTTTGCAGTAAAAGGTATCACTTGTAGTCAGGAAAGCCTGGCTTGTGAGCTCTCTGGCAATACCGCCCAGTATGCTTCAACAAGCAACGGGAAAAAATTTAATTGTGAAGGAAAGGGAAAGGCATGAAAAATCGTGAGGCCTTATCCTACAATGCCTCTGTGACAACATCTCCAAAATTTCGGGTGGTATAAATGCAAGATTTAAACCAAAATTTAATTTTTCAGTCTGGGTAAGTAAACTTAGATGTGTAGCACAATATATGCCAGAATATAACCTCAAGGATCTGTCAGATAAAAAATAAACTATTGTAAAGGAATTCAAAAGGGCATCATTTAGGAAAATGAACAAGACTCTTCAAAAGTAAACAGACTCAGGGAATCTACTTCTGGCTCCTCTTCTAGGTTGAGTTGACTCCTACAGAAAGTCTTCCTCAGTTGTCCAGGGGAAAAGGGAACGTAGACTCCATTCAAACTGAAAAACCGTAAAGAATGTGATTCAGGAAATAAAACCTCTTTAAAAATAATTGCTATGGTGCAAGCATGAAATGAGACCTAAGGCAATTCCATTCCAATCAACTCAAGGAAATAATTGAATGCTTCTAACCTATATATTTATACTGCTTCTCTGAATAACAAAAAGTGTGTAATAAAAATGATGAAAGGAACGTAGGTCGCAACCATTAATATTCAAACATCTTAAGAGTTTTGTGGTACTTCTCTTTCGCAAATAAAGAAAGATTACAATCTTCCTTCATGCAAATCCTGTCATTTGGTTATTAAATTTCCAGGAATGATTGTTTGATACTTAATGCAGGAATTAGTTTCTCCTCTTGAATAAGGCAATCATAAATACCGCATGACGAGTGAAGTCAACCTGAATTATTAATGAAAAATTGTTTCCTTCACCATTATATTATGAAAGTAAGTCTTTTTATACACCATATGAGATCAAGGAAAGTATTGCACTTATAAATCAATGACACGGAGTAAGAAAGGATATACGCTGTCATATTCCTACAGCAATATCATCAATTAAACTACAAGAATCAAAACTATAAAAAGAATTATGGAATGAAATTGTAGAAGCAATTAAATCATGCATAAGATGAAATAAATAAAAAGGTGTAAGATAAAATATAGAAAAATAAATCTAAGAGGTTTGGGCAACGAATTGGCTGGTGAGCCCAACCACCCAGCTCGTGCCCTTGCAGCAATTTCAATTATAGGATTAGATTATTAGAAGAACAAAAGCTTCATAATTAAAAGCCAATAGATTCTTGTGCAAAATCTTGTTACAAATTCATGAAACAATGTCAATGTTACAAATTCCTGCAACAAGGTAGTGCTGGCTCTAGTGGTCCCCTCCATGGATCATCCCACTAGGCATGCAACTCCTCCTTATCTGCACAACGAAATCAAGCCTCCTTCCTAAAAACAAATGCGATGCCAGATCTCCCAATTGGGGTTCCTTTTCAGTGCACAATGCTCTTCTTTATAGCAGATGTCTCCCCCTACTTACTCCGATATGTGTTTAAAGTCTTAGCATGGTTTTGTTAAAACAAATTGGATCTAGACTGAAGGAATCCAATTCGGCTAAGCTTGGATAATACAATTATTGGCATTCCTTGACTCAATAAAACTCTTCCACCTCGTTGGTGAGGGACGTAATCCTTTCGGATCTTCAACTCTTCAAATCCCAAGTCAATATCCACGCATTGAATGGATAAGTAGTTAAAATAAGAGGGTTTTATGTTGTGGTGAAAGCATCGCACAATGAATTATATGCGACACAACAATGTTTGAACTTCTCCTTTGCCATTACCTTGGATGGGCCTTGGTGACGATCTGGATTCCATTTTAAAGCACACATGTGAAACACATTCTTAACATCATCTAGCAGTCGATCCAAACATTGGTGTGATGATGCATCTCAACTTCACATGAACGATTCTCATCAAATCGACATTGCCAAACAGTCCATTTCAGGTCCGTAAATAATTTTTTCAACTAGAAGATGGGAAATATCTTCCAAAACATCAATCCTTATTAATTGTTTCCTTGTCAGCGCATTGATATGTATGTGCCCTGTTGAGATATGACACCGAACAAGAGATTTGAATTAATGTACTGTGACTTGAGATCTTGACGAGAGGAAAGTAGAGGTACTACACTTAGGAAACATGCCAACATCACTGGAGAGACCTTGACTACTTCAGTGTTGGATCACTGCTTATCAACTCGACCTCCAATCATCAAAGGGCTCTAACGTGATGATAGGTGATTGGTGTCGTTCTCAATATTTCCGATTTTCAGGCTGGTGCTTCGAAGGATAATTCATAATTGGATCCCACCAGTCCCATTTCAAGAAAAATTTCATGATCTCGGGATCGAATTTTGCAGCGTGCACAAAATTAAGTTGAAGTCACACAAATAAAATAACATGTCCAACAAAATGGACTTATTTTTGGTTGGTATGTGAGTTGGCCTTCAGAATCTGTTGAATAGAAATATGGTGGAGCTCATTCGAAAAGGAAAGCACAAAAGTAAAGCACATAACCAACAAAGTTGAACCATAACTCGTTGAAACATCTATAGAATATTGAAATTTGAACGATACGCTACACAGATAGACCATATGACAGGAACGAGGAATTACTTATGCTTGGTGTGTGTGAACACATAAGTAAAGTGGCTCATGTATGATTTGAATTCAAGCTATCAGTAGCTAGAAGAGCCATGACTTCGGAAATTAGAGTATTGACAACACGAACAAAGTAAGCATGAACCTCTCACCGAACTCCTCTTGTGCAATACATGATAATATGGTTGCCATGTAGCTCATATGTACATCTACCTATCCAAGAAGGCAAGTATATATTGCTCCAAAATTTAAATCCCTTTTGGTGGTAGAAATTTGCTGATATAAGTATTTATAGCATCCAGAAGTGCAACTTTTCCATGATGTTGATCATCCCCAAATTCACATTCAGATTGTTGGCTATCCTTTGGCCCAAAGGGTAATGACATGATGCAATTTTAAAATCACAACCTTTAAAAAAAGGAATTGATTTCAATAATCAAAGCCAAAAACATAGTATCTTGCACTGCTGGTGCAGGAATGCGTAGTGCAAAAATGTGTGGTACAAGAGTGCAGGAATGTATGGTGCAAGAGTGCAGGAATGCGAGATACAGGAACTTCTAGCACCTTCCACAAGAGTACCCAAAATTAATGAAATATTCACGTTAAATATTCTTAAAACAAGAATAGTTCATAGATCAAAACTGTGAACTCTCAATGCCTCTAAATAACTCAATAATGCATAAAAGGATTCATAATGACTTATAAAGTTTTATTACATGCATGGAGTTACTCAGCGAAAAGTATATAACTAATGACAAAATAGAGGCTCAACAAAAGGGTTGGCCAATCACTTGATATTTATGGATAAAATTATCATTCTACACCCTTTCAAGGGGCAGTTGCTCTAATGGTCCCTTGTATAGATTTATTCTTACCATTTTAGACTTTAGAAGAAGCCTACTTCATCATAATTGAGATTTATGATCATTGTCCTCTTCTAGGACCCGAGGGTCCTGCCTCTTAAACATCCACAAAACCCCTCCCAATTCTAGAGAAAAATATTCATAGGGGATAGAGGGAGAGACCAGTTGATCAAGGGAGAGATAATGGGGTTGGTAAGGTGAAGGGGAAGGGGTTGAAGGAGGAAGTGGGATGTGCTTGTTTGAGAGAAAAGATAGGGTAGAGAAGGGGGAGAGGGACTTTAAAAAGTAATTGGAGGTAAGAAGGTAAGTGAAGGAGACAAAGGAAAAAATGAGAGATAAAGGAGCCCTACTAAGGGAAAGGAACTAGATAATTCAAGATTCGAAACCACATTAAAGGTGCAACTAGAGAAAAAATTTCAAAGAAAAACGAGGAGGGAGGAATAATTGATTACATATTTCCAAGGAGATCATCATGACCACTATAGGAATATATTCCACTTCCTTTATAACTAGAGGAATAAAGACTTCAAGAGGTTCAGTGGATCCTACAAATGAAATTGGTTTGTGACCATTCAAATCAGAAGAATGTGTGGTCTCCTTTGCAGTTGGAACCCAAGACACTTTAGCATAACCATTTATGGAAGATATTTGAGAATCCTTCCCCTTAGATATTTATAAACCCACTTTTTTATCAATTTACCATATGGAAAATAATCCTCCAAGTGACCATAAGAATGACAACACCTGCATTTATAGGGAATACCCTCGTAATCTAGAGTATGTTTGTGAGTTTAATTACTTTCTTATATAGATATGGAGTTAGGTTGTATCGAGGCTAGATTGATCTCAAATAATATCCTTTCCACTACCATATATCGATAACTTTTAATGGATGTGTCTAGTTCATAGAAAAAACCCAAAATATTCTCAATCTCACATAGTACCTCTCAAATTAGTATTGAAGGGGAAGACTAGGTAACCTAACCCAGATTGGAACCACTAAAAGTATCTTAGATAAGGTTTCAATATCCATAGACCACTTCTTTAAGTATAGGTCTTGATATCCCCACTATCATCATCTCTATATTTTGTTTTCTACGTCCTCCCTTGAAGTTTTGATCTAGCCCATCTATTCCTTTACGAGAATCAAATAGTGAGGGTCATAACCTAGGATGGGAAAGAAGTGTGTTTGTTTTCAAGGACCTCAAAAATATCATCACCATTAATTTTATTAAAAAGTTCCCAATGACTACCATTTTTTCCATCTTAAATGTGTCACTGATCTTGATGTCTTCCCCTAGAATGATTTGAGTTCTTCTACTTTCATATTCACAAATTTTTTACTTGTTTTAAGAGCATCCTTTCTTTCCATCTAGGATCAAGGAAACTGAATATGGCAGTATAAGAAACCATTAATCATATTGAAGGTGATAAAATCATTGAGGAAACTATAATATGAGGTGGGTGTGGAATTTTCAAAACATTTTACTAATGAGAAAAAATATTGGGAAATTGGGTCTTCTCTCACAACTGCATATTTAAGGGGGGGTAGGGGGCATTAGAGATTGAGGGATCACTGATACTTTTTCTTAATAAAACCCAAATGAAAGTGTTGTGTTCATAGAGGAGTAATGGGGGGAAGGGCCACCGTGAGGAGGAATGGTTGAGGAGGGCACAATGATGTTGATATGAGCTAGGAATATCGCTACATATTTCTTGTTTGAAAAGGTACCCTGTGAAATGTGTGAAGAGAGAATATCTATTAGTATCGATGTCTAGGTGGTCATATCACTAAGATAAGAGGACATAGTGGGTAGATATCAAATATGTGATCTCTCGTATGGGTCACTAGAAATCCACTAACTCCTCCTCCATGGAGTAATAGGGACCTTGATTTGATAAGAGAAGTAAAATTTAAGGTGAAGTAAAATAATAACTAGTAATTCAGTTCGTCCCCATTTTAATATTTTATTTCATCACCATTCACACTACTTACTAAATATAGAAGAGAAATTAGAGATACAATCATACCGAGGTGAGATAAATGTGTTAAAACTAAATGATTGGTTGCAGAATTTAGACTTTTATTTTAGCATTCGCCATATAAATGAAGAAAAAATGGGTAGAAGGAGGGATTTTGAGTGAAATTTGGAAATTTATCTATGGAATAGGGGGTTTTGTGGAATAATTTTAGGGTTAAGGTTGCAATTTCGAGAGGCCTGCAACTGTGATCAATTTCCTTGTCCAATTTCTTGATTTTCATCACCTTCAGCTTTTCCCTTGGCCATGTATGAGTATAAGGTGGACTATTCCCTTGAATCACTAGAGGGTTTCAGCATATAGGACTCCCCTTCCAGTGTTGGTGCCTCATCATCTCCCCTTATTGCAATCATAATAACTTTCCCTAGCCGTTTGCTCAATTTTCATCTCCTTCAACTTTTCCCTTAGACATGTATGAGGAGTAGGTGGATTATTCCCTAGAATCATTGGAAGGTTTCAAAATCTAGGCCTCCCCTCACAATTTTGGTTCCTCATCACCTCTCCTCCCTATTAACTTATATTCCAATTCATTTATGATAGTATAAAGCAAGTCATCTTCATAGATGGCATCACACGTCCTTTAGTAGGTACAGGTCTTGGAGGTAGAACAACCAATTGGAATGATAATGGGTGAACACTTCATCACATCCTTTAATTAATTCTCTCTGAAATAACCTAACCCTCCTCACTACTTTCCATATTCCCATCTTGAAATTTTTCTTTCTCTTAATTCTTTGTTGGTCATTCCTTACTTGAGGCCCTCACTTACACCCAAGTTTGGATTTTCCCCTTCGGAATTTACAACCTACTACTCGCCTCCTTCCCCGCCTTGTAGTTTTCTTATTAATTTACTTACACTATAAATGTTTATTGGTGTATATTTTTCTCCCACACTTCCTTTCCCCCTAGTCCCTCTTATTGGCCACTCTCTGAAACACAACCACAAATGCATTAAAATCAAAATTGAAGGGTCATGCTTGGTTCTTGGTAAGGGCATAATGTAGCTTAATGAAATAAAAAAATGGAAAAACCAGTGATGGCGGGGAATTTCATTAGCAAGATAATGTCTTGTTTAGATGCATTATTTTATCTAAGGGTTGGATGGGTTGGATTTCCTCTTCATAGGAAGTGCCCAAAAATTACTTGGTGGGAAGTGTTTATGGGGCTCTCAAGTCCTTTTTATGAAGAAATGGTTGATTAAATTTGATGCCTATTTTGAAAATATGGACGTTGTCCCAATTTTGGTTTGAATACCAAGTACACCCTTGATATTTTGGTCTGAATATGTTTTCAAAAAGGTGGGTAACACTATGTGTTTCTATTACAATACCGACCTATCTTTTCAACAAACTTGTTATATTGGTCTAGCCCACATTTTAGTTGGATTAAACCTCTCTCTAGGACTTTCAATCCAACTATATAAGCTCAAGATATATTATTCATCACCATAGCCTCAACTATGAAGGAATTTACTTTGATTGTGTTGGGTTATTATGCATTTGGGAACTTGAGTAAGGAACACTAATTGGGGAAGTTTCCAAAAAAAAGGGTTTAGAAGTATTCATTATATTCACTCTCCCCTCCTTGATCACCTACCTCTCAGTGTTTTCCAGGTTCCTCTTGGCACATTTTAAGACAACTACCTCTAGGCTCTTCTTCGAGTTCAACGCCTTTGGTTTCAAGCCCCACCATTGGGCATCAACTTCTGCCATTGACAATTGTTCCTTCTCACACTGCACTAACAAATTCCAACACTGATCAACTGTCAAGCATGGGAGGTACAATTGGAAAATTTTTGGAGGGCCCTCCCTCCATAGGTACGATAGAAGATCTTCCTCATTATTTTCCTACTTTCCTTTATTTCTATGAAGATTTAAGTTCTCAGGATCCTACTTTTGGTTCAATTATTACTTCAGTCCCCTTTGAATATCCCCCAAAGCCCCTGGTAAACATTATCTCCCCATTTAATAAACCTCTCTTTTCTATAACTTCCCCTCCCTAGTCCTTACCCTTGCCTTCCCATATAACCTCCCCCTCCCTTCACTCCCCCTTCTCCCTACCCCCCCTTCTCCCTACTCCCCCTTCTCCCCTAGATACTATAATATATGTTATTTGAATGATTCCCCCCCACTCCCCCCTACCCTCCTTTATTTCCTCGGATACTCCTATCCCATATCTTGAAGGGTGTTTGGGCTATTTTTTGGAACTCCCTAATCTAAAGTCCCCAAGAGGGAATAAATAATTCTTATCAAATTCTCAAGCTAGGATTCCTTTGAAATTCAATCTAGAAAACAATATTAAATTATGAGTGAACTTGTATCTTTTGGCCCTATATTTGTTCCCAAATTAGAATTATCTCCTTGATTTGTAAGAGTATTTCCCACTTCGAAAAAAAATTGGAAATCAAAAGGTTGATCAAGATACACTCCCCCATGTACCATTTTTACAATAAATTATACTTGAAGGAGACAAATCCATCCAATTATTAATGTCCTCCCTTTTTTATTGGGATTTATTAGCCTCAAATGCATTTGGAAGATCAAGAGGTCTTACCTTGGGATGGAATTCCTACCATATTCGTCTATCCACCACCTGGTCCTTCAAATTAGGTTTTGTTTTGGATATTTTCTCTTTCAAGTTTGATGAGTCCTTCTTATGTGTTAATGTATATGTGTCACATGCAAATAGGAAATATTTTCGGTCATCCTTTGCATCTATTCCTCTTTTAGACTTAGAACAAACAATTACTAGAGGGGATTTGGACTTCACACTTAGGAATTCTAATATCTATGAACCTTCAACAAGCCCTACCCCCCTTTTAAATTTCCTCATATCTCTTTTTTATGAATTTGAAATTTTTTATATCCTCCCCCAATTTTTTTTTCCACAATTGGAAATATAACAAATCAGGCTTTGCCAAAATTTTAAAATTCCTATATCGCTTCCTTATAGCAGATGCACTACTTGACACCTTCTTAAAAAATTGACAATGAACCTCTATGGGGGATACTCATATCATGCTTTTATTTTTCTAGAAATTAAGCTCTTTCTAGTAAATCCCCCCTTCCCCTTTAAATTAAATCCCTCATGGCTCGAAGACCCCTCCCTTTTAGAATTTCTTAATCAGAATTGGACCCTACCTTGCCCAAATCAATCCGAATCCCCTACTATCCAATTTCAATGAAATATTGAACACTATAAAAGAATTATATAAAACTAGGCTGAAAAAAGGGAAGAATCTGTCAAAACTCCTAAAGACATTGAGGCCAAATTAGAGTCCCTTATTGAGCTCCAGGCCACCCAAGATCCCCCCAAAGAGTTAAGAGAAAGGATCCTTGATCTCAAAAAATCTACAAGGAAATTATCCATCTAGGGTTTGGTCACTCCTTTGTCACTTGGGTGATGAACTAGATAAGTACATCCTCTTTTTCCATTTTGATAAATGAGGAAGCTTCCCCATATTTTTATGGTGAGAGGAAATTGATACAAGGATACCCTCTATCCCCTCTTCTCTTCCTCTTAGAGGTAAAAGGTTTAAGCATGCTCATTTTTTATGCAACTCAAAGAGGCAGATTCAAAGGGATGATAATCACTCCAATATTTTCTAACTCATCTCTAGATTATGTTTGCATGTTCTCAACCTATCAATAGGCTCATTACTATACTTTAAAGGATCTCATGTACACCATAATTCAGGCTACTAAAATTCTTATAAACTCGGGGAAATTCTTTATTATTGGATGGGGCTTGTCATGAGATGAAAAATGACTAGTAATAGAAATATTATCTTCCCATATTAAATACATTAACCAAGTACTAAAATATATGGTCTTTATCATGAAACCATGTAATTATAAAAAATCATATTGATATTGGTTCATGGAGAAAATGGAACAAAGAATCTACTTGTGCACAAACAAATGACTCTCTAGAGTAGGAAGGCTAGTAGTTTGAAAATCAGTGGTTGAAGCCATCCCTATCTATTGGGATTCTATGGCATGGATTTTTATGGGAATATTACAAAGGATTAAATAATTATCTATTCACTTCCTCTCATCTAGGAATTATGAAAAAAAAAACCATTTTCTCTCACATATTGGAATTCCCTTTCTCTTTCAAAATATCAGGGGGTTGGGGAATAAAATGTCTTCCTTGGTTATCCAAGGCCCTTGTGGCAAAAGGTGCATGGAAAATTATTCAAGGAGAAGGATTATGTTCTTGTGTGATAAATACAAAATACCTCAGTCCCTCATCATTTCTAGAATAGATTCGAAATTCCCATAAACAAATTTCAAATGGCTCCATCATTTGGAAAGGGGTCCAGAAATCCTTCTTTGTCATCGAGAACCACTTTTGCTTCCCTGGATTGGAAATCGACATTGGAATCGACTCCTTGATGGAATTATCCTGTTAGAAAATTATATACTACAGAGCAATGAAACACATAAAATATGCAAAAACACAAACACAAAAAACATATAAAACTAGAGAGACACAGATATACGTGGTTCACCCAATTCGGGCTACGTCCACCCTGAACAACCATTCCTTCCTTTCTATTATCCAGCAAAATGAAGAGACACAACCTACAATAGATCCATTGTAATATCCTATGTTCTCTCTCACATCCTCCCTATATTTTTCTCTCTCTGAGAATACACATACAATACACAGCCGCAATACAATGCCCTCATACAAAATGAGGGGGTTGCCTTCTAGGGAAAAAAAACCTAAATTAAACATAAATTCTACCTTTAGATCATCTACCTAATGAACGACCCAAGTAGACTAGAAATTACAGTACTTTTTTCCCCCCCTAGACCCCCCAGGCAGCGTTGAATTACGAGCGACGTTGCTACCCTGTTAAGAATAAGGGTCCAACGTTGTGATACAAAATAAAGAATATAATAAGGCTCCACACCCAACAATCTCCCAGTTGGGGACTATTTGTGGCAACTCCTCTACTACTTCATTTGTTGGAAAATTACTCCAGTTTGGACCTGGTTGTTTCTCATCTTCATCATCATACTTGAAGACTAATTGAAACTTAGCATAATCTCAGTTTCTCCCTAGTTACAACTTTTGTTAGCATATCTACAGGATTCTGGCTAGTGTGTATCCTTTTCAGCTTCAACTGTCCATCTTCCAATAATGACCACATGAAATGGTACTTGAGATGTATGTGTTTAGTTTTGGAATGAAATGTTGAGTTCTTTGCAAGGTGTATGACACTTTGGTTGTCACTGTATAACATGCCCATCTCATGCTTCTTACCTAATTCATCCATAAACCTTTGTAACCAAATCATTTCTTTACTAGCCTCTGTAGTAGCAACATACTTTGCTTTTGTTGTTGAAATTGCAACAACACTTTGGATTTTTGAAATCCAACAGACAGTTGTTCCACCTACAGTAAATACATACCCTATAGTGCTCCTTCTGTTATCTCTATCACCTGCCATATTTGCATCAACATATCCATGTAGAGCAATGTTTGAACTACTAAAGCATAATGCATGATTTTTGGTACCTCTCAAATATCTGAGAATCCATTTCACTTCCATCCAATGTTCTTTTTCTGTATTGTTCATGTACCTCCTTACAACACCACTGCATGTGCAATACCAGGCCTTGTGCAGACCATTGCATACATTAAGATTCAAACTAATGATGCATATGGAACTTTAGACATATAATCCATTTATTCTTGGATCTTGGGGCACATCTCCTTCCTAAGTTTCAAATGGCTTGCAAAAGGTGTACTAACTGGTTTTGCATTTTGCATATTAAATCTTTTCAACACCTTTTGCATGTAATCATTCTCAGACAATGTTAATTTGTGATTTTTATTGTCTCTAGTTATTTTGATACCAAGGATTTGTTTTGAAGCTCCCAAATCCTTCATTGCAAATGAATTTGTCAATTTTCTTTTGAGCACATTTATTTCCTGCATGTTAGACCCTGCAACAAGAATGCCATCTACATACAATAACAATATAATATAGCTGTCATCATTTTGGTTTTTTCAGATAAACATAATGATCAGAGTGACATCTAGTATAATCGTGTTCAGGCATAAACCTATCAAATTTTAGTTACCACTTCCTTGGAGGCTTTTTTAAGCCATGCAAACTCTTCTTTAACCTGCACACTATTTTTTCTTTCCCTTTGACCTCATATCCTTGGGGTTGCTGCATATATATCTCTTCCTCCAAATATCCATGGAGAAATGTTGTCTTTACATCTAACTGTTCAAGATGAAAATATTCCACTGCTACAAGACTTAAAATAGTTCTGATTGAATTTATCTTAACAACAGGAGAAAATATTTCATAAAAATCAATACCATTCTTTTGTGCAAACCCATTCACCACAAGTCTAGATTTGTACCTCTATTTTCCTCCATCTTCTTCCTTCAACCTATAAACCCATTTATTCTGCAATGTTGTTTTACCTACAGGAAACCTGGCTAAGTCCCAAGTCTGGTTATATATTAAGGATTCCATCTCTTATTTCATGTCTACCTCCCACTTCTTCCTGGTTTCGACCTGGATTGCTTCTTCATAACATTCGAGTTCACCAGAATCAGTCAATAATAAATAATATAATGAAGGAGAGTATCGTTCAGTGAGTCTACTTATCCTAGTAGATATTCTGACACCACTTTTAGGTGTCTTAGGTACCTGTTGTTGTTGTGGTTGTTTATTATTATTATTTTAAGGCACCTTTACTTTTTATGAGATCTCATCAAGAATTGTGTATTCTTTGTTTCTTTTCCTGCAACTGATTCTTATACAAGGCCTTTTCATTGAATATTACATCTTTGCACCTAATGATTTAGTGATTTTCATAATCATATAAGCGATAACCAAAATAATTAACACCATATCCAATAAAGGTACATTTCTTTGATTTTGCCTCAAGCTTTGTTCTATTTTCTTTATTAATATGGACAAAGGCTTTAAAAAAAAGTAGTTTACCTTTTTACCTATCTATGCCTCCTCTGGAATACCACCATCCAAGGAACTTGAAGGCCCTCCGTTTATTATATAAACAACAATATCTACAACATCTGCCCAAAAAATATTGTAAAGGAAATCCTGCATGAAATCTCATGCACCTTGCACGCTCCATGATTGTTCTATTCATCCTTTCTGACACGCCATTTTCTTGTGGTGTTCTTGGAATTGTCTTCACTCTGTGAATTCCATGCTCTGAACAGACCTATCAAAATCTTTGCTGCAATATTCACCTCCATTGTCTAATCTCAGACACTTCAACTTCTTTCCTGTCTCAATCTCAACCAAATCTTTCCATTTATTGAAATTATCAAATACATCAAATTTATTTTGAATACAATAAATCCAAGTTATTCTAGTTGCATCATTAATAAAAGTAACATAATAACGAGAGCCATTGAGAGATGATACCTGAGTAGGTCCCCATACATATGTATGCACAAGATCTAATTTTTCGCTCTTATTTTCTTTCCCAACTCTGAGAAATCTGATTCTCTTCCATTTTCCATAAATATAATTCTCACATAAATCCAAATCAATATTCTTCAAACATGGCAAAAAATTTCTTGAGTGAAGTATCTTCATCCCCTTCTCACTCATGTGGCTGAGCGTTTGATGCCATAATGCTTCATTTGCTCCTTTGGAATTTAAAGCATTAACAGAGTTAGAAATACCATTGCATAGATACAATGTACCAACCTTTTCTCCTTTTGATTACCTGGGCTCCTTTGGTGACCTTCCAAGTTTTAACTGTGAAAGTTGTCACACAACCTTCACCGCCTAACTTCCCTGTTGAAATCATATTTTTCTTCAGATCTAAAACATGCCTTACCTCCTTTAATAACCATTAGTTTCCATTTTGTTGTTTTACAAGAACATTACCCATTCCAACAATTTTATAGGGTTTATCATCACCCAAATGAACTTGTCCAAAATCTCCTTGAACATAGTCATGAAAATATTTCTTATCAGGTGTGGCATGGAATGAGGCCCCTGAATCTACCACCCAGGAATTAGTAACACTTTCTAAAGAAAGAATCAAAGCACCTTGTAACACATCACCTGTCACATTTTCTTCATGATTGTTTTCTTGTTGTGTGTCTCCTTATTTTCCCTTCTGAGATCTACAATATTTCTTCATATGTCCTTTCTTTCAGCATTTCCAGCACACTATCCCGATCTCGACTTGGATCTTCCTTTCCTTCATTTACTACGATATCCTGAGCTATTTCCTCTTTCAATTTATCTTCCCCTAGTCTCTGCACTCAAAGCATCACCGGATGTCTCACCAAAGCTTTCCAGTCGCATTTCCTCACTAAGGATAGCACCGAAAACATCATCAAACTTTAAAGTACTAGATCCAGAGACAGAGTTACTAATGGCCATAACTAAACCATTCCAAATTTCTAGCAACGAGCATAGAAATAACGGAGCCCTAACTTCATCATCAAATTTTACCCCTACAGAACTTAACTGACTGGTAACCATATTAAAATAATTTAAATGGTCAGCAACAGATCTGCTTCTAACATCTTCATATTAAATAAACGTTTCATAAGAAATACCTTATTTTGTGCCAAGGGTTTTTCATATAGTTTTTCCAATGGCTTAATTAAACCCTCTGTTGTTGTTTCCTTTGAAATATTGAAGGCTACCGATGCCACGAGGCACAGTCGTACTATTACAAGTGCCTTTCTATCGAGAATCTCCCATTATGCGTCTGTAATGCTCGCCGGATTATTTTTTTTCCTACTCAATGGTAGGTATAGATCTTTCTGATACAGATAATCTTCCATCTACATCTTCCACAATGGGTAGTTTTGGCCATTAAATTTCTCAACCCTAAATTTACCATCTTCTGCCATTTCTCCCACTCGAACCATGAACCCTTATTTCCTGCAATTTTTTGAGCCAAATAGACCTTCGGCTCTGATACCGATTGTTAGAAAATTATATATTATAGAGTAATGAAACACATAAAATATGCGGAAACACAAACAAACAAAAAAAATATAAAACCAGAGAGACACATATATACGTGGTCCACCCAATTTGGGCTACGTCCACCCCGAACAACTAGTCCTTTCTTTCTATTATCCAGCAAAATGAAGAGACAAAACCTACAGTAGATGCGTTTTAATATCCTCTATTCTCTCTCATATTCTCCCTATCTGTTTCTCTCTTTGATAATACACATACAATAGACAGCCACAATACAATTCCCTCACACAAATCGAGGGGGTTTCCTTCTAGGGAAAAATAACTTAAATTAAGCATAACTTCTACCGTCAGATCATCTGCCTAATGAATGACCTGGATTGAATAGAAATTACAATACTCCCCCCCCCCCTCTGGACCCCCCAGGCAACATTCAATTATGGGCGGCCTTGTGGCCCTGTTAAGAACATGGGTCCAATGCTGTGATACAAAATAAAGAAGATAATCAGGCTCCACACCCAACATATCCATGATTATTCGAAGCAATAATTTACACTCTGGAGCAAGTTCCATTAAATCCTTTTCCAAATAGTAATTAGAAATGGATTTCCCCAATAGACCTTAATTTGGAAGGAGAATAAGAAAAATATTGGGATCACTATGTCAAAGCGTTAAAATTCTCAAAATATTCAGAATACGATGATAATACAATCTGGAAACATAGTCCTCATGGCTCATATTCACCTAATATGGCTACCTTTCCTAGGATCAAATAGGAAACATTAATGACCCTCCCATCTGAGGGAAATGGTTATGGAAATTTAAATTTCCACTAAAAGGAAAACTTTTTATGTGGCTTATTTTATGGAATAAAGTCCCAACCTGAGGAAATTTATAGGTAAGGTCCTTCCAAGGCCTAGGGATATGTTTTTTTTGTGTTGGAAGGTTTTTTAAATGGTTATCCATCAATTTTTTTCCGATCCTTTCTCTTACGCGATCTAGGATGATATCAAAAAATTGGGAAACATGTCTCATGCTTGGGATGCAACGGATATAAATAACAATATCAAACCCTGAGTCTCAAAGAAATTTCCTGAACATGTCAATATTCTCCCTCTTATTACATGATGGGGTATTTCGTTAGAAAGGAATGCAACCCTTTTTGAAAACAAGCCCCCAAACACTACCAAAGTGGCTACAAACAACCTTGCCCTTACATCCTCATTCAAACGAGCCCCTTCTTTTGGTTCCTCAAATGATTATATGGACTCTGAAATTCTTACAAATTTTCCTTGGGCCTTATTTGATAGATCTATTGAAGGTTTTCCTTATATAGGTGGTGTGAGGGGAGCTCTACACTTTTCAACTTCACATTTCTTCAATTTCTCAACAAATATTAGACATGCTACAAAAAATTATGCAGAATTGCACGCATTACACTTTGGTGTATAATTGGATTAGAAAATTAGAATTCATTATGTTCACATCTATGGGGACTCTCTAAATGTCATTAAATGGATGAAAGTAACAAAAAATATAAATAATTATTCATTGCTATTGGTATATTGAAAAATTTCTCATAAAATGGATATTTTCTCTTGTATATTTTGATCACATTTATAGGCACAAGAATGAGGAAGTTGATTGGCTTTCAAGAACTGGATTGGATATGGACCAAGGCTCATCCAAGGAAATAATAAGATCATATTTTTGACCCTTGATACTGAAAAATTCCAAATGGAGGACATGTTGGGGCAAAATAATTTCCTTTCATTTAATTTTCAACCCGAGGTTTTCATAAACTTGTGAAGCATGCATGCACTGTATGTGCTAGAAATTGTCTTTCAGATTAGATCAATCTAACTACAAAATAATGAAAACCAATTTATCTAATCTATTAAATCAAACAATGAAAAATCAAATTCAACTAACCTATGAAATAAAGTAACGAAAAGAAAGAAAACAAATTCAACTAAGTCGACTCGAAATTTAATCTAAGAAAGCATTTCAAATAATGTAAAGAAAACTCAATTACTGCGTAGGTTAAATACTCTAGCATCCAATTTGGAAGTATGACAGAGTCACCTTCTTGGCATGATCTTTAGGAGCATTCAATTATACACTTAACTGACAATATGATCTAAGAAAGCGGTATAAAGGCATGTAAAGGAAAACTCAATTATTGCATAGGTTAAATACTCGAGCATCCAATTTGGAAGTATGATAGAGTCACCTTCTTGGCATGATCTTTAGGAGCATTCAATTATACATTTAACTGAGGATCTAATCTAGGAAAGAAGTATAAATTAATGTAAAGCAAAACTCAATTATTGCATAGGTTAAATACTCAAGCATCCAATTTGGAAGTATGACATAGTCACCTTCTTGGTATGATCTTTGGGAGCATTCAATTATACATTTAACTGAGGATCTGATCTAAGAAATCAATGTAAGAACATGAAAATAAACTAAACAACTTTGAGCTCTATTTCCTCAAACATAATCCAATTGGAAAATAGAAGAATCTACTTTCTTGAGATGTTTTAGGAAAGCAAAGATTACACAACCATTCTAAAACTAATACTAAGAAAGCAAATAGATCTTAATATATGAAAGCAAATAAATCTCACACATTGTAGATGGCTGATCCAAAAGTATGAGAGATGGTAAATTGAGATGCTCCATATGTAAGCAAAACCAAGTCAAAGTGAAATAACACTCATGAGTAAGGTGCCACAATCTAATTCGTTATTCAAAGCTTGAGCATAACTCCAACTTTACACGTGACACGATAGGAAAAAGCTTCCCCTATGTATACAAAAATATGAGAAGATATCTCATTAATGAGAGTCCATGAATCTCTCCCTATATGTCTAGAGTTACAATCCAAATAAGAAGTGATAAGGCACATGTCTTCTTAGAGTTACAATACAAATAGGAAATGAGACACATATCCTCATGATCCCATGATCTTCTCCATTCAAAATCGAATTTGGCCTTAGGAGGCCACATAAGGGTCTTTTGGAAGCTTCTTCTTGACCTACACATGGAAAAAATCTCATTCTACTTTTTAGGTATAAGTATATGCATATTATTTTCTAATTTTTAACCACAAATTCACTTAAAAATACTAGGAATTAATAAAATTTGTAAAAACATAAATGTAACCCAATAATAGTAATGTTAAGGTAAATGTAATGAAATGGAGGTGGAGTGAAGGTGATAATATGGAAATATAATTGAAAATGTAATGGAAGTAAATGAAAATTTCAAGGTCCAACATTTCAACTTCACATTTCTTCACTTTCCAACAAATATTAGACATGCTACAAAAAATTATTCAGAATTGCTCGCATTACACTTTGGTGTATAATTGGATTGGAAAATTGGAATTAAATCTTTTCACATCTATGGGGACTCTCTAAATGTCATTAAATGGATGAAAGTAACAAAAAATATAAATAAATATTCTTTGCTACTAGTATATTGAAAATGTTCTCATAAAATGGATTTTTTCTCTCCTATATTTTGATCACATTTATAGGCACAAGAATGAGGAAGTTGATTGGCTTTCAAGAACTGGATTGGATATGGACCGAGTCACATCCAAGGCAATAATAAGATCATAGTTTTTACCCTTGATACTGAATAAATCCAAATGGTGGTCATCAAATTATATTTTTAATATTCACACAATAATTTTTTACTTTTAGTTACGTATACAAGATGTAATTTAGCTCTTAGACAAGAGTGAGTTTTGATTGGTAGATTTGGTCCATAGATAGGAAAAAACATACATAGAAGATCTTGATAACTGGTTACAATTAGAAAGAATATTTTTGTGATAATATTCTTGACTATTGCAAGGAAGATACTTGGAGGCTTTTGTGATAAGATGCTTATTTCTCACAAATATAAGTCATTGATGTTTTTTCCTAGAAAAAAAAATATGAAGAACACAAGAAACCATTTCCTTAACTCAAACTAGAGTGTTAAGACTTGATTTAGTGGGAAATCGATATGGAAATACTTAGGTTGGATGGTGATATATGAGTAACTTGGAAAAAGACTTCAAAACACTCATTAATCTCAATTTCTACCCTATCAAGTATGTATAGGACCAATGGATTTGATGGCACTACTTTAGGCAAAGGAAAGGGTAGAAGGTATAGGAGTACAACACCAAGTTTAGAAATATGTACACCATGTTGGGTATCTCTCCCAAGAACCAATATGTACACCTCAAGTATCTAGAGGGTATACATAGTCATCCATAATATAAAATTATGTTTTTTCAAGCCAAGGATAGTTGTCAAGGCATGTACATATTAGTGGTTAAGGAACGTGTACATGCACAACATATGGAAAGCATAGGCTAAAATAAATGGAATCCAATTGTTCAAAGCATAAATAGCACCAAGAAGCTTCCAAGGAGGGGAAAATATGTGGAAAGGGGAAAAGGATAAGAAGATAGTATCCAATCACATCATCGTGAGTATCATAGAAACCAATTTAATCATTGCAACATTGATGATCATACCAAGGAGAAGTGTTGGAAACTAAATCCAAAGCTAAATTTGAAGAACCATAAGAAGGATGACAAGGAAATAAATCTTCTAACAACAAATTTGAGCAATTATAACAAAATAAAATTTGACATGGACAATAATATTGTTTGCACATTGGCACGAAAGAGGTTAATCTTAGTAGCCTTCATCACTAGGAAGAGAAAGAGATGAAAAAACTCTTCCACATTGACATATAACCTAAGAATACCAAGATCAATTCCCTACTCAACTCTAGTTGTCAAGATAATATCATAGAAATATATCTATTTAGTAAGATTCTATTATAGGTATATGACCATCCTAGTTTATACCCATTGGCCCGATGGGTAAATAAGGATGTACAGATCAAGATAACAAAAATGTATGAAAACTTTTGTTGTAAGTGTTGATTATATTGATGAAGTGGAATTGGATGTTGTATCACATGATGTATATGGATTCCTGTTTAAGAGTACCTACATGTATATGAGGAATTAAATCTTCATGCAGAGAGCCAATTAGTACTGCCTCATAAAGGATGAGGAATTTTTCATCATCAATGTACACAAAGGAAAGTCAAATATTTTACTAGTAAATTCCAACCAAGCCAGGAAGCTGATGGGAAACTACAAGAAATATGTTTACTTTTTTAACAAAAAATTAGTCTAATCATGATTCAGTAGGAGTAAAGGCATTCATAGAGGGGTGTGCCAAGGAAAAAAACCATGAAATGAAAGTTTCGCTACAGGCATATAAAGTAGTGTTCAAGGAGACTAAACAACTAACATCAAAGAAGGAAGTGGAGCATGAAATCCGATTGTTGCTTGAATCTTCATTTCCAAATATCAGGTTTTATAGACAATCCATTCTAGAAGAAAATTAAGTGAAGAAGAAGTTTCAGTAGCTTTTGAAGCAGGATGTGATTTCACCAAGCACCGACTTACCTTGTGCGTTGCCCATCATAATTGTATCAAATAAGTATGGGACATGGAAAATATGCATCAATCATAGATCATTAAATGATACTCTCAATAATTTTTTTTTCCTAGGATTAATGATCTATTATATTTATTGTAGCACACGAACTACTTCACCAAGTTGGATTTAAAATCATGCTACCACTAGAGTTGAGTCACAGAGGAGGACACCTACAAGATCTCCTTCAATTCCAGACAATATTTTTATGAATAATTGTTCATGACATTTGGTTTATGCAATGGTGACTACTATGTTTATGAGATTAATGGATGGCGTATTATGCCTATATCTAGATTTATATGTTATACTTAACTTGGATTATATATTGGTTTATAATGCTACTTAGGAGCATCATATATCTCATTTAATGTAGGTACTGGAGGCTTTGAATAAGCACCATATACTAGAAACATCAATAGATTTATTTTTTCCTAGTATTATTTGGTGAATTTAGGGTATTGGTTTGGTGGATGGGAGCTTAAAAAAAATCCAATGAAGATGGAGGTCATCATAAAGTGGTTGGTATCTACAAACGTTTTTAAATTTAAGAGTTTCAATGGGACAACCCAACACCTACAAAAGTTCATGTCTTCATTTTTAGTAGTAGTTGCATCACTCAACACCATAATAGTGAGTGGTAAGAGTTTCCAATTGGGGAATAATTAGCAAAAGTGTTTTGATGAGATTAAAAGAAAACTAATTCAAGCACATATTCTTGCATTACCAAACTTGCAAAATAATTTTAAAGTGGAGATATATGCAAGTGGGTATGCCACAGGAGTAATATTATTTCATGGAGGAAGCCTTGTATGCTCTCATTCTGAAGAATTTGATTTGGAATCTCTTAACTATCCTACCTACGGAAATGATCTATGTCTTGGTATAAACTATCAAAACATGGACACACTATTTGATGGGAAAGGAGACCATAATCCACATATATAACTCATTTATACAATATTTGTAGGCCTAGAGTAAGCTCCAATAGACCAAACACTACAAGAGGATGGGTTTCTTACAACAATTTCGTCTAGTCATCGAGAATAAGAAGGTTAGCACAAATGGGTTGACAAACATTCTTTCAAGGCCACCCACACAAAAATTAAAACCTTGGGAGTTCTAATGCAAACAAATCCTTTCACCAATGATGCATATAATGAGGCATACACGAAATAAAAATACCTTAAGGACGTTTTTTAACAAGTACAAATTTAGATTCATGTAGAATATAGTGACAACAAAATTATTATTAATCTCCAAAATGGGCTCCTTTACAGTATAAACAAGTTTTGTATTCCTAAAGGTGAGGATTGTGGCATATTAAAGAGGCTCACAACTCCATGATACGGATTGGATCATTATATTGTTTTTCATCCATATCAATGCATTTGGAGTGGAAAAAGTGGAGGAATCAACTCACGAGACCATTTTTAATGGCGGGACCTAGTTTGGAAAAACAGGTTCTGAAACCTTTCGAGAGAATTGTGAGGTATCATACAACTTTTTTGGGGGGTAAAACTTTACCTCCTTAGAATTGCAACAATTTATGCTCTTCTACACAGAGATATTTCCAACGACATAAGAAGTTCATCAATCAGAGTCCGTATGAAAAAGTTATGCCACTCAGAAGTTGATCTTCCTTTTTCACACCTATAGTTTAAAAGGATGTTGTGTCAACCCCCATTATTCACGGAAAAGGGGATATCCATGTGATTATGATGTAAAATATTATAGAAGAGTCTATATTATAACTCTAGTTAAGAGTTGATGTAGTCAAAATTAACCACTAATAGGCTTTCGAGTTTTGTTATAACCAGTCCATTAGGAGGAAGAGGCATTCAATTCTTTCAAGAACATTATGCTCCATAGTTGAGAAAAGATAGTGAGGAGAGATAGGAGGTAGAGCATACAAAAAATATCTGTGCATTGTAGCAACCCATGGGCCACGAGCATTACTTCTTTGTATCTACAACCATATTTCCATACAAAGAAAGAGAGTGAAGCAACCTCATCTTCTAGCTGGGTTTTTCTCCCAAAAGGGTTTCCCATATAGAATAATTTGTGTCTTATGTGTGTGTGTGTGTGTGTGAGAGAGCTTATTTTTTCATTCTCCACTTTTCCGCATAATTTTCATGCACATGCATGCAATAATTACAGTTAAATCTACAAATCTAAAATTTTAATAAAACTGTAATAGTGTAAAATTTCAGTATTTTTATATATTATTATCAGATATCTTATGACGAACTATCCAATGGAATATCCATGACAGTTTATTAATCACTCCTAGGTTGCAAGTCATTTTGGTGTTAGGCAGCAAGTTTCCGACTTATAGAGGCAAGACGGTGTAGCATGAAATATGAGAGGATGTATACTTTTTTGTACTAGCAAGATAAATATCATGAAGTAAGGTATATACCATCCCTTAGCTATACCCAGTGATCCTTAGGAAAGAATTTACATGGATTTTGTGGGAGGTTTGCTAAGAACTAGGTAGGGATATGATTACTTGTTTTTGTAATTGACAGGTTCGGAAAAATGTGTATTCCCATGCCCTATAAAAATACCATCAAAGGACAAAAAGTAGCAATATTTTTCATTAAACAAGTATGGGTGCGCTTTGGGATACCAAGGAGCATAATTTTAGATAGACACACCATATTTATTAGTGCATTTTGGACTATATTTTGGGAGAATATGGACATGAAGTTGAAGAGGTGTACAACATTCCATCCATAAACAAATGGGTAGGTAGAAGTAGTCAACTAGACCTTAATGCATCTTTTGAGGGGTTACAATTAGAAGTATCTAGAGATTTGGGATGAAAATCTAATATATATACAAAATTATTATAAAAAACCAATTCACACTTCTACTGCTAAGTCACCTTTTCAAACTTACTTTGAATATTTTCCACCTTCACCCTTAGATGTTGTATATGGAAAACAAGGAGGAGTGAGGGGGGACCTCACTAGAGATGCATTAAGAGAAAGAAAAATTTATTGAGAATATTAGGTAGATTGAATTTAAGGTGTAGGAAACACTAAGGAAGTCATAGGAATAGATGCGATCAACACAAAACAAAGAAGTCATTCAAAGTGGGAGCAAAATTATGGTTACAATTGAACAAGGCAAGACTATAGGGCCTTGTAAGAATATTAAGGCTCTGTGGTATGGTATTTTTGAGATACTGGAAAAGGCAGAAGATAATTCCTATAGACTTATTCTTCCTCCAAACATATGAATTTACCTAGTAGTGAATGTGTAGGATCTAAAATTCTATGAGCCTTCCATGTTGGATGAAAAGGAGTAGGTCATACCTTCCATAGAAGACTTAGATGCTCACGTAGAGCTTGAAGAGGACATAGTTTTGTAGAAGAGGTTTAGAACTAGAAGGCAAGTACATCATGACCTTTGATCGATTGGATTGAAAGGATAAATAATAAGAAAATAAAAAGTGTACTCTAAGGAAAAGGTAGAGTAAATCATTCCTCATCTCATTCAATAAATCGTTTTGGGACCAAAAGCCTCTTGAAATTGGCGGTATGACCTAGATTGGGTCATTATGTTATTAGGTATCTATGTTGATGCTTTCATAGTGGAAAATTTTGAAAGAATGGACTTTCAAGGTCATTCTAATGGTGCATCGCAGTTTGGAGAATTGGGGTTTGAAAACTTCCTAAGACATTTTGAGGCATTAAATGACGTTTTTTTTTATAAAAAATATCTCTTATTCCAGACCCTCTAATGTTGTTCTATACTTAGATACATTTCCAACATTGTAAGAATAATGTAAATCAGAGTTCGTTTTGAAAATTTATGGCTCGTACAAGTTAAATTGATGTATTGACCACCGTAGTAAAAGGATGCCATGCCAACCCCCATTACTCATATGTATGGTTCAAGAAGTCTCTAAAAGGTATAAAAACATAACTTTAGCTAAGAGTTTAGGGAGTCAAATCCTACCCATAGTTGAATATTGGTCTATGTTAAATACTGGACCACTAGGAGGAATATGATTTCCATTTTATGTTTATTGTATTTTGCTCCATAGTTGAGTAGATCAACTAGCAGTGGGAAGCTAGAGAGAAGAGAAGTTGGGAGTGGAAAGTTATACAACAGAGCATAGGGTGTTAAGTTTTTCTAGTGACCTTGTAGGCCATAGGTCTTAAGTAAATCCATAGAGAGTACCTCTTCCTTTGTACTTTCATATTTCCATATTGGAGAAAAGAGAGAAAAGTAGCCTCACCTCCTATCTAGATTTTATCCTGTAAGGTATCCCAAGGAATTTTTTTTGTCTATTGTGGATGGTGTGTGTAATTGTTTCTATTCTATATTTCTCACATTTCAACTAATTTATTCATATAAGCATTAAAACAATAAGTGAATAATTTGAGATTTAAAAGGAATTAACATTTATAATAAATATTTCAATATTTATCAAATTTGTTGTGACAAACTATCCCAATAGAATATCAATGGTATTTTATATATCAATTTCATAATTCACTTCCTAAGATGGAAGAAACCCTAATAATTATCTTGGGAACATATCCAAAATTTCCTTTATTATAGGTTTTTGGTTTACTACCATGATTTATTCTTCTACAACTTTAAGGATATGACCAAGATATCCTTTATATCCTTTGGGCATAGTGCCTTGATCTTTCATGGTTTATGTTTAATTGAATACTATGTAAATCCTTTCTTCTTGAACCTCTCTAACTATTCCTTCATCACCCACACACTCAAATCTTCTCTCATAATAATTTACCTTGGCCTTATGGATTTCCATCCAATATTGTTTGATTATCCCTTCATAACTTCCCAAGATAAACTCATGGAAACATATTCCAATTTTCCCTAGAATGGTTCCACCTAGAAGGTCTATGAGATGTATATGTTTTTGGTAGAGACACCAATATGATTTTGAGGAATGCAATTATTGGAGAGTAAAGACATAGTTGGAGCTTAAGTATATTCATGTTGATATGATGAACCATCCATATATAGAAATTGCATGGTGTGTTATAACCTTCATTAATGATATGTTCTTAGTTTATATATATATATATATATATACAGAGAGAGAGAGAGAGAGAGAGAGAGATTGGAATTCGTAGAAAAGAAATGTTGTTGACATATGAAATGTTTAAGGCTTTATAATGGAGGGGAATATGTAAGCAATTCCTTTTAAGGATACTTACATCAAAATGGCATATGATGGAAAAGAAGTACCTTACACACTTTAGTAGAATGGTGTTGTTGAGAGGAAGATTAAAGCTTTCTTTGAGATGGGTAGATGTTTGATTCAAGCAAAGGGAGGTTGACTAGTTTTTTTAGACAAAATCATTTCCTACTCAAGATATGTTTTGAACATTGTGCCGACTATAGTTATGTGGGATGTTAATACATAATAACCTTAGGATTTTGGAAACTCTGCATACCCAAAAAAAATTGATTTTTGGGTGTTTTGTTATAAGTTTTTTAGATTTTCAATGCACGACAAAGTTTTTTATATGTGTTAGGAGATAATATATTCTACCTTCAAACCATATTTCATAAAAATATAGAGCATTTAAATTTCTCTATAAATAGAAGTGATGGGGCCCATGAGGTGTAGACCAAATGATTTGTGCGGAGTTTAGTCTACAGAAATTTTGGGTTCAAATCTCATGGAGATGTGTTGAGTAAGGCAATTGTGTTAGATAAGAATTGTCCCAAAAGACATCCAAACTCAACCAACTCTCACAAATTCCTATTGATAGCCTTATATTTGTATTATTTCCAAAATATTATTTTCCCACCCATACAAATCATAGAGAAAATTACCAATATCCACGTGTCTTATTGGCTATACAAATTGGTAAGGAAAAAGGGAAGGGTTTCATCGATGTTGGACTTGACGCTTCACCCATCATTTTCGCTCAGCACTCAACCGGCTCGGGTGGTTTTTCCATTCATTACACCACTTGAAAAAGGGCAATCCAATGAATTGAAATTCCAATTCCTTTGCGTTGATGTTTGTTAGCCGGCATTGCAACAGTTTGATTTCCTTTTGGGCTTAAAGATGCGGCTTCCACTTCTTAGGGATAAGCCTTAATCATTAATAAAATTCAATGAATTGAGTGGTTTTTGAAATCACGAATATTGATGCAACTGACCCTCACGATCCTTAGTGCTTCAATCCAGGCCGCCATGTAATGGAAAAATAGAGGACCGCAAGTCCCCATCCTTACCAATAAGTCATATCCGACTACTGATTGAATAGTTGAATTAAAATAAGTCTTTATGGGATGATTACAGGGGAGCCTTATTTCAGCTGCCATAGGCCCATTAATGTGCTCACGCAGGAAATGCCCGCCGCACGATCTTCTACAGCTTTAATCCGACAGTGGGCATTTCCTGCCTGAGCGCATTAATGGGCCTATGGCAGCCGAAGTAAAGCTTGTCATGATTACATAATCTTTAACCCTTTTTATGTGAAGGAGGTGACATAACTTTTTAATAATTCCAGCACAATGGAATAATTCCTTAGAACGTTAGTAATGAATCCAAGAATTAATTCCTTAGATAAAGGCATAATTCACGGGACTAATAATCCTAGACGAAAGAAAATTTGCGAACTCGGGATGGTGAAATACTTGGTTTACCTTTAAGAAAGATACGTAAGGATATGAGGAGGATTATATTTATTGGCTTTAGAATTTTCGGGCCACTTATATTGCCTTTCGAATTTTCGGTTAGTGGCTCTTTTATTGGTTTTAGAATAAAGGCTTTTTGAAAACGCAAGTAGATTTGTAGTCACTATTCGATGGTAGGGAGATTTATTTTAATGGGAAGGAAAACCAACTCCAAGCTCGAGGTCATGGTTTTAACTTTAGGGCTAGGGTTTTAGTGAAGGATTTGTGGTCCAAAGTTAGGCAAGTTTGTGTTTTCAATCTTTTTCTTTACATGGTCCATTTAAATTATGACTGGTCTCTAGTATAATTTGTGAGAACTAGAGGAAAGAAAGGAAAGACGTTTGTGTTTTTATTTTATCACATTAGATTGTAAGAAAATCATGATTTTTTTAATGAGTGATTTTGTAAGTTGTTTTTTAATAGTGAGTATTTATGTGAAGATTTTTTTATTATCAGCTTAGGTTCATTTTAACCCTGGATTTATCAAGCACTCAGAGGGATCAATTTTCATGAGGTGCAAATCTCTTTTTTTAATGTAAAACTTGAGGAAAGGTTTGCACCTCGAAAATATGATCCCTCTCAGCGCTTGATAGATCCAGAGTTAAGATGGATCTAGGCTGGTTTCAGTTGTGTGCGACTAAGGATTAATTTTATTAATAATATGTAAATATATCAAATATTAATATAATCATTTTAAATATGCTAAATATGTCTGAGATTAACTTGGTCATTTTAATTTTAAATTTTCTTAGTTACCTGAGTTTGTTGAGATGATAAATATTGTTAATAAATTTAATGATGAAAAATGATGAAATATTTTTTTTGAATGCAAAGTGACAATAATAGTGTTGAATGATAGAAAATGTGAATAATAAGAATATACTCATGTTACAAATAGCCTTCATTGTGATCAATCTCAAACTATTTTATTCTACTATTCTTATTGTCACCCTTGTTAGTTGTGTCATCTTTTCATATCGATTATATGAAAAAGAAAATTTAAATCATAAACTCTTTAAATCTCTAGCTCGAGATGTTGTAGTAAACATGATACCTTGTCTCTTTTGCTCTCTAATATTAATAGGTTAAATTACTATAACACAAAAACCAATGTACATGGTCAATAACGTTTTGTGCTTACACTAAAATCAATGCATATTGTTAATCCAATCACTTTAAAATTAATATACCATCATATATCCAATTACATCAAATCAAGAATCAACATCTACATTGAAATCAATGCATCTAATGCATCTAATGCAAGCAATCAAATACGATTAGAAAATAACTTCTACATTGAAATCAATGCACCTAATGCAAGCAATCAAATAATATTAGAAACCAACATCTACAATAAAATCAATTCATTTAGTGAAAGGAATAAAATAGGATTAGAAATCACCATCTACACTGAAATCAATGAATTTAGTGCAAACAATCAAATAGGATTGCAGTAGTCTGACCAGACTAATTTTTTTCCCTGAAAATCATGGAAATTTCGGTAAGGTTTTAAGAAAATCCGGTAGGGACTTTTGTGAATCTAGGTTATAGGTATCAAACTTCAATATTTTGGGTGCCCTAGAGGTTTTTCATGGTGTTCAATCTATTTCCACCATCAAAACCTTATTTGAACGCTGTTACTGCAAGTTTTCTTAATTTTTTTGGCTGGATTGTTGCCACTTTTGGCCATGCGGGCAATTCCTCCGCCTCCGTAGACAACTCCAATAGGATTATAAATAATTTACAATGAAATCAATGCATCTAGTGCAAGAAATCAAATATAATTATAAATCAACATCTACATTGAAATCAACACATCTTGTGCAAGCAATCAAATAATATTAGAAATCACCATCTACACTGAAATCAATGCATTTAGTGCAAGAAATCAAATAGGATTAGAAATAATCTACATTGAAATAAATGCATGTAGTGAAAGTAATCAAATATCATTAGAAATAAATATCTACATTAAAAGCGATGCATCTAGTGAAAATAATCAAATAGGATTAGAAATCACCATCTACACTGAAATCATTGCATCTAGTGCAAAAAATATTCTTCCCTCTCCCCTCCCCCCTCCATCTATATCTATATCCCCCTCCATCTCTCCTTCTTTGTATCTCTATCTCACCCCCTTAAACACACACACTCTCGCACTCCATATCTATCAATCTCTTTGTCACTCCCTCCCTCTCTCCATCTTTGTCACTCCCTCCCTCTCTCCATCTCTCTCTTCTTCCCTCTCTTCAACTTCCCTCTATATCTCTAACTTCCCTTTCTCTCCCTCTCCCTCTCCCCCTCCCCCGCTAATATCTCTCTTTCCTCCTTCTGTCCTCTCTCCCTCTCTCTCCATCTTCCTTATCTCTCTCTCTCTCTCTCTCTCTCTCTCTCTCTTCTTACCTCCCTCTCTCCCCCTCCAAGTCCATCTCTCTTTCCATCCCTCTCTCCACTCTCTCACATCCTCTCTCTCTCTCTCTCTCTCTCTCTCTCTCTCTCGTCACCCACCAACTATGTTACTATATCCTTCCCTCTCTCCTTATCTCTCCTTCTCTCCCCCCTTATCTCCATCTCTCCTTATTTGTCTCTTTATCTCACCCCCAAACATACACACTCTCTTTCCATCTCTCCCTTGTCACTCCTTCTCTCTCTCTACTTCTAACTCTCTATATTTCTTATTTCCTACTTATCTCCCCTCCAAATCCATCTCTCTATCGATATCTCTCTCCTCCTCTCTCTCAAGTCCTCTTTCTCGTCCTTCCTCTCTCTTGTCCTTCCTCTCTCTCCCTTTCTCTCCTACCTCCCTCTCTCTTCCATGATCTCTCTCTCTCTCTCTCTCTCTCTCTCTCTCTCTCTCTCTCTCGCTTTTCCCTCCAATACTCTCTCTTCCCCCATCACTTTCCTCCTCTATTTCAAGTCCTCTCTCTCCCTTTCTCTTCTACCTCCATCTCTCTTCCTCTCTCTCTCTCTCTATCTCTCTCACACATTTTCCTCCAATCCTCTCTCTTCCCCCATCTCTCTCTCTCTCTCTTTCTCTCATTTCCCTCCAATCCTTTCTCTTCCCCCATCTCTCTCTCGCTCTTTCTCTCACATTTCCTCCAATCCTCTCTCGTCCCCCATCTCCCTCTCTCTCTCTCTCTTTCTGCCCCTCTCTCTCTCCAACTACATTACTATATCCCTCCCTCTCCCCTTATCTCTCCTTCTCTCCCCCCTTCTCTCCATCTATCCTTCTTTGTCTCTTTATCTCACCCATAAACATACCCGGTCTCTCTCCATCTCTCCCTTGTCACTCCCTCTCTCTCTCTTCGCTTCTCACTCTCTCTGTATTTCTTCTTCCCTCCCTATCTTCCCCTCCGAATCCATCTCTCTATCCCTCCCTCTTACTCTTTTACCCTTCTCTACCTCTCTCACTCCTCTCCCTCTCTCTCTCTTCATTCCTCCTCTCCCCTTTCCTTTAGTTTATCTCCATCTCTCCCTTGTCAATCCCCCTATATCTCCACCTCTATCACTCTATATCTTTGTTCTTCCCTCCCATATAGATCTAGAGTTAATATATATCATGATATATTCATATATATTATAATATATAAATTTAATATTGTATTAATTCAAAGTTATTAAATTTAATAATATTAATATTATAAGATTTTAATATGAATATTAGATTTTTAAATAATAATAATAATAATAATTTATAGAATTCTTTCGATAATAATCACATGCAAATGAACATTGTCTTCGAATTAACCAGTGTGGTTCATCATCAGGACTAGGTGAGAGATCAGAGACGTTCATTTTAAATAGATGTAGAAATGGCTAAATTAGCCATTAGGATAAAGGCTAGTCTCACTTTGAAAATTAAAATTGATTAATAATAGCTACTTTTATTTAATTAATTAATTAATTAATGTATTATTTAATAATAGTGATATATATATATATATATATATATATATATATATATATATATATATATATATATATATATATATATATATATATATATATTATTTATTTGTTTATTTTATTTTTATTTATTTTACGAGGCCCAAGGAAAAATGAAAATCAAGAATGATAAGAAAAAAATAAGAATAAGAAAACAAAGGACGGAAAACACAAGACCATTAAGAATATAGGGCACGGATCCAACACCTGATATTCCATCTTTCATCTCTATTGATATTAACAGTTTTTTTTTTCAATTTCTAAGGCCTCTCTTAACTTCTGATGGTGGAAATGGTCAATCCTAGCTATGACCTTAGCCTTTTTGATGCAAATATGATGGTTAGTCGTTTATACATGCTCAGCTAGGGCGAAGGAGCGAGATCTTCCATGTTTATGTCAACACCATGTTCAAAGATCATTTGATTTATAGACATACCAGTTTTTCCAATGTAAGGTGTTCCACAAGAACAAGGAATAATGTAGACACATTTCCCATCCCTAGGGTCTACTATATCTTTAACCGATTTAAGAGAGTTTTGAATCATGTTAAGGGGCTTGAAATAAGAATAGACCTTATGTTTCTTAAGGACCCTAGAAATGGGATGGGAAATGTGTCTACATTAGTCCTTGTTCTTGTGGGACACCTTACATTGGTGAAACTCGTAGGTCTATAAATCAAAGGATCTCTAAACATGCTATTGACATTAACATGGAAGATTTTGCTCCTTTTCCCTAGCCGAGAATGCAGAAAAGAGTAACCATCATATTTGCATTGAAGAGGCGAAGACCATAGCTAGGATTGACCATTTCAACCATCGGAAGTTAGGAGAGGCCTTAGAAATTGAAAAAAGACTCATTAATATCAATAGAGATGATGGCTGGAATATCAGCAGATGTTGGATCCATGCCCTATATTCTTAATGGTCTTGTGTTTTCCACCCTTCGCTTTCTTCTTCTTAATGGTTTTTTATTTCTAGCTCTATATGAATTTTACTGATTTAACATAAGGATGTTTATCTTAAAAATAATTTTATATTCTTAATGTTTTTTTTATTTCTAGCTCTATATGAATTTTACTGATTTAACATCAGGATGTTTATCTTAAAAATACTTTTGTATTCTTAATGGTTTTTTTATTTCTAGCTCTATATGAATTTTACCGATTTAACATAAGGATGTTTATCTTTAAAAATTTAACATTAATTGAAGAATATAAGACTATATTTATTATTTTTCTTATAGATATCATAATTTTTTTTGAAATATATTATGTGCACGATAATATTACCTAAAGGGACAAAACTTATTTGAACACATTGGTATATTTTCTCTTGAATTTCCTAGTGGATTGAGGTTGTTAAAATCTCAAATATAGTCCATTTTTTGACTATTTTATGTGTATTTCATAACAAGTGCAAGGATAAAAATTTCATGGGGTTATGATCCATAAAACATTTATGATAGAGATAAATTTTCTATTTTATATTAAAACTATTTAAGTGTAGAAATTTATGTGCACATGAGGAGTAGTATTAGAAATACCACTCATTCAAACCTAATGGATGTGATTTTCAGGACTCATCTAAGTGGAGTTGAGGTATAATGTAAGAAAGAGTGGGTGGAAGACTCAACCAAAGAATCATCAGACAAGAAATCTTGATGAGAAATTTTTATTGATGAGACTTTAATCCAATACCACCACTCGATTACAAAAGAAAATAAATATCAAGTGGAAATACTATATTCAACAACCCATAGATCAATTTCATAAATTTGGAGATATGGGATATGAATGATATCAATTCCTTAATAAGGATATCATGATAAAAGTATATTTTTATGGGGGATGCTAGAGTAAAATATATACAACTACAAATGATTGGCATGAATAATACAAGAAATATGATTAAGCCGCAAGATATTATTTATGATCAAACATTTTGAATAACATAGTCAGAATCCACATCCATGGGGTCTTGGAATATGGTGAGCAGGTGTGTTGTTTAGGCACTCCTAGATGTTAAGTCACTGATTCAATTCCCTACCCTATTCGAGTGTTATTCTTGGTCATGAACATGATGTAGCCTCACTGTTCCTGAACTTTAAAAAAAAACATAGGTAGAATCCACAATTTTATTTCTCCTAAAATGTTGGCCAATAGTAAACTTATTGCCAAGAAGCTACAATATTCTTAGAAGGTACTATATGTTGATTTTTTTGTGTAGCATGGGGAGGTATTACCGCATGCCAATAGATCTCCAAGTTAGCCTAATAAAATAAAATAATTTTTTTTTAGGGCATCAAGTTAGCTTAGCCATGAAAGGGTGTGTTCCTTGGGAAAATTCACCCCCATTAAACTAATATATATGTATGATGTGACAGTTCATTTTTTATCATCATTCATGGACATCTTCTCTCTTCTAGAGCTATCACACATGCCACAAAAATAGGACGAGTTGACTAGACTTTGACTGAGTAAACTATTTGAACATTGACCATAGTTGACTAATGACCAGAATTGATTGCAGAAGCAGACCACGGTTGACCTTTTGAACAATGTTGAGTTCTATATATTTTTGGCTAGTTTGACCAACATTGAGTTGCTAGAATTTGACCAGAATTGACTAGTATTTTTACCTAGATTTCGGCAGAGATTTCTAGATAAATTGGATTTGTAAACCTTGTTGAAGAATAATTTCTCCTAGAAGAAACATTGTTGGGTTTCCTCCCAAGTTTGGGTTTCCCAGGGTAAAATTGTTATTTCTATTGGGCATGGTTGTCTTTCTCTAACTGCATTTACTATTGATATTTTATAAATTTTAATTGCTCAATGTTATCAATAGCATAAGGATATTGTATGGAAATAATTAGGGAGTAATTATGTAGCAGAAAATTGTATTGTATTGTGCATCTTGTAGAAAACGCAACATGATATCAGAGCCTTATTGAAAGAGAATCCATGGAAGTCATTCCAAAGCTATAGGGAGATAAGGATAAATAAAAAGAATAAATCCAAGGTTAAGGAAGATGTAGTATCTATAAATATTGAGGCATAGGCCAATTTTTTTTTTCTAAGGAGGAAACTTGAATAAACTCAAGGAATATTTTGGATTTGTGGAAGAAGCATTTGAAAAGGTTCATACCTCATGAACCAATAAATGAAGGAGAAATGAGTTTGAGAAGCATGTTTGAAGGGATTTTTTGTTTCTGGTTAAGGAATTCTTCAAGCTATTCTAAATAGTATTTGAAGCACATATTGGAGTATCTGTGAGACAAAATTCAGATCTAATTCAAACCTTTATTTTTCCCTAAACTCATATTTTTTGCAGCCCTATTTTGACCCTATTGTAGCTCTATTTCTCAGCATGTTTGAGCCTCATTGTTAGTGATGTTGCATCTGTAGTTAGCCTTAATGTTAGACTTGTGTTAGCATAAGTCTTGGCCTTTTGTAGCCTCATTCTAGACCCGATAAGGGCCCCAATTTTCAGCCTTTGCATCCTTAACCTTGACTAGTTTTTGGAGCTTATTTTGGAGTAGTTTTGAAGCCTATTTTGGATCATTTTTGTAGTAGAACTAAAAATTGTATTAGGTCTAACTTAATGGTTCATTTTCAAGTGTTTTAAACACATATCTTAGATTTGGTAAAGATGATGAATTGAAAACAATTGAAGAGGGGATGTGGAAAATTTGAATATGTTTATTAAAGGTGAAGATGAGCACTGATTTGATGTTGAAACAACTATACAAGTTTTTTCTGGTGCAAGATATCATGAACATGAAATGCATGTTGTTAAAAAGGATGAGAAACATGTATCGTATTTAAGGATAATATTAGAGTAATTTTGGAGTTATGATGAGGATTTAGAGTATATCTATAGCCTTGAATGAATTCAAGCTACAATCATAGTCAAGGAATATGTGGTGCTTCAAGGCACATTACATGTTTCCAAGTTTCTCTTATAGATTTGTTAGAAAGAGTCTACAATCCTTAACTATTTATTTCCTTAATAAAGAGTTAAATAATTCCAATCATATTTTTCTCCCAAGTTGATTATTATTATTATTATTATTGATTAGCCTCTTGTTCTTGTATTTTTTTTTCTTTGTTATAATTTTTTCTTCCCTTGCCTCCTGAATAGAGTTTCCAAAAACAAATAATGGGTACAATGTGAAGGCTTCCGACGTAATGATTCATGTAGCATATAGTAGCATCAAGAAGTACCAAACAAGGCTTATGGCAAGAGGGTTGTCCTAGAAAGAGGAAGTAGACTGTGAGGAGAATTTTGCTCCATTTTCAAGATGGTTAAATTCTTGTATGGTCTAAGCAGTCGAGCATAGACTCAGTGAGATTTATTGAAATTTGAGAGGGATGATTGTAAATATTATTAGGACATCCAAAACCATGCCATATCACCGGAAGAGCTTCTAGTTACAAGGGAGAAGACATTCAGGAAGAATGGAAGGAGGAACCTTCCAAGAGGATGTCATGAGTTGACATTTTCAAAAAATGTGCTCAGAGATGGGAGGTCTCTAGTAGGTATATATGCCTTCTATGAGGGAACCATATTAGACAGAATGATTTTATTCAGTGTTAGAGGGAGAAACCAGTCAAGGTAATGAGGACGAAACAATGGTGATGAATCTAGTGAAGGAATTTGGTCATTTTATGGTTGAGCTAATGCATATGGAAAAACATGTGTTGAGGTGACTGCATGTTATATTTGGATATGGTGTGAGATATGTATCAGGTGGGGAAGTGAGGTTGCAATGATATATGGATTTATATTGAACAGGGAATGCAGAGGACAAAAAGAGCACCTTGGGGGTGTTGCTTCAGCTTGGGATCAATTATGATATCCTATTTTAACAGGAATAAAACTTCTATAACACTTAGTATAATAAAGGAATATTATATCACAACCAATGTTGCAAGTCATAAATTATTCTAGCTTCATAATCTTCTTACAAGACTATTTGATCAATTCACTTCATCCGAGATATGGTACAGAGTGGAGCAATGAAATTCCAGTACATATCCATAGAAAAGAATATTAAAGAAATTCTCACCAATCCTCTACCTAGAGTGAAGTATGTATACTTTATAGACATTCTTGGCATGATGCAGAATGTATCCCTCAATTGAGAAGGAGTGTTGATGTCTTTGCAGGATCGGGTAATCTATCTCCTGAGAAGCCAGAAAAACATGGTTGCATCATGCTGATTTGACTAGAGGAGATGGATACATTCATCTTAGAAGCCATAAGGATTTGGATATGTCATTCTTATTCAACTAAGGGTGAATGGATAAGGGAAATTACAATATTGACCGATATTCTCCTAAAAATCCAAAAGGACTTGGATGGGTCATGTTATTTTTACCAAAAAGTATATATGAAATTCACCTAAGAATCCATACAGGCTTGGCAAAGACATGTTGCTTTGGCCAGGGGTGAATGGTCAAAGAAAAGGCCTCTCCTAAGAATCCATGAAGGACTATAGTTGGGTCATGGTAATTTCACTAGAGGATATTGATACATTTACATGATAAGCCATAATGTAATTTGGCTATGCCATGCTGATTTGGCTAGACTCCTGCTCTAGATGGAGTGATCTATAGACATGCATGTGAGGATTCACATTTACCACTCCAAGATGGAGTGATCTGTATACATGAATTAACATAGAAAGCTCATGAACTTTTCTTGTTGAGGATAAATTTCAACTAAGGAGAAATATTTTGCAACCATGGAGAATAAATTCCTTGCTAAGAGGGATTGTTGATACTTTTTTGTAGCATCAGGAGGTATTATTTCATACCAAGAGGTATCCAAGTCAGCCTAAGAAAATTAAATTAAAATTTTATTTTTAGGGCATCAATTTTTCCTGACCCACAGGATATAGGGGATGCTTAGCATACATGGGATCACATGAATACATGATCAATGCTTCAGGGAAACAATGCCCATTTTCTTTCTGCACAAAGATAAATGATTAGTTCTTATAGACTTCATTAATGAATCTGCAACATTATTCATAATGTCCTCCTTCATTGAAAACACCTTATTATCTTCAACCATGTCTCTCACAAAGTGATATTTAACATTAGTATGCCTTGTTTTAGAAAGACAAGACGGGTACTTTGCTAGGAAGTGTACACTTTGATTTTTTCAATTTATCCTTAAATCTTGTTATACCAACCCAATGTCTAAAAAAATCCTTTTTAATCATAGTGTTTTCCTTGCATTAGTGGTTTAATGTATTCAATTCTATAGTTTAAAGTTCCACTATAAAGTGTCTTTTATTCATCCAAGTGTGTTACAGTAAAAATTTTCACCATGACTCTCAATTCAAATACCTTTCCATCCAATGGAGTGTGTCAAGTGAATCCCATATGAAGATTAAAGTAAAATAATACTAGGGACAAAAGGAGTTTTGGTTTTCACCGCTTAAAATCTGTTTTTGAACATCTGCACAGTTTTCCTGAACAAAACCCATGCATTTACAATTTCTTCCACTGTAAACTGTGCATATCTGCACAGTTTCTTCCACCATAAATTATGCAGGTCCATTCATGCACGTAAAAATAAAATATTAAGTTCTATAAGCTTTTTTCTAGGAACCTTATCCAAGTCAGAAACCTCGAACCACTACATATATGCGCCTCATCCCTTGGTATATGGAAATAATCTCCTTTTCTTAAGGTTCATATCCCTTGAGAAGTGGAACTAGAAACCTCTTCATCCTTCCTATAAATTGAGCATAGGACTAAAGGAATGATAGACGTTTTGAGACTATTGGGACTGGAATTTGTAAATTCATGCTGCTGGTTTTGGGTCTGAAGAGTTTTTCATCAAGGGAAGGAAAGGAGACCATTGGAAGAGGCTTGTGACATCAAAGCACCAGGTTGTAATCTTGTTTCCATTTTATTTTTAATACAAAGTAATCATTCTTTCCTAATTGTGTCTATTGCTGATGTTATTTGTGGGATTGCTTGATCACTCACATGGTTTATAATTGACTATTGATTCATTTATATGTTTTATGCTAGATTAAATATTTCATTTACCTTTGCTTTTCTATTCGAGATGCTTTGATCTCTTTGAATGATTTTTTCTACGCAAATCTCTCTTGGTGTGTCATGGAGAAGTTGTTGAAAGCATTTGGAAAGACTCTAAGGCATTGAGGAATTGCTGGCTATGGAAAGAACTAAAAGGACTTCTACAAGCACTTCGTTAATAGGTAAGTGATCCTTTGCATACTAAATGTATCATGTTTCAGTTATAGGCTAAGGAAAGAGCTATTGTTTTGTCTGTTTGTTTCTACTTTTCCTTTATGATTTTAGGGAGATCGCTCTTGTCTGCAAGAGGGATTTATTCGGGTAACAAAGTGATTTCTCCTCCTAATAGGTTTAAATAAACATATTGCTTCTCCAAATCTCCAACCCAATTCAAATTAGAAAATCCATGTATGTCCACCACTCTATCCAATATTAGTATTCCTTGGTAACACAATCCATAACCTATAGTTCTGCTCCAATACCTAAAAACCCTCTTTATTATTTTCCAATGCTCATGCTCTTGTTTTGACACAAACTAGATCAAAAATCTGGTTGCAAGTGTGATTTCTAGTCTATTATGAATCATTGCACACATAAATCTACAAATCACAGTAGTATATAGAACACGGGACATGTCCTCTTCATTTACCTATGTCTTAGGGGTTTTATCTATAGATAACTTTACACTTTCATATTAAACCTCTATAATATTTTCTAGAAATATTTTCTCTAAGTTAACTAGAGTTTTATGTTTTCCTAATCTCTTTTAGTTTCCATGCCCAAAATGAATTTGGCACACTAATATCCTTCATGTCAAATCTGTAGGACCACTAAGTTTTCACATCCTAGAAGATTTCCTTGTAATTAAAATTAGTAAAATTCCATCCACATACAAGACCAAATTAATAAGGGTATCGCCAACTAATTTGAAATATACAAAGTGATTTTATTTGCTTCTTCTAAAGACAATTCTTGATATGAAAGTGCAATTTTTTTATACCACACCCTTGGTGATTTATTTAACCCATATATGGACTTTCTTAGCATGCATACTAGATATTTCTCACTTCACCATAAAGACTTCTAGTTGCTTCATGTAGATTCCTTCTTCTAGATATCCATGTAGGAATATTGTCTTCGTGTCCATGTTTTCTACTTATAAATCAAAATAAACATCAATATATAAGAGAAATATAGTAGAAGCTAACTTGGTAACATGAAAAGTATCATCAAAGTTAATTCCCTCCAACTAGGAATAATATTTTGCTACTAACTGAGCTTTGCATTTCCTCACATTTCCTTTTTCATTCAGTTTATTCTTAAACACCTATTTGATTCCAAATTAATTTCTTCCAGTCAAAAAATCCACTAGATCCTAAGCCGCATTCTTTTCCAAGGCACCCATTTCTTCGTGTTGAGATTCAACAATATGATGATCCTAGTGAAAAATAAGCACCTACACTAGGTGGGGCCCACAGGCTATTTTTAGGTGTATGTCTATTTTTAGAATGTTGAGCAAAATCTATTTATAGCGGGAGTCTATTTATAGATGGTTGAGAAAATTCTATTTATAGATGAGTTTCTATTTTTAGATGCATGGGTGAAGTCTATTTATAGATCCCATGTCTAAAAATATAATGAATGCCAATTATTATTAGCCCTTAATAATAATCAGAAAATAAATAATAATCTATTCTCTTGAAGCACTTGGTTTCAGTTAACTGATATGGTAAACCAGTTGATTGAAGGAATTATGAGTTCCAAGGTTGGTTGGTGGCACATGCATAGTGGAATTCATTGTAACTGAGTGATACAAGTTGTAACAGAGTTGGATGTGTAGTTATGTGAGTTGTCATTTAGTTTAACTCAGTTAATTGAGTTAAACTCAATTGTGCTAGTTGTAACTAGTTGTAACTAAAGATACACTAATGAGAGATCAATGAATTAATTATTTAATTAATTCACAAGCAGTGGTCTCACATGCAACTAAATAAATACTATTGTTAACTACATGCATGTCAGATCTAGTGGAGACCTAGTGGAGAGATAGGTGAAAGGGTCTGGTTGACTATCAGTTGTGACTATAGTGGTGCATTCAATGCAACCACACACACATTGGAGATGCAAATGAGGATTTTGTAGTCAAGGAAAGGCAATATAAAATTCATTTAGGGATCTTCGTCAGCAGGGATTGCGCAGTGGAGGCAGGTTGTCAAGGGGCAGTAAATTGCTGCATGTGTGAGCCAATTTTGGCATGACAGTGTGAGACGATTGTATATTGTACTGAGAGCTCTTGGAGTAAAGCTTTGTATGAGATTGTTTCATGATCCATGATATACATAATATATTATAGTTGGGGTTTTTAGCTTTAATCTTTCCCGGTAAAAACATCTTGTTATGTGTGATTGATTTTTCTTCATGTGTTTGCAATTGGCGATTAAATTTCCGAAAAGAATTAAGTAGAAGGACTCTGTATTTAACAATGGCATAATTGTTATATCAGGAGAATCCGGTAATAAATCACATTATTTATAAATTTCTACATGGTATCGGAGCAAATAAGATTGTAATATTGAAGCAGTAGCTGAGTTTTTTTGGTGGAAACAATTTGAGTTTGCTGCAAGAATTTTTTGGTGCGACAATTGAGTAAACATCGGAATGGATTTCAATGGTTTGCGGTTAGAGTATGCACTCGAGGGTAGCTAGAACTACATTTATGGAAGGATAGGATGGAGGTGGTTCTTGAAGATAATGTCTTGAAGGAATTCATCGACAGTGAAGTTCCTAAGCCCACTTCGATAGATGTTGCATTACTTGACACATGGCAAAAGAAAGTAGTGAAGACGAGAAGGATTCTGTTAGAAGGTGTGTGAACCATATTGTCTCAAGCATTCATGGAAAAGCCACTCCATTTGCAATGTGGAAGGCTTTTACGGATCTTTTCCAAAGTAGTAACGACCATAGGAAATTGGCACTGAAGGATAAGCTCAAAAAAATCAAGATGGAGAAGGGCGACAGTATTCCAAAGTATCTCACAAAGTTTGTCCAATGTCGGGATGAATTAGGGAGTGTTGGAATCACAATTTTTGATGATGATTTGGTGAGCTTGGCTCTCTTGGGACTTCGTAAGAGTTGGCACATTTATCAAGACTGTAAACGGACGGGAAAAACTACTGGATTGGGAACAACTATGGTCGGATCTAGTGCAGGAGGAGTTCAGGAGGAACACCAGGGATGGCTCTTCATCAAAGCATGATGATGAAGAGGATTGTGCTTTGGCTACCAAAGCAAGGAAATGGAAGGGGAAGAAATTCCACTCAAAATCCAAGGCTAAAGGAAAGAAGCTAGATTTTTCTAAGGTGAAGTGTTTTCACTGTCACGAACATGGGCATCTCGCCACTAACTGCCCACAGAAAAAGAAGAAAAAGAAGGTTGCTTGAGCTGCAGCTGGTGAGGCCTTGGCCTCGCAATTTGAACTTGATTTCTCTTTGATCGCATTCCTAGTTTCAAGCACAATGGGATCGGTGTGGTATCTTGATAGTGGTGCTTCCTTCCACATAAGGGGAGATAAGGAGCTTTTCCATGACTTGGAGGAGAAAGATATCCAAATGCATATAGAGATGGGCGACGATGGACGATACAGTGCAACCGACATTGGTGCCATTACCTTTGAGAGGGAGTCAGGTACACCATTTATGTTTAGAGATTTTATGCATGTTCCAGGTCTAAATAAGAACTTGGTCTCAGTTGCGATGTTGGAGGATGAAGGTTATGACGTTGTTTTTAGTGATGGAAAAGCTTCCCTGCGACATAAAACAACATGTAAAACCAACAGGATATGGATTCGAGTCAAGAATCTCTACAAGTTGGAGGTATATGGTTGCACTACAATGGTGGGCAAAGCAGAGGAAGTGGCAAGCCAGGATGAGAGCAAATTATGGCACAGGCGATTGAGCCATCTTCACCATGGCGCCCTGAAGATTTTGAAGCAGATTTCTACTGGACTTCCCAAGGTTACACTTGCGCAATTAGATCAGTGTAAGGGATGTACTATGGGCAAGTTTGTGAAGACTACCTTTCATGAAAAGGAGAACCGTGCTTCAGTGATCCTAGAGAGAGTTCACACAGACGTGTGGGGGCCATTATCGGTTTCTTCAATAGAAAAACACATGTATTATGTTATTTTTTTTTATGACTATTCTCGTAGATGTTGGATCTTATTCATGCAGAAGAAGGATCAAACATTCTGAAAGTTCTATGAGTTTAAAGCATTGGTGGAGAAAGAGTCGGGGAAGCAAGTGAAGGCTTTGTGGAGCGATAATGGTGGCGAATATATCTTGAATGAATTCAAAGACTTCTATAGCAAAGAAGGAATTTGAAGAGAACTCATAACACCTCATAACCCACAACAAAATGGGGTTGTAGAGAGAAATAACAAAATGATCATGGGTGTTGCACGAGCTATGCTACATGATCAGGGCCTACCAATGCACTTTTGTGTGGAAGCATGAAACACTGTGGTTTATGTGCAAAACAGTTGTCCTCATAGATTACTTGGCATGAGTAAACCTAAAGAAGCTTTTACTGGTAAGCAACCAGATGTTTCTCACTTTAATATCTTTGGCTCATCTGTTTATGTGCATGTGACCAAGAATTCCAGGAAGAAGCTGGAGCCGACTGCTGAAGTTGGAATATTTTTGGGGTACAAATAAACACCCCATAACTATTGTGTGTATTTTCCAAACAGTCGAATGATTGTGGTGCGACGAGATATAAAATGCAATGAGGAGAAAGCCATGAAGTTGTTGCTTGAGAGGGAGCTAGAATTGCATGCAGAGGAGGAACTTTTGGTTCCCAAATATGAGCCTCTAGATGTGGATCAAACACAAGAGGAGGATCATGGATTGGAGGAGTCCACTCAGGCAAAGCCAAACATCAGAATAGGCAGAAGACATACCACATAAGTTGAGAGGTTGAAGCTTGATGTGGCACAAAATGTAGGAGTCCCTACTTCACATCACAGACAGAGATAGTCTCCTGACCATTTCACTAGATACATGGCTCTCATGAGCAAATGTATTCTGAAAAAACCATCTTCCTTTCAGGAAGCAGTGCAGGAGCCCACATGGGTAGATGCAATGGTGGAGGAGTATGACTCCATTGTCAGAAATAGTGCTTGGGAAATTATTCCAAGGCCGGTTGATAAATCTGTGGTAGGTTCAAGATGGATCGGCAAGGTAAAGCAAGTTGCTAATGGTAGTGTTGAGAATTATAAGGCAATATTTGTGGCCTGGGGCTTCTCACAGATCGAGGTGATTGATTATGAAGAAACCTTTGCACCTGTCGCATGGTATTCTTCCATAAGGACCATCCTTGTTTTTTCAGCGTAGATGGGTTGGCACATTCATCAGATGGATGTGAAGTTTGTGCTTCTTAATGGGATCATTGAGGAAGAAGTGTACATTGAGCATCCTGAAGGATTTGAGATCTTCAGCAACGAGTCTCATGTGTGCAGACTCAAAAGAGCATTGTATGGGTTGAAGCAAGCACCCTGTGCTTGGTACACTTGGATCAACAACTATTTCACTGAACTTGGCTTCACCAAGAGTGAGGCGGATGCAAACCTATACCAGATTGTGGTGGAGGGTAAGATTTTAATCTTTGTTCTTTATGTTGATGATTTAATACTGACTAGTGATGAGTAGCTGATACACTCATGCAAGGAGGACCTTGCAAAGGAGTTTGAGATGAAGGATATGGGTCTCCTTCATTATTTCCTTAGATTGGAAATATGGTAGTGAGATGGTGAAATTTTTGTGTCTCAAGGCAACTATGCAAGGGAGATACTCGGTAAGTTTCACATGGATAGCTGCAAACCCATGGATACTCCTCTTCTACGAAACTGGAGGAAAGAGGATGCTAAATTGGCAAAGGTAGTGGATGCTACTGTCTATCGACATTTGGTGGGTTTTCTCATGTATTTAGTTAATACAAGACCAGACATATGCTATGCGGTGAACCAGCTTAGTCAAGCGATGGTTAAACCTACCAAGCTCTTTTTGAAGGCAGGAAATCATGTCCTGAGATATTTTAGGGGCACATCTAAGTATGGCTTATGGTATAGGCAGATGGATGAAGTGAAGTTGCATGGCTTCACGGATGCAGATTGGGCAGGAAATCCAATGGACAGAAAGAGCACATCAGGAGGGGTTTTCAGTATCGGATATACAAATGTTTCTTGGTACAGCAGGAAACAAAGATTTGTGGCACTCAGTTCAGTGGACGCAAAATACATGGTAGCAAGCCAAGCTGCATGTCAGGCGACGTGGATGAGGAAGATCCTGGTCAGTTTGTTTGGTTCTCATTTAGATCCTATAGTGATTCATTGTGATAATCAGAGTTACATAAAATTCTCGATTAATCTTGTGTTTCATGATAGATCTAAGCATATAGATATCTGGTATCCTCATATCAGATATTGTGTGCAGCGGAAGATCATGTTGCTTCAGTACATTCCTACAAAAGATCAGGATGCAAATATCTGATGAAGGCGCTTACCAGGAGAAATTTCGAATACCATAGAGATAGGATCAGGGTGAAGGATAATCCCTTTCTTGTTGAGAGGGAGTGTTGAGATTCAACAAGATGACAATCCTAGTGAAAAATAAGCACCTACACTAGGTGGGGCCCACATGCTATTTTTAGGTGTATGTCTATTTTTAGAATGTTGAGGAAAATCTATTTATAGTGGGAGAATATTTATAGATGGTTGAGACATTTCTATTTATAGATGAGTTTCTATTTTTAGATGCATGGGTGAAGTCTATTTATAGATCGCATGTCTAAAAATAGAATGCATGTCGATTATTATTAGCCCTTAATAATAATCAGACAATAAATAATATTCTATTCTCTTGAAGCACTTGATTTCAGTTAATTGATGTGGCAAACCAGCTGATTGAAGGAATCACAAGTTCCAAGGTTGGTTGGTGGGACATGCACTATGGACTTCATTGTAACTAAGTGATACAAAGTTGTAACAGAGTTGGATGTGTAGTTATGTGAGTTGTTATTTAGTTTAACTTAGTTAGGTGAGTTAAACTCAATTGTGCTAGTTGTAACTAGTTGTAACTAAAGATACACTAGTGAGAGAGCAGTGAATTAATTATTTAATTAATTCACAAACAGTGGTCTCACATGCAACTGAAGAAATACTACTGTTAACTACATGCATGTCAGATCTAGTGGAGACCGAGTGGAGAGATAGGCGAAAGGGTCTTGTTGACTATTAGTTGTGACTATAGTGGTGCATTCAATGCAACCACACACACATTGGAGATGCCAATGAGGATTGCGCAGTCAAGGGAAGGAAAGATCGAATTCATTCAGGGATCTTATTTAGTATGGATTGCGCAGTGGAAGCAGGTTGTCAGGGGGCAGTAAATTGGTTCATGCGTGAACCAATTTTTACATGACAGTGTGAGATGATTGTATATTGTACTAAGAGCTCTTGGAGTAGAGCTTTGTATGATATTGTTTCATGATCCATGATATACATAATATATGATATTTGGGGTTTTTAACTTTCAGCTTTCTTGGTAAAAACACATTGTTATGTGTGATTTATTTTTCTTCATGTGTTTGCAATTGGAGATTAAATTTCCACAAAGAATTAAGTAGAAGGATTTTTTATTTAACAGTGGCATAATTGTTAGATCAAGAGAATCCAATAATACCTCACAGTATTTATAACTTTTTACACTTCAACCATGACCTATTTCCAAAGTCTTCTATCCTATAAATCCACTTCCTTCCTAACAGTTCTAGAATAATCATCAATGATAAAAAAGAAAAATCATGAAAAAGTCCTGTGGATTATACCATTATGGTTTCCTTTTTTCTTGACCTAATTTACTCAACATTGGAGTAGATGTTCTCCTTATTCTGATTCTTGTTCTTGTTTAGAGTCTAATTCATCATCCTTCAATTCAAACTTTATCTTCTCTAGTTATTTCTCTATTAATAGGACTTATTATTTAACAATATATTTTTTTTTCTCTAAATACCACATCTTGTCTATAGATAATGTTCTTACTTTTGTGTTCCAAATATTATAACATTTTAGATCAACTTTATATTTAACAAAGATATAATTTTTAGTTTTATTATTTAGCTTATGAATATTTTCCTTTGGAATACATGTGTATATAAGAATCACAACCAAACACCCTCAGATATTTAAGAGGGGATTTCTTATTAATCCACATCTCGTATGTATTCTTGTCATCCAATGTTGAAAAGGGTATTTTATTTACCAGGTAACACACAATACCCACAACCTATACAAATAATTTATGTCCTAACACATAACCATTAACAATTATCCTCACTTTTTCCATTAGTGTATTGTTCATCCTTTGTGGAACCCCATTCTATTGAGGTCTGTATGTTGTATTATTCTTCCATTCTATATTGTATTTCTTATAGAATCCCTCGAACTCACTCCCACAAAATTCCCTACCACTATATACCTGAACACCTTGATTCTCTTCTCTATTTTATTTTCCATAAGAGCCTTAGTCTATTTACATTTGTTAAAGAATTCAATTTTTTTCCTAATAAAATAAATCCATGTATTCCTTGAGAAGTCATCTATAAATGATACATAATATAAAATTTTACTTAATGGTGGAAATGAAACATTTCTGGACTCATAAATGTGCACCAATTGTAATATTAACTTTTCCCTCATAACACTAAAGGAGACTCATACCTAATTCAACTTTTATATAAGAAATGTTTACAAATATTGAAATCCAAAGAGGAATTACACATATCTCCAACCATAGATTGACCATGTAGTACTTGAATTTCATTCTCTCTAACATGTCCCAATATTTGATGCAATAACATAATCTTTTCTCCAAATATTATATGTTTTTTTCCCTTCTTTTGGCTCACTCTTAGGAATAATGGAATCATTGCACCCATCATTGATTTTTCTTCTGAGAAACTTATACAAAGCTCTAAACCAAACTCTTCTCAGAAACACCATTACTCCTCAAACCATCCTAAAACTTTCCTTTTTCAAACAATGTTTTTACACCTACATCATTCATCTTTCTTACAGAAATCATGTTTTTAGTCAATACTAGGATGAGTTGAAAAAAATGAGCGTTCTAATATTTCCATCCATTAGCTTCAACTTGAATTTTTATTATCCAATAATTCTATATGTTGAGTCATCCCTTAAGAAAGCATCACCAACATCATACCTTTCATACTCACAACACCACTCTCTATGAGGATCCATGTGAAACATTGCTCTTGAGTCAACTCAACACACTTCATGTCACTGCATGTGTGCTTCAATAAAACAAGTACACATCCCCTCCTTCATATTAGGAGGTATTTACTTCTATATAAGGAGCATCATCAGATTCCTTCTTTGCCTTAAAATTTCTAGATCTATAATGTTTCTCATAGCTCCCTTATTTTCCACATCCCCAACATATCTTTTTAAATTTTCCTGAGATTAGATATTTCTTTAGATTTCTATCTCCCACATGAGGACTTATGCTTTTCTATTCTATTAGCATCATGTTATGGATAAGGCATTTTCATTTATACTTTGAATATTTTTCCATCTCATCTCTTACTATAACAAGAATGAGACTATTTTATCAAAACTTAAATTATTTGCATTACTACTTATGGAAACAACCAAACTCTCCCACAAGCTCGATAAAGAACAAAAAATACCAAGACACATAATTCATTAGAAATATTAATATCAATAGATAATAGTTAACTTACCTTAGCATTGAAGTAATTTAGATGCTATATCACTAAGCCTCCATCGTTCATTCTCAAGTTATACAACGTATTCCATAGGAACAACTTGTTCACTAGGGGAATTAGATTCAAAGAAAGCCCCTAACTTCTTCCATAATGCCTTCATTGTACCTTAAGAAATGTTGAATAACACTAAATCTAAGAGACACATTTGTATTGTGCTCTTTTCCTTTTTATCCAACTTGTTCCAATATTCTATTGACATCCCCATCATTGTAGTATTCAAATTCACAATCCACTAAAAGATATTCCATTTTGAGCTTCCACTGCTATAAAATCTATACGTTGAATTTCTTGATCTTTATCTTTGAACTATTTTCCATTTTCTTTCACCACAAAAATCGATATCATAGGTCTCCCAATGTAACAAGGTTTACAACAAGCCTAAGATAAAACTTTTAGCCAAATGGTGTTCCCTTGAAAATTTGTAATGCACCTACACACACACATGCACACATTTCACATAGATATTTTATGCTGGAAACCAAAAATTGAGAAAACTAAAAATATTTTCCAATAAATTATTTTATTAAAATCTTATACTACAATATGTATATCTCATGGCATCCATAAACCACGAATTCATTAACTCTAGATTAGAAAAAAAATATAGTTTCTTAATTAGAATTAGAAAACCGTGGAATGAACCACCATATGCCACAAAACCATTAAAAGCAATAACCATGCTTCAAAGGTGAAAACCATAAAAAATAGACACAAAGGCACGCTCCAACCTAAACTGTTGGGGAAGAGGGCTATCACCCTTTTTGTGTCCAATCATGGATCTAGTCATGCAAATAATATAACACATACCAAACAATTTTCATTATTGGGCGGAGATGCATATTATACTACTTAGTATGAGGGATATGTTTAATTCCTTCCATGGTCAATCTTGAGTTGACACATGCCCTTTTTAAAATAAAAATAAAATATTCTCTACATAAAAAACAATATTGGATATAATAAAAAGAACAATTAATATACATATTTTGTTAGTCAAGAAGCTCACTACAATGTCTAGTAGGGACCGAGGAGGGGGAGATGTGTGGGCATAAATATTTGTAAAATTTAACATTTAACATAAACATTTAACATTTAGGAGATGTTCGTAAATAAGTGTAAACATTTAAATGGTGGATCAGTTAATAATAAAAACTTAAAACTAATACAAATAATAAATTTTAATTTGTTATATTGTAATCTTGTTTTGCACGGTAGCTTAGTCTTTCCAACTCAAGTTATAATTATGCTCAATTGCATAAATAATATAACTTACACTGGTAAATTTTAAGTCAATAGTGGTTGATAGGCAAATCATCCTAAAGTATTTCTTTGGCAGGAACTAATAAATTGAGATTTTAAGTGGATAAGTAAATTACTTGTTAAGGAAAAAGAACTTGCTTAAATTATGGTGGGTAGTAACAACTAGTAAGTTTACACATTTATAGTTTAAAAAAATCATCTTGAAGTCATGCTTTGACGGGAACTAATAAATTGATATGTTAAGTGAATAAATAAATTTCTTATGGAGGAAAAAGAACTTGCTTAAATTTTGGTGGTTAGTAATAAATAGTAAGTTTACACATTTACAGTTTTACTCCTACTTAATTTATTTACCTTGAGTATGATCTATTTTCAAGGATTTTATTTTTGGATGGTTTTCCTGTAAAGGTTATTAATAAAAAATCACTACAAAAATATCTAAAAATAATGCATGAATATTTCAGCCATATCCATAAATTATGTATTAATAAGAAAATTATTCACATACATTATATTTTGCAAATGTCAATTGCTAAAGTCCTTCCTTGGTAGGGACTAATAAAAAATGATTTTGTAACCATGGATATTAGCCACCACTTTACCATGGATATGATTAACTTGTAAATAGATTTTATTACAATAACTTGGCTTATCAATACTACATGGCAACAAACCATAACTCACGTCACAATAAAAATTTAAAATGTTAAATATAATAGGTTATTTATTTATATATTTTTATTGGTATAATAAAAAAAAATATTTATTATTATTATTATTCCAATATATTATATTAATATAATAATCACTATTTAAAATATTATTATATTATACCTTACATATATTATTGATTACATAGAGTGAAAATTATCGATCATATGGATGGAGGGGGGAGAGAGAGGGAAAAAGAGAGAGACAAAGAGAGTGATACGGGGAGAGAGCGGGAGAGGGAGATGGAGTTGGAGAGGGAGAGTGAGGGAGGGAAAGAGATAGAGTTGGGAGGGGGAGAATGAGGGAGGGAAGAACACATACATAGAGAGATAAAGGGGAAGATATATATATATATATATATATATATATATAGAGGGAGTGACAAGGGATAGATAAAGAGAGTGTGGGGGAGAGAGTAGAGGAGGGAAGAGAGAGAGAGAGAGGGAGAAAAAAAGATGGAGGGGAGATTGAGGGGGAAAGAGAGAAGGAAGGAGGGAGGGATATAGTGACAAAGTTAGAGGGTGAGAGAGAGAGATATGGGCGGGAGAGGGGGCGAGTCATAGAGAGGTCGAAGAGAGAGGGACAAAGAGGAAGGAAGAGATAGAGGAATTGAGAAATAGAATGAGAGAGGGAGGGAGAGAGATATAAATTTAGAGGGGGGGATATAGGGATGGAAGAACAAAGGAATAAAGAGATATAGGTGGAGAGAGAGAGGGGTTGACAAGGGAGATAGGAGAGGATGGAATAGAGAGAGAAGGGGAGGAGAGTGAGAGAGAGAGAGGGAGATATATAAATGGAGGGAAAATAGAAGGAGAGAGAGAGAATGAGGGAGATAGTGACAGAGTCGAAGGGTAGAGTGTGTGTGTGTGTTTGTTTGTGTGTGTGTATGTGTGTGTGTGTGATGGACGGAGAGACAAAGGGAGGTGGGAGAGAAATGAAGAGAGATATGACTTGAGCGAGATAATGAGAGAGGAAGGGAGAGAGGGAGAGAGAGAGATGGAGATAGAGGGTGTGAGATAGGGAGGGAATAAGAAATACATGGAGAGAGAAAGGTATAGATAATGAGATGGAATGAAAAGGGATAGATGGAGAAAGAGTGAGGGAAAGAGGAGAGAATGGTGGAGAGAGAGAGCATTAGGAATTTTGAGGTATAAAATGGGCCTCCTAAGAAAAATGTACAACAAAAATAAACTTTATAAGAACCAATAGGATTCAAGATGATGATGTCAACCATGGGGGGTGATTCACCATTTTTTAAGTAAAAGGGTTAAAAGATTAAAAAATAATAAAATAATAAAACTAATTTTTCAACTCATATTTTAAACTTATCTTACAAATTTTACACTCAAATTTTGAATGGGAGTACTCATTGGATGCAAAATTTAATTCCTCATCCAAGGAGTACCCATGTTGCATACTTTTGATGGATCTTGCTACACGAAAAATGAGAACATGAAAAAACGTGATTGAAATAACGTTTTTCATGTATTTCTAATTTTCATGTAGCAGGATCCATCAAAAATATGAAACATGGGTACTCCTTGGATGAGGAATTAAATTTTGCATCCAACGAGTACTCCCGCTCGAAATTTGAGTAAAAACTTTGGGAGATAAGTTGAAAATACGAGTTGAAAAAGTAGTTTTTTTCTTTTTTCCCTATAAAATTTGATGATGTAATCAAATCTTAATTTATTATTTCCACTATTATTTTATAATTCATTAGGAGGCCCATTTTAGACCTCTAAATTCCCCTAATGAGAGAGAGAGAGAGAGAGATGAGGATTGAGTGTGTATGTTTGGGGGTGAGATAGAGATATAAAGAAGGAGAGATGGAGAGATATAGAGATTAGATGGAGGTGAGAGTGAGGGAATAAGAGAGAGATATAGAGAGGGAGGGAGGGAGAGATATATAGATATGTAGAGAGAGAGAGAGTGTGCATGTTTTTCGGGGTTGAGATAGAGATAAAAAGAAGGAGAGATGGAGGGAGATATAGATATATATGGTGGGGGGGGAAGATAGAATTTTAGAGAGACAGAGAGGGAGGGATAGGTATATGGAGAGAGATATGGAGCAGAGAGGAATAGCGAGAGAGAGAAGAAGATAGCGAGGGATATAGGCACAAAGGTGGAGGGGAGAGAGAGAGGGAAGAAGAAATAGATACAAAGAGACAAGAGTCATATACCATATAGTATTATATAATATTGAACAATATTAACAATAGAGGAAGAGGAAGTAGGGATTTTACAAAAGGTAAAAGAAATTGGATTTAGAAAGCCGTGAATATTTTAGTTTTTTCATTGAAAAAGATGCATTGATTTCAATGTGTATGTTGATTTCTAATCATATTTGATTTATTACATTGGATGCATTTATTTTAGTGTAGTTATTGGTTTCTAATCCTATTTGATTGCTAGCACTAGATGCATTTATTTCAATGCAGATGTTAATTTCTAATCCTATTTGATTTCTTGCACTAGATGCATTGATTTCATTGTAGATGTTGATTTCTAATCCTATTTGATTGCTTGCACTAGATGCATTGATTTCAGTGTAAATTATTATTTATTTTGATGTAACGAGATGTATGATGTACATTAATTTCAAATTAATTATATTAATAGTGTACATTGACTTCAGTATAAGCACACAAAAATGATTGATGACATGAATTTATTTATGTGGTACAGTAATTCAACCATGAATAAAACACTTGAATTTTAATCTTAAATAAAAATTTCACTTACCGGAAATGTTTGTTTCTTGAAATTGTCACAACTATCTGTAATTGACTACATTCTTATTATTCCTATTTTCCATCATTTAACATTGTTAGTAACTTTGCATTCAAATGAGGTAATCGGAAAAAAAATACCATTGAAACTTGTGGTTTAACACTCCATATGTCATAACGTTACTATTAATATTGGAAAGCAAGAGAGACAAGGTATGGAATTTACTATAATAGTTCAATTTAAAGATTTTAATGGTCTACAATTTCAACCACCATTTTTCATATAATTGATTTGAAAAGATGGAAAAACTAACAAGTGTGACACCAAGAACAATAGAAGAAAATAGTTTCAGATTTATCACAATGAAGAATATGTATAATTGATTACATTATTATTATTCAAATTTTCTATCGCTCAACACTCTTACATTGTCACTTTTCATTCATTTTTTCTAATCACTTTTTCATCATTCAAGTTATTAACAATATCTATCATCTCAAACAAACTGAGGTAACTGAGAAAAATTAAAATTAAAATGACCAAATTAATCTTAGAAATATTTAACATATTTAAAATGACCATAATAATTATATATTCACAAAATTCTCCATGGCCGCACAAGACTAAAACCAACCTATATCCATCTTAACCCTGAATCTATCAAGCACCAAGAGGGATCGAATCTCTTGAGGTGTGAACCTTTCCTCATGTTTTTCACTAAAAAATGAGGTTTGCACCTTGAGATATTTGATCCCTCTAGGCGCTTGATAGATCAAGGGTTAATATGGATCTACATTTCTTACTAAATGGATTGTAGGGATTTAACCTTCTTAAAATTTTCTAGAATATTCTTTGTAGTATTCACAAATCAAAGGTCAAATTTATCTGCAAAGTAATTATGTCTTTACCCCCATTTTAATTAAATTGACTAATTAAAAAATTTCTTACATGTTTATATATATATATATATATATATATATATATATATATATATATATATATATATATATATATGTTTATGTATTAATTTTGTTAATAATAATAATTAAAATAATCATAGCAAAGTTAGAATTTAGTTATTTTATTTTAACAATGTGAGGTGTATTATGAAATAAGCATTTTAATGTAGAGCCGTGGTAAAAATAGTTAACTCTCATTAAAACATTTTAAGTGGTCTCATTATTCCACATTTTAGCCAAGTTTAAACTATGTAGTATACTTAATCCAAGTGCCAAAGGGGATTTTCAAATATATGTTATTATGAGCCATAATAATGTTACATAAAAAATACTAATCTACTTAAAAAAACATAGTCAATGTTTTATCCATGCTTATAAAATATATAGCTACAAGATATATATTTCTAATTATTTTATCATACTTCTCTAATTATATTCTCACACATATATGATGATTGATGAATAAATTGTTTTGAACTCTTCCTTTCCCAATGAGATAGCTATTGTGAGTTGTAAGCTTATCATTAATCAATATTGGGCCTCCTCCATTGCTATATAGTGGAGATTTTCAATGTACTTTTAATCATTGTGAGTAATACAAATACTTTTAGTCCCACATTCTATCCCCTAGTTGTGTTTGATGAGGTGTTTGACATGGTATTTTGGAGTAACTATCACACTCACCTCATTGGGAATCAATTACGTAAACTAACTCTAACCATGGAAACATGGGATTTATTGCTCAATGAAATTTTGGAAATTTCAAATTAAGGATCATAGATATTTATTCTAAAAGTTTTCATATTCGGAATTTGGAATCCAAGAATGTAATATTTTGATTTTAAAATATTATGTAAATCAAATTTAGTTTTGAACTATTTTTTGATGGTTGTAAATCACCTTGTCCTGAGGATGAACCACATTATATGGTTCGAAATGTCCACCTGATCCTAATGATGTGATTAATCCAAAAGACATTTATCTAAATATTTTTATGAATTTGAATTTAGATGTCAATTCCAACTAATTCTAAATGTTATATACAATATTCAAAGGTCAATTATCTTTTATTCCATATTATATTATGTTATGAAACCAACTCCAAAAATAGAAGAAAAGAGAGATCAATGCCTTATAAATAAGCCACTTCGAGGGGAAACCTCCTTTACATTACATAAATGAACAATTCTTGGATGATACAAATGACAAAACCTCCTTCTATATATAGGAGTCCATGGGGTCACAATATAATCCTAGCTAACCTAACAATAATAATGTAAGGGCACAATAATAACAATATTGGGGCTACAGGGGAACAACAATAACAATAAGTGGGCTACACTAACAACAATAAGGGACTACACTAGTAATATAGGGACCTAACATGCCCCTCTCCTTCAAAAAAGTGTTTTCCTCAACACTTGAGTAGCTCTGGGTGCTTCTGTATAAAATTCTCATCCTCCCATGTAGAATATTCAGTGGTTAAGTTCTCCACTTGATGAGATACTCTAAAATTGATCGATTTCGTAGCTGTTGAGTTCTTGTTTCTATGAATGCTTCAGGTTCCAATGTGATTTTTCCTTCCTCATCAAGTTGTGGCAATATTGTTTAAACTGGAATTTTTTCACCTGTAACCTTCTTTAAGCATGAAACATGGAAAACCGGATGCACTCGTGAAGAAGTAGGAAGATCCAATTTGTATGCCATAGTACCAATCTTTTGCAACACCTTGTAAGGACCATAGTACTTTGGCGATAATTTATTATCCTTCTTAGATTGCTTGAGTGTTAGGTCCCTATATTACTAGTATAGTCCCTTATTATTGTTAGTGTAACCCCATTATTGTTATTATTGTATCCTTGTAACCCCCATATTGTTATTATTGTGCCCTTAAATTGTTATTGTTAGGTCGGCTAGGATTACATTGTGGCCCCACTAGGATTACATTCTGGCCCCATGGACTCCTATATATAGAAAGGAGGTTTTGTAATTTGAATCATCCAAGAATTGTTCATTCATGTAATGTATTGGAGGTTGCCCCCTCGAAGTGGCTTATTTATAAGGCGTTTATATCTCTTTTCTTCTCTTTTTGGAGCTGGTTTCACAACATTTGGTATCGGAGCTTTGAGATTCTAGGGTTTCGCTGATCCAAACAGGTCAACGTGGAATTTTCGCTATAACTTTTTTCTACGAAGGTTCAGAATCTGAAATTTTTAGAGTGTCAAGAAAAACTCCTAAGGAACATCATCAAAAAAATTTAGAGCTTGGTTCGCAAAATTTTCGGAGATATTATCTTTGCAAGTTAGGTCATTTTGCAGGCTCCTGAATTTAACCTAAACAGGTCATCATGGTATTTTCTTAATAACTTTTTTCTACGAAGGTTCAAAAGATGAAATTTTTAGAGTGCGAAGCCACAGTCCTGAGGAACATTGTCAAAAAAATTCAGATATTGATTCGTAATATTTTTGGAGATATGATCTATGTAAGTTAGGGCTTTTTGAGGCTTTTGAATTTCATCTCAAAGAGGGGATCGTGGGAAAATATTCATAGCTCTCTCTCTGAGCATCGGATTGGAATGATGTAAAATGTGGCCGCAAGTGCATGGACTGTAGTTTTTGGTATATCAATTTCAGAGCCAAAGGAGGAAACAGTGATACGTGGCAAGTCGTACAATTTTTCTCTACCGAACCAGTCCAAAAATGGGTCAATGTGGGAGATTAGACATAACTTTGTCTTGAAGAGTCCAAATCAGATCAGATCTGTGGCATTTGAAAGAAGCTTCAGAGGGCTACTACAGGGCTTAATTTCAGATATTGAGGATCCAAAATTATAGAGATAATTTAATTTCAATATAGAGCTCCTCAAAAGCAAGTAAAAGGTGTGTATTTTTTTTTTTCTGAATTGCATAAGTCTTGTTTTAAGAATCAAGTTGAATTGATTCCAAGGGCATATTGTGGAATATATATCAGTATTGGATTCTAAAATGGCCCCTAAAATTAATTCAACACCCATTAAGCCTTTAGAAAGCTCTACTATGACTCATGAAGATGAAGAATGGCAACATGACATATCAAAATTACAAGAGCAAGTGCAACAAATTTCGCTCTTGCAAAGAGAAACAAAAAATGACATGGAAGTTTTGAATAAAGGCATGGAAACTAAGATGGATGGTTTGAAGAAAGGCATGGAATATAAGATGGATGGTTTGAAGAATGACATGGAATCTAAGATAGATGGCATGGAAGCTGGCATGGAATCTAAGATGGATGACATGGAAGCTAAGATCGATGAGAAAATGGAAAACATGAAGAATGATCTAAAAGAAACATGGAAGGTTTGACAAAGTTGATACAATAAATGTTTCCTAATGGTGAAAATATAGTAGAGGAAACTCATGATGAGAAAAAATAAATGTTGATCGTGATTTCATAAAATCTAATGTTGGCAGGAAGAACCACCATCTTCCAAAAATGGATATGAGGAAGTTTGATGGAAAGCATCCTCTAACATAGATACTACAGATGGAGCAATATTTTGATCTCCATAATGTGAAAAACACACAAAAGGTATGCATTGCAACTTTACATTTAGAACAAAATACATTTGTATGGTATCGATGGCTTTGCTCCCATAAAAAAATTGTCACTTGGTCAATTTTTACGAAGGAAATGATAGCACATTATGAGGATACAAAGAGTAAAACCTTCTTTAGCCAATTGATAAATCTCAAACAAAAGGGTGTAATGGGGGAGCACATTGAGGACTTCCAAAAATTGAATATAAGGGTAACTGATATTCTAGAGGAACACATGATTGATCTCTTCATAGGTACTTTAAAGGATAACATCCAACATGAAGTTTGCGTTTTGGAACCTGATTCATTGGAGAAGGCATTCAGGTTGGCAAGAAAATTGAATGTAAAATTATGGCGACAAGGAAGCCTACCACTCACTTCTATAAAGAGGGAAGTGTTGCTACTCCTAGATTTCCACAACTGACAAGGTTGACAACACAACAATTGGAAGAAAAAATAGCAAAAGGTCTTTGCTAAATTTGTGATAGCAAATACACTAAAGGTCACAAGTGTGCTGAGAAGAAATTATTTTACATATATTGTGAAGTGGAAGAAGAAAATGACCAAGAAGAGGATATACACTAGGAACAAACTCAAGAAGCAGAAGAAATGAGTTCGACCATATTGTGTAACGCATTGGCAGGAGTTACCACTCCTCAAAATCTCAAGATAGAAGGAAATATCAAGAAGAGAAAGGTAATAGTGTTGATTGATTCAGGCAGTACCCATAATTTTATTCATTATAAGGTAGCGAAGGAATTGAAATATTTCTTATACCCAGCACCAAAATTTCAAGTGATGGTTGCGAATGGAGGAACTATAAATTGCTATGGAAAATTCCATAATATCAAGCTAACCATGGGGGAATATGTATTGAATAGTAAAATGCTTTCCATTCTTTTGGGAGGTGTTGATTTTGTACTAGGAGTACAGTGGTTACAATCTTTGGGGATGGTAGCTTTTAATTTTCAAGAACGTTTCTTGAATTTTTTTGCAGAAGGAAAGGAAGTCAAATTACGGGGTATTGCAGGGAAGCTTGGAAAGATAATAAGCTCTAAAGTCATGACAAGGCTTCCAAAGAAAGAACAACGAGCAATAATTGAAAAATTATGCTCACTAGAAGTTCCAACATCAAAATCATCTATTTATGCAGATCTCCAAAAAGTCTTGGACAATCATTCCAAGGTTTTTGAAACTCCAAAAGGACTCCCACCTATTCATGATCATTATCATGCTATTCATTTGATTCCAGGAAGTGTTCCTCCAAACATCAGGCCTTATAGATATCCTTATGTCCAAAAGAGAGAAATTGAATGTATGATTGCAGAAATGTTAGAGGCGGGTATAATTCAACCTAGTCAAAGTTCTTTCTCTGCTCCTGTAGTATTGGTACACAAGAAGGATGGATCATGGCGCATGTTTCTGGATTATAGGGAGCTCAATAAGCTCACCATTAAAGATAAATTTCCCATTCCTATGATTGATGAATTATTGGATGAATTACATGGAGCAATTTATTTTACCAAGTTGGATCTTCATTCAGGATATTATCAAATTAGAATGAAGACTGAAGATATTCCAAAAACAACATTTCAAACTCATGAGGGTCATTATGAATTTTTGGTCATGCCTTTTGGCCTTATCAATGCACCTTCTACATTTCAAGGGTTGATGAATTCCATTTTCAAACCCTTCCTTAGAAAATTTGTGCTAGTATTTTTTGATGATATACTAATCTACAGCAGGTCTTCGAAGGATCATGTTCAACATGTTGACAGGGTGCTCAAACTATTGCAGGAGAAACAATTATATGCAAAAACATCCAAATGTTTCTTTGGAGTACAAGAGGTGGAATATCTGGGTCATATTGTATCTCACGAGGGTGTTAAGGTAGACCCTAACAAAATTAAATCCATTAAGGAATGGAAAGTCCCCACAACCATAAAGCAGTTGCGAGGATTTCTCAAGTTAACAAGGTATTATCAAAATTTTGATAAGAATTATGGGAGAATAGCAACACCTCTAACAACATTATTGAAGAAAGATGCATTTTCATGGAATCCTGAAGCAACTACGGCCTTTGAACATCTTAAAGAGGCAATGTGCCTAGCACCAGTATTAGCTACGCCAGACTTCACAAAAACCTTTATTGTGGAATGTGATGCCTCAGGAAATGGAATTGGTGTTGTTTTAATGCAGGAAGGAAGACCCATTTCTTTTGAAATTCATCCAATCAAAGGAAAGTATTTACAGAAACCTATTTATGAGAAGGAAATGTTAGCAATATTTCATGCACTAAAGAAATGGAGAACTTACCTAATGGGAAGACACTTCAAGGTAAAAACTGATCATGATAGTCTTAAACACTTTTTGGAACAAAAACTATCTTTAGAAGAGCAGCAAAAATGGGTCACAAAGATGTTGGGTTATGACTTTGAAATAATATATAAAAAAGTGAAGCTAAATGTTGTTGCAGATGCACTCTCAAGAAAGAATGAAGAGGTGGAAGCATTGCTTTATGCCATTTCTATTATCCAACCAGATTGGATAACCAAAGCAAGAGATGAATGGAAGAAGGACGAAGATGTGTGGACACTCATTCAAAATTTGCAGCAAGATCCTAGTACATCTGATGCATTTAGTTGGAAAAATGATTCCTTATTGTACAAAGATCACTTATTTCTTTGTAAGAATTCCCAACTAAAACAAAAGATTCTTTTGGAATTGCACACTTCTCCTTTAGGAGGACACTCGGGACTTTTAAAAACTTACCACAGGGTGAAGAAAGAATTTTTTTCGGATGGCCTTAAATCTGATATTCAAAATTTTGTGGTGGAATGTTTGGTTTGCTAGCAGAATAAAGTTGAGACAATTAAGACCCCGGGTCTTCTACAACCTTTATCCATTCCAAGTCAACATTGGGAGGAGATTTCAATGGATTTTATCACAGGTTTACCTAAGTATGAAGGAAAGAATGTCATCATGGTGGTAGTTGATAGACTTACCAAGTATGCACACTTTTGTGCATTATCTCATCCATTTAAGGAAAGTACAGTTGCTACTACATTTATGGACACAATTTAAAAGATACATGGAAACCCAAGGGTTATTGTGAGCGACAGAGATCCCATTTTTACTGGAAAATTTTGGACAAAGTTATTTTATTGTTTGGGTACTCAATTAGCTCATAGCTCATCTTATCATCCTCAATCCGATGGTCAAACTGAGATAGTAAATAAATGTTTGGAAGGACATCTTCGTTGTTTTGTATTTGATAAACAAACACAATGGGTCAAGTGGTTACCTCTCGTTGAATGGTGGTATAACACTTCCTTCCATACTGCAGCAAAAATGACCCCATTTATGGCACTTTATGGATATCATCCACCATCCATCACATCATATTTAAGGGAAAATTCGAAGGTTCAAGCAGTTGAAGATCACATCGAGCATCAGCAAGAAGTTCTCCAACTCTTAAAGGATAACCTGAATTTGGCACAAAATCGAATGAAACAACAGGCAGATCAACATCGTAGCGAGAGAAGTTTTGATGTAGGAGATTGGGTATTTTTACGGCCACAACCATACAAACAAATGTCCCTCAAGCAAGCTAAGAAGGATAATAAATTATCGCCAAAGTACTATGGTCCTTACAAGGTGTTGCAAAAGATTGGTACTATGGCATACAAATTGGAGCTTCCTGCTTGTTCACGAGTGCATCCAGTTTTCCATGTTTCATGCTTAAAGAAGGTTATAGGTGAAAATCTTCCAGTTCAAACAATATTTCCAGAACTTGATGAGGAAGGAAAAATCATATTGGAACCTGAAGCGGTCATGGAAACAAGAACTCTATAGCTACGAAATCGATCAATTTTAGAGTATCTCATCAAGTGGAAGAACTTACCCACTGAAGATTCTACATGGGAGGATGAGAATTTTATACAGAAGCACCCAGAGCTACTCAAGTGTTGAGGACAACACTTTTTTGAAGGAGAGGGGCATGTTAGGTCCCTATATTACTAGTATAGTCCCTTATTATTATTAGTGTAACCCCCTTATTTTTTACCCTTGTAACCCCCTTATTGTTTACCCTTGTAATCCCCATATCGTTATTATTGTGCCCTTAAATTATTATTATTAGGTCGGCTAGGATTACATTGCAGCCTCACTAGGATTACATTCTGGCCCCATGGAATCCTATATATAGAAAGGAGGTTTTGTAATTTGAATCATCCAAGAATTGTTCATTCATGTAATGTATTGGAGGTTGACCCCTCGAACTGGCTTATTTATAAGGCATTGAAATCTCTTTTCTTCTATTTTTGGAGTTGGTTTCACAACATTGAGGGACATTTGTTTGTATGGTTGTACCCATAAAAATACCTAGTCTCCTACATCAAAACATCTCTCGCTGCAATGTAGATCCGCCTGTTGTTTCAATTGATTTTGTGCCAAATTTAAGTTATCCTTTAGGAGTTGGATTACTTCATGTTGATGCTCGATGTGATCTTCCACTGCTTGAACCTTAGAATTTTGTCTTAAAGATGATGTGAAGGACAGTGGATGATATCCACAAAGTGCCATAAATGGGGTCATTTTTGCTGCAATATGGAAGGAAGTGTTATACCACCATTTAGCGAGATGTAACCACTTGAACCATTACATTTGTTTATCAGATACAAAACAACGAAGATATCCTTCCAAACATTTATTCACTATCTCAGTTTGACCATTGGATTGAGGATGATAAGATGAGCTATGAGCTATTTGAGCACCCAAACAAGAAAATAATTCCGTCCAAAAATTTCCAATAAAAATGGGATCTTTGTCGCTTACAATAATATTTGGGTATCCATGTAGCTTTTGAATTGTTTCCATAAATGTAGTATCAATTGTACTTGCTTTAAATGGATGAGATAATGCACAAAAGTGCGCATACCTGCTAAGTCTATCAACTACCACAATGATGACACTATTTCCTTCGGACTTAAGTAAACCTATGATAAAATCCATTAAAATCTCCTCCCAACGTTGACTTGGAATGGATAAAGGTTGTAGAAGACTTGGGGTCTTAATTGTCTCAACTTTATTTTTCTGGAAAACCAAACATTTAGCCACAAAATTTTGAATACCAAATTTAAGGCCATCCCAAAAAAATTCTTTCTTCAGCCTGTGGTAAGTTTTTAAAAATCCTGAGTGTCCTTCTAAAGGATAAGTGTGCAATTCCAAAAAATCTTTTGTTTTAGTTGGGAATTCTTAAAAATATATAAGCGATATTTGTACCATAAGGAATAATATTTCCAACTAAATGTATCAGATGTACTAGGATCTGGCTGCAACTTTTGAATGAGTGTCCACGCTTCTTCATCCTTCTTCCATTCATCCCTTGGTTTAGTTATCCAATCTGGTTGGATAATAGAAATGGCACAAATTAATGCTTCCACCTCTTCATTCTTTCTTGAGAGTGCATTTGCAACAACATTTAGCTTCCCTTTTTTATAGATGATTTCAAAGTCACAACTTAACATCTTTGTGACTCATTTTTTCTTCTCTTTGGAATATATTCTTTGTTCCAAAAAGTGTTTAATACTATCATGATCAGTTTTTACCTTGAAGTGACTTGCCATTAGGTAAGGTTGCCATTTATTTAGTGCATGTAGTATTCCTAACATTTCCTTATCATAAATAGATTTATGTAAATATTTTCCTTTGAATGGACGACTTTCAAAAGCAATGGGTCTTCCTTCTTGCATTAAAACAACACCAATTCCATTTCTTGAGGCATCACATTCCACAATAAAGGTTTTTGTGAAGTCTGGCGTACCTAATACCGGTGCTAGGCACATTTCCTCTTTAAGATGTTTAAAGGCCTTAGTTGCTTCAGGAGTCCATGAAAATGCATCTTTCTTCTATAATGTTGTTAGAGGTGCTGCTATTCTCCCATAATTCTTAATAAACTTGCGATAATACACTGTTAACCCGAGAAATCCTCACAACTGCTTTATGGTTGTGGGGAATTTCCATTCCTTAATGGCTTTAATTTTGTTAGGGTCTACCTTAACACCCTCATGAGATACAATATGACCTAGATATTCGACCTCTTGTACTGCAAAGAAAAAATTGGATTTTTTTGCATATAATTGTTTCTCCTCCAAGAGTTTGAGCACCCTGTCAACATGTTGAACATGATCCTTCCAAGACCTGCTGTAGATTTGTATATCATAAAAAAATAGTAGCTCAAATTTTCTAAGGAAGGGTTTGAAAATGGAATTCATCAACCCTTGAAATGTAGAAGGTGCATTGGTAAGGCCAAAATGCATGACAAAAATTCATAATGAACCTCATGAGTTTGAAATGTTGTTTTTAGAATATCTTCAGTCTTCATTCTAATTTGATGATATCCTGAATGAAGATCCAACTTGGTAAAATAAATTGCTCCATGTAATTCATCCAATAATTCATCAATCACGGGAATGGGAAATTTATCTTTAATAATGAGCTTATTTAGCTCCCTATAATTCAGACACATGTGCCATGATCCATCCTTCTTGTGCACCAATACTACTGGAGCAGGGAAATAACTTTGACTAGGTTGAATTATACCAGCCTCTAACATTTCTGCAATCATACGTTCAATTTCGCTCTTTTGGACATAATGATATCTATAAGGCCTAATTTTTGGAGGAACACTTCCTGGAATCAAATGAATAGCATGATCATGATCATGAATAGGTGGAAGTCCTTTGGGAGTTTCAAACACCTTGGAATGATTGTCCAATATTTTTTGGAGATCTGGAGAAATAGATGATTTTGATGTTGGAACTTCTAGTGAGCATAATTGTGAAATTACGCCTCGTTCTTCTTTCTCCAGAATATTTTTCATGAAATTAGAGCTTATTATCTTTCCCAGCTTCCCTACGATACCCCGTAATTCGACTTCCTTTCCTTCTGAAAAAAAATTCAAGAAAAGTTCTTGAAAATTAAAAGCTAACGTCCCCAAAGATTGTAACCATTGTACTCCTAGTACAACATCAACACCTCCCATTGGAATGGAAAGAATTGAACTATTCAATACATATTCCCCCATGATTAGCTTGATATTATGGCATTTTCTAGAGCAATTTATAGTTCCTCCATTTGCAACCATCACTTGACATTTTGGTGTTGGGTATAGGAAACAATTCAATTCCTTGGCTACCTTACAATGAATAAAATTATGGGTACTACCTGAATTAATCAACACTATTACCTTTTCCTTCTTGATATGTCCTTCTATCTTGATAGTTTGAGGAGTGGTAATTCCTACCAATTCGTTACATGATATGTTCAGACTCATTTATTCTTCTTCTATATTTGGTTCTTGGTGTATATCCTATTCTTTTGAAGTTTCTTGTTCATTTTCTTCCTCATCTTCACAATCTATGTTAAATAATTTCTTCTTAGCACAATTATGACGTTTAGTGTATTTGCTATCACAACTGTAGTAAAGCCCTTTTGATCTTTTTTCTTCCAATTTTTGTGGTGTCAACCTTGTAGGTTTTGGAAGTCTAGGAGTAGCAACACTTCCATATTTATAGATGTGAGTGGTAGGCTTCCTTGTTGCCATAATTTCACATTAAATTTTTCTTGCCAACCTGAATGCCTTCTCCAATGAATCAGGTTCCCAAACACGAACCTCATGTTGGATGTTATCCTTTAAATTCCCTATGAAGACATCAATCATGTGTTCCTCTCAAATATTAGTTACCCTTATATTAAATTTTTGGAAGTCCTCAATGTGCTCCACCACTGAACCCTTTTGTTTCAGATTTATCAATTGGCTAAAAAAAGTGTTTCTCTTCGTATCCTCATAATGTGATATCATTTCCTTCATAAAAAGTCACCAAGTGACAATTCTTTTATGGGAACAAAGCCATCGATACCATACAAATGTATTTTGTGCTAAATATAAAGTTTCAATGCGTACATTTTGTGTGTTTTGCACATTATTGAGATCAAAATATTGCTCTATCTGTAGTATCCATGTTACGGGATCCTTGCCATCAAACTTCCTCATATCGATCTTTGGAATATGGTGGGTCTTCCATCCAGAATTAGAGTTTATGAAATCACGATTAACATTTATTTTGTTCTCATCATGGGTTTCCTCTACTATCTTTTCTCCATTAGGAAAAATTTCTTGTATCAAATTTGTCAAACGTTCCATGCCTGCTTTTATATCATTCTTCATTTTTTCCATTTTTTCTTCCATGTCATCCACATTAGCTTCCATGCCAGCTTCCATGCCATCCATGCCATTCTTCAAACCGTCCATCTTATCTTCCATGCCTTCCTTCAGACCACCCAACTTACCTTCCACGCCTTTCTTCAAAACTTCCATTTCATTTTTTGTTGTTTTTTGCGAGAGAAACATTTCGTGCACTTGCTCTTGTAATTTTGATATGTCATGTTGCATTTCTTCATCTTCATGAGTCATAGTAGATCCTTCTGAAGGCTTAATGGGTGTTGAGTTATTTTTAGGGGTCATTTTAGAACCCAATACTGATATTTATTCTACAATATGCCCCTTGGAATCAATTCAAATTGATTCTTCAAACAAGACTTATGAAATTTGAAAAAACAATACACACCTTTTTCTTGCTTTTGAGGAGCAAGGTATTGAAACTGAACTATCTATGCGATTTAGGATCTTCAATATCTGAAATTGGGTCCTACAGTATCCCTCTAAATCTTCTTTCGAATGCCACAGGTCTGAGCTGATTTGGATTCTTCAAGGAAAACTTATGCCCAATCTCCCTCAATGACCTAATTATGGACTGGTTCAGTAGATCTAACTTGTACGGTGCACAAAGTATCACTTTTTCCTCCTTCAGCTCCCAAATTGATACACAAGAAACTACATTATGTGTAGTTGCGGCTTCTTTTTAGAGAATTTCAATCTGATGCTTAGAGAGAGAGTTATGATGATTTTCCCATGGTTATCTCTTTGAGATGAAATTCAGGAGCCTGAAAATACCCTAACTTCCATAGATCATATCGCCAAAAATTTTGTGAACCAAGATCTGTGATTTTTACACAACATTCCTTAGGGTTTTGGCTTCGCTTTGTAAACCTTTCAACATATGAACTTTCATATAAAAAACGTTATAGCGAACATTCCACAATGACATGTTTAGGTGAAATATGGGAGCTTGAAAAAACCCTAATTTCCACAGATCATATCTCCAAAAAAAATTTGAACGAAGATCTGAAATTTTTACAAGAAGTTCCTTAGGATTTCAAATTCACTCTGTACAAATTTCAGCTTCTAAACCTTCATAGAAAAAATTTATATTGAAAATTCCACGATGACCTGTTTGGAGCAGCAAAACCCTAGAATCCAAAGCTCTAATACCAAATGTTATGAAACCAACTCCAAAAGTAGAAGAAAAGAGAGATCAACGCTTTAGAAATAAGCCACTTCAAGGGGGAAACCTCCTTTACATTACATAAATGAATAATTCTTTGATGATACAAATGAAAAAATCTCCTTCTATATATAGGATTCTATGGGGTCACAATATAATCCTATCCCACCTAAAAATAATAATGTAAGGGCACAATAATTACAATATTGGGGTTACAGGGGTACAACGATAATAATAAGGGGGCTACAATAACAACAATAATGGACTACACTAGTAATATAGGGACCTAACTTATTATGTGCATGTAGGTTTATTTGGGAAGCATTTGAATAATTAATTACACCATACATCAAAAAAATCCATATTCTCATAATGTATATGCCAAATAATCGTCTCTGAGTTAGAGCGTTATGTACACGTTTTTTTTTTTTTTAAGGAAAAAAATTAAACTAAATTTTATTAAAGAACGAAAATTCAGCTACATATTCCAGAATCATTTCCAAATATCCATCTTTCCATGTAAGAAATATAATCAACAAGTGTTGAAAAATACCCCACGAACATGTCCAAAAAAAACTTCCCAAAGTACATCTATCAGATATGGCGTGATATATGCCATCCACATTTTTCAGGAAAGGATACAAAAAAAAACACAATAACAACATATTTTGAGTGCAAAATCCAGTGAACCAACTATGGGAGAGCAACTATCCCCTCCTTCATAACAATCCCTACAAAAATGAATGTGTAAAACATGTATCCCTCGATATCCAGCATACCTTTTTTAGACAATGAGTCTGCCATCATCTTCCATTGTCGATATATATGTTGTATGTGAAAAATCATAAATGTCTGAATGTGTCTATTTTTTTGAACCCACCAACTCTAGAGATTTGGGGGGTCAAATTTTGTTTCACTTGAGATGACCTCAATGATACTCTTCAAGTCCCCATGTACATGGATGTGCTAGATATTCCAGAGATTTTTGAACCAAAGGAGGCCCCAAAGAACCACCAATTCATCTCCTGAGTTTGTACCCGGGCCACCATACTAGTGCATATTATAGATAATTTTTTTGTTGATAGCTAAGCCTACGCCACAAACACATCTACCTTGTTGAGCCGCTCCACCGAAGAACCCCACCGACAATGTAATATGAGGACACATGCATCTCCCTGACATGTCCTTATTTTTATCCTTCACTGATTCCATATAATCAAGTCAAACCTGTATTTTTGAATCAGTGTTGCATAGATTATGTTGGATACCCCTAAAATGATGTGATTTCGAGACTTCCAGATCTCCCATAGGACAATTATTCATCACCACATCCCTCCAAACCCCATCTTAGACATTCCTCAATAGAAGAAAATTTTATATCATAAAATTTAAAGTAAGACAGTGTCAATGACTAGACCTAAAGTGTAGTTTAGCATGTGAAGAAAAGGTGAACAACAATTTTAGAATCTTTACCATAAAATGGACAACAAATAGGACCTTGGAATTCCCTTTTACACAAATTATACCATGTCAATATCATGTTCTTCCACGCCAGCCAGATGAACATAATAATTTTCAAAGGTTCATAGATTTTCCATATAGAAGAAAACCATGGTGATGTATTATCATCCATTGTAAGGTGAAAAATGTATTTGTAATTCTTTGTAACCACCAAAGCTCCATTTCTAAGTGTGTCGTCCCATGAGAGAGTGCCACCCATTAGATTCCTGCATAAAATGACATTTTTGAGTTCTCTAACATAATTATTCCAGTCGAGAACCATTATCCCATTTTATCCAAGTTGTGACACTCCTTTCCATGTCAGGATTTCACCATTCCATTAATAGATTTCATGATCCAAATAAATAACACCCTTATGTTGAAGTGTTGTAAATGTATCATCAAATAAGTAGGTGGATTCTGTGAAACCAATGATCCCGTCATAACCAATGATCAACTGTTTGCCACTTCCAAATGCCCATTTCACATGACGTAAAAATCACGATTTCATCTTTTGAAAAAATTCCCAGATGTACAATCCCCTCTTGATAAAAATATCCTCCTTTTTAATCGAGTGTATGGTGTGCCTCAGTTTTTTATATTTAACTGCAATGATCTTCCCCCATATTCCTCCACCAAACGCACCCTCCATAATGACTTCATTAATAGAGACCAACCAAACACCTAGGAGTTCAGAATACCCCAACTGATCTGCAGTTGGAGGATAACTTCTCCTTCCTAAAAAGTGACCGTCCTCTGAAACTTTGCAAGTAAAAATGGGTCTTATGTAAACACAATTTTTTGATGATCTCTTCAATGACTATGAGTTACTTTACATGCGAACATTGAACAAGAAACATATCATCATTTAACTCATAAAAACAAACAAGAATAGAGACACGTAGAATTTGGTGATGAATTTCACCCCTCCCGGGGTACATCTCCGGGTCTACTAACACAGTTGGACCACTCCATAGATTTCAGTGAAAAGAGTACGTAAAGTTTGTTGACAATATGAGTGCCTAGTTTCCCCTTCAAGGAAATGTTCTCCTGCAAATAAATCTCACTCTAAAAATTATGACAACCGACATTCAATCATGGAACAATCAGTAAGAAAAGGGTTCTCACATGAAGACCATGTACTCCATCTGAAAATGAGAAAACATGTACAAAAATTCCACATTGAAATACAAAAAGAGAGATTTCCTAAAAATAACATAATGAGAAAAGACAAACATGAGCTACACAATATAAGTCGCAGCTACTAAAGATACATGTGAAGGCTGAAAAACCCCTACGAGATCCTCTCCATGCTTAAAATCCTTCCAAATCTACTCCAAAGCACTAATTTATCTTGGCCCCCATTGACTCAAACCTACAAAAAGCCTCTTCAAAAGTGCTTCAATTGGTAAACAAAGGTCTCCATTGGATCCATAATTATTAATATCCAAAAAACTCTATATAGACTCTTCTTGAGCTCCAAAAGGCCAAAATCTCATCCTCCTATGGCTCTCCCAAGTTTTTGTTGTTATATGTCCTCTAAGTTGGATGAATCAGCTAACCGAGCGATAAATCCACCCTAAAATCTGCTCAGGAGGCGACAATTTCACCCACATCTGGTGCAAATTATCGGAAGGTTAATTTTTCCATTAACCCTTGTGCGCAATATCAGAGCCACATAGGCGCCATAGGCCCGAGGGTTGGGCTAACAGTCAGCCCTCGTCGGCCTAGGCCCCAAATTTGTCATCTCATGGTCATGTTAGAGTTAATATGGCTAGGGTCTGGGGCTAACTGCTCGCCTCTGCCATCGAAAGCCTCTCAACACTTTTCTAGGATCACATGCACAGCCATATGGCCTAGCACCAGGCCTTAACTCTACCCTCGTCCGACAGGTGCCTCATTCGGCTTTGCTGGGGTCACATGTAGGTGTAATATAACCAAGAGATGGTCCCTTTCAAAATGGTGCTCCATTCATGGCTATGCCAAGGTCATGTGGAGGACCGGTGACCGAGAGATTAATCCCAAACTCCTCTCCTTAATGGTTCTATGAGGTAGCAGGTTACTGGGGCTCACTGCTTGACCCCTCCTCCCAAATGATCTCAATTGAAACCTTAAATAGAAGTCGTGACTCTATGGGTTAAGAAACATAGTCATGGCGCAGTGGTAAGGATTTGTGGTTGGACGAGGTAGGTCATGTGTTCAATCTCGCCCAGACCTGTGGAACCAATACAAAAATTTTAGCCAACGACGAGGTTCCATGTGGCAGCCTTTGGTTGGGCCACATGGAATCCTCTCAATAGACCACCATACATAAAATCCAACCAATAAAAATGTGCCATCATGCACCTATACGATGCTACCACTTGGAAAGCCCTGACTAGTCTGTACGTGCCCAATATGCTTACTAACATCAGTGGTACAACTTTTCAGTCAACCTACCTGCCATTATTTTTTTTTCGACCAAAAACTTCATAACATCATAAATTTTTCATACGACATCGGATTTAGGCGAAACAAGTGTCGTTGGAATCGGAACAATGAAACGAATTGATGATGGTTTTGAAATACTCTAGGAAATTTCATTTTTGAGCTAAATTTTGATCACCAGATCATACCTCCCCACTAGGAACTTTTGGACTCCAAAAGTTAGCTTCCCCTAGTAAACAAAATGAGGAAAAACTTAAAACTTTCCAAAACTCAATATTTAATGTTCTATTTTCAATTGGTTCCTTTAAGCTCTAATAAAGTTACTCCACCTATCCTCTGCAATAAAACCTTACCTTCTTATCACCATGCAGGAAAAAGAATATTAATTGATGTAATATGAAAATTCTTTCAAAACCAATCTTTCACGGCTTAAAAAACTTTATCTTGAAGTTCCTTTTCTTGAAGACAGACTTTACTTTCCATCTTTGAAATCATAAGAAATTCAATGCTTTCCATGCATTGATTCAAACTTTTCTTTATTGTCCTCAAACTGTGTTTGTACACAAAAGTACTCTGGCTACAATAATTCATTGACAAATTTGGCTTTCTCCACATAAACATAGTCATTTCTTGTACAATCTTTATCAAATATTCCATTCACAACAAGCTTCATCTTGAACACTTGTATCAGTGAGTACATGACGTAAATGTAGATAAACTAGACGAAAAACATTGTTCATCCCAAAAGTCCTCAAACAGTTGGACTCATAAACAAGCCAACATAAAATGACATGTCAATGAAAAATATACTTGTTGCAAATAGTGATTATTATTTTTTCACTTTACAAGTACCCAAAAATAGGTAATGAAAACCACAAGCATTTACAATTTACAAAAAACAAACTATATAATCAGTCTACCCAATCTCTGCATCTCCTACGCTTATGGGCTACCTTTTTTCATATATTCTGCTTTGAAGGTTGCCTTAGGAACTATGTCAATTGCCTCTTTTCCACCTATTTCTTTCCTTGCATTGGTTTTCATAACCTCTTTATCCTTCTTGGGACGAAGTTTTGGATGAAGTTTCCAACATCTTTCATTCCCATGCACATGCATGTTAAAATGGGTACAAAAGTAATTTTGCTTGCCCATGGACAAGGAAGTCTTAAAATGTGAAGGAGGTTCTTCATGATTGATGCCAAGAATTTGGTCCATTCTTTTGACCATCACCTTGCATTTCTCACAATCATCCACACAATGGTCAACTACATCACAAAAAGTGCAAGGATACATGTCCTACAAATAATAAAAATTACCAACTTTTGGAAATTCCCATGACATTATACATGTCCCTTTGGATGTAACTTTGACGATGTGGACTAGAGGATGAAATGCGAATTTATTTGAAGAATTCATATCTGTTAGGAGAAAAACTAAAATTATCACCACCATATCAGTGTGACATATCATCATATGGTGATTTCTTTGCCTCCAACAGTTTAGAACATTCTCCAAGCTCTCTATGACCATATCCCAATCCTTGATATCTTGGTCTCTCTTTTACCATGATAGGATTAGTGATTCATTAACCATTGATTCCAAGGCCTCCTCCTTCATAACCCATTCGAGCTATAAAATTCATACCAAATCCTTTAGTATGTTGTTCAAAGGCTCCAAAAGACGTGTTATTAACATAAATTTAAGGATTTGAACTAGAGATGTTGATTACCTCCTTGGAATTGCAACCAATCTTTTCTGCTTCAAATGTTGATGACGAATTTTAAGATGACTCAAGATAGACACCTTTACCAATAGGAATATAATGAGAATATTTGATATGTTGACAAAACTCACAAGCATCATTCTCCACATAGGGTCCATAACCTGTGTTTGGACCATGTCCACTTATTGGCTTCACTTTGGAGGTATTCTTTGTTGTCACTGGAGTGGAACTCTCACCAACTTGTTACTCAAGAACATGTTGCAACTGAAGGTGTGTATGCCTCTTCTCCTCTTCAACAATTTAAAGCATTCTTCTTAATTCAACATTATCCATTCGAAGAGACAATTTCATCTCCTCTAGATCTTGGAGACTTTCCATATTATTACCCATTTGTGCAACTTGGTTAGAACCAACTCTGATACCAATCGATCTGGAATTGGAGGAGAACTTCTCCTTCCTAAAAAGTGATCATCCTTCGGTGCTTTGCAAGTAAAAATGGGACATATGTAAACACAATTTTTTGATGATCTCTTCAATGACTATGAGTTATTTTACATGTGAAATTTAAAAAAGTCATTTAACTCATCATATCATCATATCATCATTTAACTCATAACAACAAACAAGAAGAGAGACACATAGAATTTGGTGATGAAGTTCACTCCTTCTGGGATACATCTTTGGGTCTGCTAACACAACTAGACAGCTCCATAGATTTCAGTGAAAAGAGTACATAAATTTTGCTGACAATATGAGTGGCTAGTTTTCCCTTCAAGGAAATGTTCTCCTACAAAAAAATCTCACTCTAAAAAGCATGAAAACCTACAGTGAGTTGGGCCACGTGGCATCCTCTCATTGGACCACCAAACATAAAATCCAACCAATAAAATGCGCCATCCTGCAACTCTATGAAGCTTCCACTCGGCAAGCCCTGATTGATATGTACACACCCAGTAGGCTTGCTGACATCAGCACAACTACCTAGTCAGCCTACCTACAATTTTTTTTGTTGTTAACCAAAAAAATAAAAACATCATAACTTTGTAATGTGACATCGAATTGAGGCGAAACAACTCTCATTGGAATCAGAATGACGAACAATGTGACTTGACACTGGTTTCAAAAGATTCATGACACTTTCATTTTTGAGCTAAATTCTTATCCCTGGATCACCAACCATCGAGGTCCTTCAATTTAGAGATTGAACTCCAAGGAATGAGATAATATTTGCATTTAGGATCTGTACCTAACTACAAGAAATGTTCGAGACGTGATCTATTTTTTGTGCTAATGTGGGTTGGTAAGGAAAATGAGTGCATCCAATAAATCGCTAGTTTTTGGAGGATAGATTGTATCAAGGTAAATATTCCTCCCAATGAGATCCAGTGATTTGTCCAAACCTTAAGCCTTTCGTCAAATTTAGAGAGTAGCCATTCCCAGTTTTCCAAATGATAGCATGTTGGCTTCAGTTTAAAGCCCAAGTAGGTGAATCCATCCTGTAGTCAACTCATACCCACCCCAAATAGGTTTGCCATATATTTGATATCAGATGGATTACCATATGAGAATAACAGAAAAGAATTATGACCATTTGGAAAGAGCCCAGAAGCCTCCCCAAAACACTGGAATATATAGTGAAGAGTCTCCCATTGAGCTCAAACAATCATCCCAAAGGTAAGGATATCATAAAAAAAAATATGTGATATACTAACCTGTGGTGCTATACGAAGTCCTTGGAAAGTTCTCAATACCTTTGCTGAATTTATCTTCCTGCTAAAGTCGTCCATGATCAGTATGAAAAGTAGAGGGGATAATGAACATCCCTGCAAGAGACCTCTACTTGCACAAAAAAAAATCATAAGGAAATCCATTCACCAGGACACCGAGCCAAATATTAGTGACACATGCCCTGATCCACTCTACATTCTGAATCTCTAGACCAATCTTCAACAAAATAATTTTGAGAAAATTCTAGTCCACGCTATCATATGATCTATGTAGATCTATCTTCATCACTACCACTTCCATGTTTTTGGTCTAGATGGTATGGATACACCACTGAGCGATGGTGATAACATCGTGTATAAATCTATTATGTAAAAACCCAAATTACTCCAAGGAGATATCAGCTGAGAGAAAGCCTTTTATACCATCAAAAATCACCTTTGAAATTAACTTATAAATAATATTACATAAAAAATTGGTCCAAAGTCCAGAAAATATCTAGAAAGCTGACCTTCAGAACATGGGCAAGGAAGGTAGATTTAAATAAACCTTTTGATCCTGGACTCCTCTACCATACCGAGCAGATCCCCTCTCATGAGCTCAAAAAAATGAAAAAAGAGTTCAACGATTCATCCATCAGGTTTGGGGCATTTGTCCTTTGCAGAGGTTTTTAAGACCGATAGAATCACCTCCAAGAGACATGCCTATAGAGAGTGTTATGTACATATTGTACAAGTGTTAATCATTTTCGACGGTTATGTAAATAAATTCAGTTTTTGAAATATTTTCAATGCTTAAAAAATTTCATGTGCTCAATTTGAAGCCAGGTTGATACCAATTTACGCCCCGGGTTTGGTTTCCACGTGGTTATCTTGTTCTCCTCTCCTTTTCAACTATAAATACTTCAAAATAATTTCCTTTTATTTTTCAAAATAAAACATTGTATATGCATTTAATGTAAAATTTTCAGCGTTTTTATATTAATTAAATTTATATTTATTTAAATAAATTAGCTATATATTAAAAAAAAAAATTTATTATAAATTTTAATTTTAATTTTATATATAAAAATGTTTACATATTTTAATGTCTGTAAACATATGCTAAATCTCAAATTAAAATAGCACATAAAAATTATTTATATAAGTTTATTCAATATTACAATTATTATAATTATGAATGATTAAAATTTTATTAAGTTAATAATATGCTAAATATTTATATAAAATAAACTAAATAATTCGTTTTTTTAGGTTCGATAGACCAAAGTTTCGGTGGATGTTGACCATCATCATCATCATATTAATTTTGAAAAAAATTATATTATTTTATATTATATTTTTATAAAATTATGTTTTATTTTATTAAAAAATATATTATTTTAAAAAATAATGATGATAATGATGGTGATTATTGTCTGTTAAGACCACTGCAGTCTATCGGATATTAGGAGAGGAAAAATAATCTAAGTTACAGTATTCTTTAAAATCTTGTGTCTATGGTCAGCGAGAAGGGAAATAAGTGCTCCAAGATCGTTATAGGTGAGTTGGCTTAAAAGGTCAAGAAGATTGGAAGTGTGGCAAATGGTAGGGAATTGAGAGGGAATGTGAGTAAGAGTGAGGCAGTCTAAAAGGAAGTGTTTCTCATCTTCCACCTGCTTAGAATCGCAAATTTGACAGATTCTATCATTCCAAGGGGTCTTGGGAATAGACCATCATCCGGTCTCACTCCAATACTCATGGGAATTAGTCTTATCTTAGCGATGTTCATTTTTTTCTTATTGTTGGACAACACAGAGAGATAATTCTGATAATAAAGGGTGGGGTTGATCACTTCCTTATAGTATCTTAGCTTCCTTTTACCCTCCAGCTCCTGATCCTCCCACAACTTGTCATTAAACTTGGAGGTAATAGTAATTTTGATATTATCTTTGCTTCCCATAGTGAGATCCTCCTTGATTCCCCAATGGTTGAGCTAGGTCTGGGCATCCTTATGCCACCCATGCTTGAGGTGAAGGTGAGGGTTTTGAATACAGTTAGAAGCAATTTTAGGGAGCCTTTTTTATTCCATGTTGTCAAGTTTCTTCTTATACATCAGATATCTAAACATAGCCATAATTTCAATGGGGGACAAACTATATTCAATCAAGAGGATAGGATAGGGAGTATTTCCCTCGATCTTAAGGTTGTAGGTTATGAATTTCTTTTGAATCATCTCCATCTTACTCCATGACTCTCTGGATATACTACAACCCAAACTTCACATTTGCATAAGACAACATGGGTGACAAGGGTCTCAAAGAGGAACCTATTTTTACTCCAAATGTAAAGAGCGACCGACTTACAATTGTTTTCAAGCTCATAATAATCTTTCCAGCCCCCAATAATCATTTTCTCGATGTTATAATTCCAGTTGAGATGATGAGGGAAGTCAATGCCCAAATACTTATAAGAAGAAACCTACTCTAAGCATTGGTTATTATACACGAAACTACCATGGGTGATCTTTTTGGATTTTATGATCATGGCTTTAGTGTTGTCGATATTAACTATCATACCCATCTTAGAGTAGTAGTCATAAAGAATCTGGAGCTGCTTGTTAAGGTCATCATAGCTTTTTGCAAGAAGAACGATATCATCGACATAGAGGAGAAGAGTAATGAGAACACCAACAAGCTTGGTGCCCTTGCACCCCACAAATTCCAGACACTCCTCTACCTTATCGATGTATATGCCAAAAAGGGTAGGGGATAGGGGACACCCTTGCTTAACTCCAATATTTCATTTAATGTCTTTAGACCACCCCTCATTGATCTTAAGCTTAACAGCGACGGTCTCATAGAGATGGATCACAAAAATCCTCAGCTTAGGAGGGACCATGATCTCTTTAGGTCTCTCCCAAATTTATCTCAAGGGACAATGTCAAAAGATTTTCTAAAGTCCACAAGGCAACATAAGAGATCAGCTTTACTATTGTGACATTCCTCTGCAATGATTATAAGAGTGACCAGATGATCAATAGTCGAGTGATGTCTCCTAAAACCAACTTGTCCTTTAGCTCTTTTTCCCTGGATTTCAAGCCAAAGGTTAAGCTTCTTCTCCAAAATGAGCCCATAAAGCTTGGCTCGAATATAACTAACCATAATGGTCCTGTTGTTCGATGGAACACTCTTGTCCCCATTTTTATGCCATAAGGTGTTCCTATTTGAAAACAACTCCCCTAGCTGCCACTGTGTCCATGTTTGAGTCATTGGATGAAATGTTACACTATTGAAATGTTTTAGGCCATTAGATTCACAAGTAAATTTATATGTTTTTTATAACGTTAGTTTTTTTTTTCTTTTTAACAAGTTAGATTGAATTTAAGTTTTGATGACTTTTAAGTTAAAATGTTGTTATTAAAATTTTGTTAGATTTTAATATCAATTTAACATTTTGACTATGTCAAATTACACAAAAATAAAAATAAAAGTAAATTAAATAAAAAAATTGATATAATGTAATAAACATTTTAACTAGGTCAAAATACGATAAAAAATAAAAATAATAAAATAAAATAATAATAAACTATAAAAACAACCCATGTTATTGACCCATGGTATTCATGTGGAATGTAGTTTCTTTAAAGAGGGAAATTAAGATGGCCTAAATCAATCTTAACTTTGGATCTACCATTGGCCAAGAGGAATCATATGTCTTGATATGCAAACCTCTTTTAGAGTAAAAAGAACATTTTAACTAGGTCAAAATACAATAAAAAATAAAATAATAATAAAATGTAAAAACAGCCCATGGTATTGACCCATGGTATTCATGTGGAATGTAGTTTATTTAAAGAGGGAAATTAAGATGGCCTAGATCAATCTTAACTCTATATCTACCAAAATCCAAGAGGGATCATATGTCTTGATATGCATACCTCTTTTAGAGTAAAAAGAGAATTTATCCATTGATAAATAATATAGGTCTAAACTAATTATTTAATAAAACTATTTTTAAATGTTTATAATCATTATTCTTTTAAAATTTTTCTTAATAAAATGCATCTAAATGCTCATACATCCAAATATACATAGTTTTTCTTGTTCTATATTATTTTTGTTACAACTATTTTATTATTCCAAAAATACATGGGTTTTTTTGTTATTTATTATTTATGTTACAACTATTTTATTATTCATGAGTATTATTTTTTAATATATAGAAAATTAAATTAATAATGAATTTTTTTGAAAATATGTGATCTTTTTCAAATTTCCAAACTATTCATAGAACATGATTTCTCTTGAGCAGTAATGATGAATGTTCATAATTCTCATTTCTTAAATAACACTAAATTTACCTTTAATTACTTAATTGTAATAGTTTCTAACTACATAACAGTTTGTAGCTACATACATGCTTTTTGGGATTTTTTTTTTAATGAATATCAAATTTCTTTTGTTCAAAAAAAATATATACATATCTTTAATTATCTAATTGTAGCTAAAAAAATTTACATGTTTTTTACTTTATAATCATAAACAATTTTCATATTATATGATGTCAAACTTTCTCAACATTTTATTCTGAAATTTTAAAAAAAGTTTTTCACTACATAATTTTATCTTTTATAATTTTTTTATTTTTCAATTCCAACCAAAACTTACAAAAGAAAAAACCCACTGAGTCCTTATTGTAGATTATAGTTTTACAAAATTGACACTATGTAATTAAAAATAGAGTAATTTAAGACAACTCTAAGGGGTTTTTTGTACAAGTTTTATCATAACCTTTCCCTCCCTCTAATATATACTGTAGAGTCTTATGAAGAGAGAGTATATTCTAGTTTATAATGTGATCCACAATCAAAGAAAATGGCTAGGTATTTCACAATTTATTAGTTTATAACTTGATCCACAATCAAATAAAATGGATAGAGATGTCACAAGTTATCATTCACACAATTATTGACGTTCTTAGTTCAAATGGATCCTATTAGATGCATGGTGGCCAGAGACACTAAAAAATTCAAAATAGATATCTCTTATGACATCCATATTGTCTACAAACCATCCAAATTTTCCATCTTATACAAAAATTTCCAACAATAACCGCTCAATTTACTCTCCAATTTTTGAAACCCCCACCCATGCTGGGGAGATCACAATGTAAAATCAAATGTTCTTGTGGTTTTTTTAAAGGGTTCATAAAGAAAACATACAACGAGAAACTCAATATTGTGGTATAATAACTTATTCTTGAATCATTGTGACAAACAAAACATCACATTAGCTCACAGAATATATTTAATGCTATAAGGATATGAGATGACAACAAAGTTTTGAATCATGATAACTAGGTGACAGCCAAAACAAAGTTGCAGCCACAAGGAAAAAATCACAACAACTCACAGAATATATCCAAGGTTACAATGAAACCCATGCATAGTGGTGGACCTCATCAGAATTTTAGTGCACATAGAACACCACCTTAAAAATTATATACTTTCGATCAATTTAGAATAACCTAAGATGTATAGATTGGATTTCGAGGTGGGTGGTACAATAATTGAGGATGCTTCTTAAAGGGTAAGGGAATTGAGATACTCTACCCTTCCACCAAAGCTATAAAAAGTAAGATTTGTAGATTATAGTTTTATAAAATTGACACTATTTGATTAAGAATAAGTTACAAACATGAGGTATTTAATTAGTAATAAAAGGAAGGCACATGAGGAACATTGTAATTAATGTGATTCTTTGTATTATTTTTATTTAAAATAGTAATTTTTATTTTTATTTTTTTAAATGAATATTGTTAAATGTGTTGTACTATTTTTATTTAAAATAGTAATCTGTAGTTGTATTTTTTAAATGAATATTGTTAAATGTATAATTGAGTAAAATGTATTAAATTGATATTCTAATTTTTAATATATTTATTTAAAAAATTCAAAGTATGGTGAGTTTTGTTTTATTAAGATTTAATGTAGATGTGCATAGAATGAGTCTATTCAAGTCCCAAACAAGATTCTTCTTTCTCTTCATATTCTAGCTTGCACCTTGACACTCCTCCTCTCCTCCTCCTTGCAAAAATTTAAACTATGAGGCACAAGGTAATTGTTGCATATAGGAACATTTAGATATGATGAGAAAAATGTGATACCCTATTTTAATTTTCTCTACAAATGTGATGGAAAATGTGCCCTAAATGTTAACAATTTCATGGTTAATGTAGTATAAGCTACATGAAAATTTACAGTCTTCTATACAAGATCAAGAAAACTATGCCCAATATCCAACACCATAGAGTAGAGTTGTTTTCTCAATAAACTTGTTTTTACTGCTCTTGAACTAAAGTCGTCCTAATCTCTCTCAGTGCTAGAGTTGTTTTCTCAATACACTTGTTTTTACTGCTCTTGAACTGAAAGCTATTGTTGTTGCATATAGGATCATTTAGATCTGATAAGAAAAGTGTGATACTGTGTAATAATTTTCTCTACAAATGTATTGGATTTGTTTTCTCAATAAACTAGTTTTTACTGCACTTAAGTGATGAAATCCATTGTTGTTGCATATAGGAACATTTATCTCTGATAAGAAAAGTGTGATACTATGTTATAATTTTCTCTATAGATGTGTTGGATTTTTTTTCTCAATAAACATTTTTTACTACTCTTAAGTGATGAAATTCATCATTGTTGTATATAGGAGAAAAGTGTGATACTATGTTATAATTTTCACTATAGGTGTGTTGGATTTTTTTTTCTCAATAATTTTTTTTTACTTCTCTTAAGTGATGAAATTCATGGTTGTTGCATATAGGAGCATTTAGCTCTGATAAGAAAAGTGTGATACTCTTGTTATAATTTTCTCTACAAATGTGATGGAAAGTGTGCCATGAATGTTGGAAATTTCATGGTTAATGTAATATAAGATAAATAAAAATTCATTTCTTCTACAAAAGATCAAGAAAGCTAAATAAGAATTGATTTCCTCTACATAAGATCAAGAAAGATAAATAAAAATTGATTTCTTCTGCACAAGATCAAGAAATCTTGGCCGAGTAGCCAACAACACAGAACAAGACATGTTCGCCAACTCCATAAATGCTACCAAATCTCTCTTGGTGTTGGAGCGATTTTCTCAGTCGCCTTATTTTCACTGCTCTTGAAGTAATGAAAGTCACCTCTTCATACATTTTTTACTATCTTCACAAAGAAAGAAAAAAAACCAACTTCATATCAGCTATACTAGAAAAACAAGAGCATGGCAGACACGACGGAAATCAGTAGTAAAGAACAATGTGATATTTTGAATATTTTCAAAGATCATAAAGGAAATAATACATAGGTGAGTCAATAGGAATTTATCAAGATTAAATATGGAGGAACTGCACCAAAACAACCTTTGATTTTGAAGGTAGAAAATCACGATCAAGTTATTTATTCATCAGGCATTCATGTTGAAATCAGTGTTAAAGAACAATGTGATATTTTGAATATTTTCAAAGATCATAAAGGAAATAATAAATAGGTGAGTCAATAGGAATTGATCAAGATTAAATATGGAGGAACTGCACCAAAACAACCTTTGATTTTGAAGGTAGAAAATCACGATCTAGTTATTTATTCATCGGGCATTCATGTTGGCATGATCAAACAACGTATTTAACTTAACTTCGACATAGGCCTCATGATTTGTAAGGCTCAAAGAAGCAGTATTGCATTAATATTTCACTACCTGCTTCCATGGAAGAAAATTTTGATTTTCATTTCTCCAAGATGGCTCCTTCTCTGCAACATCTTATTTCTTCTAGGCTACTCTTTCCTATGTTATTTCCTTAGGGAATTTCTTTTGCAACATGTGGTGCAATTTCTAGTTAAATATAGGTACAATAAGGCTTTGTGTCCAAAGTTGAGGGAAGCCATAAGTGACAGCCAAATTAAGAAGCTTGTAGAGATAAGGAATGTGGAGATCTTCCCATTTTAAAGATCTTAGCTTGGTATCCTTCAATATCTTTAGCTTTCCCATTAGCGAACTTGTTAATATGACACTCAATGAAAATTATAATAATAAAAATAAAATTATACAACTAATAACACATTCAACAAATACCTGTTATAAATTATAATAAAATAATAAAAATATTTAATTAATGCCACATTTAATATATTTTTGATATCATGATGAGTAATTTGATAATATGTATATCAATCAATATTATATCAATATCAATTTAAAATTGAGAATGTAACTGACTTTTAATTTTAAAAAGATAAAATTAAGAAGGTAATTAATTTTAATTTTAAAAACATCAATTATAATAAATTTGAAAATTTTATTTAATTTATTAAATAAATTTATAATATAATATTCATAAAATATTTGGTGGATGAGGATATATTGATTGTTTTTTAATTTTTTTAATTGATCAATTAGATTGATTCTCAAGAGAATATGCTCAACGTATGCTTTGTGTGAATGGTTACAATGTTTGTAGTGTGTTACCCAGTTTTTTAGGCTGCATTGACTTTTAATAAATTTAAAAATTTAGATACCCCGCCCACCAATTTCCTAAGGATTTGAGATTATTGTGATTCTAATAAGTTCCTCCATGTTAAGTTTCTCATTACTATTTATAACATTCATTTATATATATAAGAAAATTGTATTTAGCAAAATGGGCCATTACTTTTAATAAATTTACAAAATTATATTTGAGCCACGTGGCTGCCCACCAATTTCCTAGGGATTTGAGATTATTCCAATTCTAATAAGTTCCACCATCATAAGTTCCTAATTATTATTTATAAATTTTATTTGAGAAAATGTCTCATTTTACAATAAGATGTGTAATTCCATTTTTCTCTCAAGTTAAAGTTTACTTATAACTTTTTTATACATGGTTGAGAGTGCAAGCTTCTGTGATCCATAACATTTTAATCATAAATCTTCCGGAAAATCACATAAGAAATTTAGGAACCGACGCGTTTCGAACTACCAATTATAGTTCATCATCAGAATAATGAAAACTGGCTGATCTGACATACCAAGAAAAATTAAAAAGTTAAAAACGGTCAAAAATAAGATTATACATTGTTAATCATGTAAATGTGTGCATTGGTAAGACATTCCTTTTTATACATGGTTAATGAGGCAAATGTGTACATTGGCAAGCAATTCTTCCTCTTGCAATAATTTTTTTTTGTTATATTTATGGTCTTCGTCTATATCAACCACATTAATATTTTTAATATGATTGTACTAGTTATGAAATTTTTTAGATTCAAAATTACAATGATGTGAAATACTTGTAAAATATATGGTTACAGATTCAAATGAATAACCATTTAGATTGTATTTTGGGAGAGACATGAATTCACCTAAATTAGCATTATCTACAAACCCCACCATCTTCTTCTCTCAATATATAATTTAATTTTAACTCATTCATTCTCATCACATACCAAATTTCCCCGTCTCTCAATATTTACGTCGTAAAGGGTCTTTTTTTGAAAACAACTTATTAGAAATTGTGAGAGAGCAGAAACGCACAGGATTCACACACAAATAATTATTTCTATATTGCAATAATCAGAGATACATAAAATATATATAGTTAAACTAATTCTAATCTTAGAGAGAGAAGTTGAGAGAATCTCTCAACTTCCTCAACAACCCAATCCAAACTAAGTAAGCCTAATAATGGAGGCATTATCTCAAACACCCCCCCTTAATGCCTACATTACAGAAATGGAGAACACACTAATTTAATACAAACATTTGTCTGCCCTGGTCTTCATTAACATTTGTACCCACTCTGAGATCTCATAGAAAACGCTCTTTTCTCCACCATTTTCGAGCTACCATTCAACCCATTTAAAATACATTTGTTTCTGACCAACAATAATGAACTTTGCAAGATCAACAATATTGACAACTCGGCTCGTCGGGGCTTCTGCGATAAGAGCTGACAAGTGATGAACCATCCTATGGACCAATCACTATCTGTCGGATATTTCGCTTTCGGCTATCCATCAGTGGCTAGGTAAATGGTCTGAATACTGAATGTGTTCAAGAGCTAATCTAACAACTTGACCTGCTTCACACAAATGGATCTCATACTGTAACCTGTAACTGATGCTCCTTGGCCCGTAGCACAACAAGATCAGCATATAACAAATTCACACAATCAAATTAGCCAATTGTTCTCTCGTCCCTGTAGAACGTCAAGAACGACTAATTTAAATAATGCTAATTTGTTCAATAATTGGTTCTCTAATACACGAATCTCATAACAATAAATATAAGCTTAAATTTCACATAATAAACCCTAAGATCCGTCACAGCTATCTTTGAACACGCAATTGAGAAATAATTCAATTTTCTTCCCATGAATAGCTCCATTGTCCCTCGGCTGCGTTTTCCTCCTCAGCATTCCACCACTGTCAAATCGGAAGTTCGAATAGAAAATCACTGCCATAAAGAAGCTTCCACAAATCAACGCAAACAAACCCAAAAAAAACCCCGCTCCACAATTTGAAACACAGCAACAGTGATAAACATTGGACTTCTCAAAACGTGAGGCTTCCTGCGCAATTCCCACATAGGAGTTCCGAGTTGCTGCTGAAAAAGGACTTCGCAGATTGGATCTAAGAAGAACACACTAAGTCCTCAAATGTTGCGGCTCAGATCTATGACAAAACTCATTAAACAGAAATACAACACATTTTTGTGCACTGCGAGAAAAGAAACCGTTGCTTGGAAATCAGTGAGATCTGCCCTCATAGTCACAATCATTGATTACTTTGCTGAGAAGCCAACGAATCGAACCCCACATTCATTCATTTCTGAGGGCGTGTAACATCAAAGCAACTTTGGTAGACCAGTATGATTCAAATTAAAGCTGAAAAGTCCAACAAAAATAATCTAAAGAATACCATGTTTCCGAATTCAAATCCCGTGTCCGTGATTCGAATACAATGCAAAAGATGTTCTGGACGAAAAAGATTTCCTTTCCAATAGAAAAGCGTGGAATTGCTTCGGCAACATTCTTCCAGACTGCCATAAATGGACAAATGGGTCCTCTGAAGGTGACACGCACTAAATACGTTCATTCACTCTGGATTTCCTTTAAAGAAAGTTCGTTATCACTGCATAAACGGCTGTATTCGATGGCACAACCACTTTTTGTTTTTCATATTAAAAACAAAACAAATATCACTCGCAAACATACCTATTTAATCTACTTCTGTATAGAAATTCTCTCTCAAATTATTTCATTTTCTTGGGCACTCCCGTGAGGGATTAAGTCCAATTAGGCTCTGATACCATATTAGAAATTGTGAGAGAGCAGAAACGCACAGGATTCACACACAAATAATTATTTCTATATTGCAATAATCAGAGATACATCAAATATATATAGTTAAACTAATTCTAATCTTAGAGAGAGAAGTTGAGAGAATCTCTCAACTTCCTCAACAACCCAATCCAAACTAAGTAAGCCTAATAATGGAGGCATTATCTCAAACAGAACTCCCTTGGCTGCTTTTCTGTCATAATCTGTGCCATTCGATCTTTTGTTAGAAGATTGAGTCTATCGTTGATTTGAATATAACCGCAATAGTGACCGTTGCGATGGTTGCGACTTACTCGAAAATTTGAAATGAAGCCAAAGATGCAAAGACAATACCTCAGCCTACACAAAAAGGTGCACTAGCTCTGGTCGTGGCCTCATTCTAACCTCATCAGCAGTCCGCTCAAGAACAACTTCTTACCCTAAGCATGCACGCTCTTTGCCTGAACCCAAGTCAGGGCTACCTCCTTTATCATCTGCTCGAACTCACCTTTAGCACTCTCCTCTCTCTGAAGAATCTTTGCCGCCTCAGCATATCGTCGTGAATATGTCTCTCTAGACTGTTGAATAAGGGACTAACTCTCCCGCATCTCAGCTCGGGAGCAATCCCGCTGACCACGAATGGCAACAATAATCTACCTATTTGTCTCAGAGGTAGCACATAAATAAAACCATTAAAATTTCAGAACTCACAAAGGGAAAAGCAAGCAAATGCATGTCATGGCTTCCGCATGTCCTGCAACATTGGCCTCGACTCTGGCAAATGCATGCCATGGCTTCCGTGCGTCCTGCAGCACTGGCCTGGACTCTGGCAGATGCATGCCATGGCTTCCTTGCGTCCTGCAACACTGACCTCTATCAAGGGGAGAATTTTCAAGAATTCAACTATTTTTATTTCAGGTACCTCTGCATACTCTTTTCTAATTCCAACGAAGAGCAGAGAACCAACCACCATTCGGACCAGATTCTTTGAAACGGAACGACGCTAGAGGGTTTCACTGACAGTTTCAATTTCAGGAGCTTACTGCTCAATTGCATAAAATATGTTATAGTGAATTCATCATTTTTATTCCTTTCAAAAGTAATTAGGTCCTCTGGTCAGCAATGCCTAGTTTAGGTCATTTAAAAAAATTTATTAGTTTTCGCTTATCATTTTGTGACCTATATTCTCATGTGTGGTTGGAAGGTGCTTGTCTTGAATTTTTCATTATGTGATTTACAGTGAATGGCTAGTTGACTATTTTTTTACTGGTAGTTGCATTAACTGTTCTGTTGTGAAGTTGCACAAAATGGCGTAGCTGCAATGAAGGCAGGTCAAAAAATGCAAGCATGATACCTAGATCATTTCCATCGGAAATGAATTTCAATCTTATCCTGCACCACGTGGCGATTATAAATGTTATTATGAAATTAATTAATGGATTATGCACGCCATTTTATCGGAAATTTTTTGTGAGTTCAACCGGATTATAACATACAAATGCAAATATCCGCCTCCACCAGTGTCAAGGTCACTCATAACCTGAAAATGGTTTTATGAAAAAACTAATAATATAACTTTCAATTTGAAGGAATACAAATAAATAAAGAAATTTATTTAGAAACATATTGATTAAATTGAAAAGCAAACTTACCGATGCTACTAAACAAAAGGTTGCGTGTTAAGGTTTCGTGTAACTCTACATTAAAACGCATTCTTCAACATAAATGGTTTGGTGTTCCACTTCATGAAGGGTTACTTATGTTGAGGTGTGGAGTTTAGTTTCATTATATATTATTTTTAAAATATGTTAAATATTAGCTTAGATTTCAGAGTTACATATAATATATTTTAAACTTTATGAAGATTAAGTTTTATGTGATTTAATAATGTTTTATTATTTTTGAAAGTATATTTATATATTTAAATATATATCAGTTTATTGAATGTAGTTTAATGGGTAATCAAATGTATTCAAAATAAATTATATATATATATATATGAAATTTTTAATTATTAATAGTTATATCTTATTGTTATACATAAAATAGATCACTCTTTGTAATTTTAGGTGACATTGATTTTTTTTAAATAACAAGATTGTAGTGAATAATGATTCTCTTGAATATTAATTTGATAGCTAAATTATAATTTATATTTTTATTGTGAAAAAAACAAAAATTATGCTTTCACTTTGGTGTAAAAAAAAAAAAATTGAAAATATAAAAATGAAATATTGTATCTTATATAACTTAAAAGTGAGAAATCTTCACAACTCTTTTGAAAATATAAATAAAATAATTTTATATTTCATAAAATTCAAATATTTAAATAACACCTTTCAAACAACACCAATTTAAATGTACATGATCTTACTCATATAAATATTTTCCAATAAATTATTATGTCTAAGACTAGCCATTAATCCTAGAACTACTTTTCTTGATGCATCAATATGGAAATTCATGTATTGAAATTGATGTATTTTGAATCAAAGGAATTAACATTTGTAACCGCATTTTTGAAACAGACCAATTAATGCTTGAATCATAGAACTTACTCTGATCAATTTGAGATGTGTGTGTATATGCCCCTTTAGCATCAATCTTTTTAACCACTGAAACCAAACATGTGGGTATCTCAAATAATAACTTTGTTGAATTGTATCCTTCAATATAATAACTTTCATTGTTAATTGTTAGCTATTGGGAGGGAAGATGAGAACCAATGACCAAAGTGCCAAAAAGAGCGACCTAGAAAGAAATTGTAATATTATCAATCAATAGAATGAAAAGGTTGGGGATTCTTTTTGTGTAAGAACATTGTTGTAAGATACATGGAAAAAATACCTAATAGCTATGCGGTAATTACAGAAGTTTCCAATATAGTTGTGTTTCCAAAAATTGTGATTGCTAGTCCTTTTTGTTTGATGAATTTGTTTATGTTGATAGTCTTCCATTGTCAACAATACCTAGCTACTTGATGGAAGTAAATTTGTTGATATTCCATTTGTACCTTTCAACGTACATCATGATTTTTCTGAGAAGCCCAATTATGTATTGAAAATAATTCTCGAGTTGGATGGGAAAAACGAGGATTTGAATTCCCGTGGAGAAACATTGTTGATTCATTAATCCCAAATGAAAAAGAGGCATCATCACATAATGATCATGTTGAAGGTTGCATTATTTCTCATGCTCATTGTTATCACATAGATTTTCCTTGAAGTTGTTGGGAAGAGGAAAGGGGTCTGAGGTAACCACAAACCAACTTTTAGGTACATAGTCTAGCCAATTTGTACCCAGAGAGGGCTCTCTCTTTAAGTTTTAGCTTTGTTTTGAAAGATATTAGGCTAGTTATGAAAATTCAGAGATTTTGATTGTGTTTGGGTGATGAAATTCTATAGCAGAGGGGTAAGACTGAATAATTTAGGCCATTGGGCTAATGGAGTCAAAAAAGATGGCTTAACTGGATTAAGTTTCTTAACAAGAGATGGTTTCACTGGGCAAGGTAATCAAATAGGGAACAATTTAATATCTAAAATGAATTGAATGGACTCGAAATGGGTGAAGGGCAATTAAAAATCCTTCAACATATTCGAAAGAAGGAACTTGAATTATTATTAATAAAGAGCAATTAAGAATTCTTTATCAAATAATCAAAAAGAATAAACTAGAAAACATGAGAAATTAAGAATTCACTGTTTATACTAGTTCAAAAGAAAACATTAAGAATAACAACGATTGAAAACAGATTGCACTTAAGCACTTTCTAAATTATTCCTTCTTGTTTATCATTCAGATATGAAACAAAAATGGTATAATAAACAAGTATAAAACTCTAAAACATAAGAGATAGATGACTTATTGATCCTTTGTCTGACTCAAGAATCCTGTGAAAATTCCTTTGCATCAATTCCTTATCCAGCTAGCCATGCGAAATTTTTCCAACAACACTTTACTCCAAAATAATCAATGTTACAGCAAAGTCTAAGAATCCACCCCCTCAATACTCTAATTGAGAGAGTATTTATACACAAAATTATAAAAAATATCTCCTAAAAAAGTGATATATAATTTAGGATGATTCATGAATATGTTACAAGAAAATAGAGACAGATGGTCTCGTAGATAAGAGAAAAGATAATCGATGTTGTGATGTTCCTTTTTTTATGAATGTGCTGTAGGCAGGCCCTATGATTAGGCTTGTTGCTATCCTCTTTAGTAACTCTGTGCTGGCTGCTCTGTTTTACTGGTACTCTTTACCTGTACTGATACACTTTGACCTGTTTGATCTCTGATTATCCTTTTTATCATGACTTACTGTAGTAAATAATCAAAATTCATGCAAGGATAATTTTTACAAAATGTCTAACATCTCTTCCCACCATTATGCTTCTGGTATTCTGGTTCTTTGAAGCTTCCTCAGAGTCTCATCAGTCTCTGTATATCTGAATAAAGTAGGCTGAATTGGAAATAAGCGCTTTACCTCATGTTCGAGATAAAACAAATTTTCCAGACTGTCATGAAGAATTTTTCCTGTAGGTAATGCTTTTGCTTCTGATGAACTTGTCGATGAACTGGCCTGATTGTCAGCATACTTATTCAATTTCTCAACATAGCTTTCATGGCTCATTAGTTTATCATCTGAAACTAAAGGACTTGGCAATCCTTTACTTTGCAAAATATCCAATCTCTTTGTAAAAGCATTGATTTCTTCCTGCATATCATAGCATCTTCTTTCTAGGTTCTGCATCAGAATTCTTTTAGTAAAAACCCTTTTTACCTCCAAAATTGTTCTTGCTCTGTCTTGGATGCCTAGCTCTTCAAGTTGATATCTGTTCTTAGTATTTAAAAACTGTATGAGCTTGTTGGCTTCTTCAGGCATATTTCCTAATTCTTCTCTTGCCTTTTGAACTTCTTCTAGAGCCAATTTAACTATATCATTTTGCTCATACATTATTTGGATTGATGGCCAGACATCATCTATTGATTGAGTGATTTTGGCCCAAAGAAGTTCTTTGATTTCTTTTAAAGGTTTCTCCAATGTGAGATCCTTTTCCAATGCTTTGACCAATTTTTCTAATCTGTTGATCTCTTTTATTTTTTCTGCAACACTCATCTTTGAGAGATCATATTTTTGTTCCAAGCTGGTAAATTGTACCTTTGTTTTCTGGAGCTCTGTCACTTGGATTTTCAATTCCTCCATTGATTTTATTAATTCTTCAGTGCTTAAATTGGAAGTGTTGCCCTGTGATAGTCCTGTTGACTGACCTATTGTTGTCGTACCTGTAATCACTTCTGTTGTAGATGCTGGAATATTTGGTTGCTTGTCCTTTAATGCCTTTTCAAGTTCTTTTTCAGTCTCATTCAGTTGCTCATTAAGTTTCAAGATCAAATCTATCAATTCTTCTTCAGAGTTTTGCTTTATTATCTCTACAGTCTGTGGATGCCTTGAAGGTGGTAACTTCAGCTATTTTCTTAAGGCTGCAATATCATCATCTTTCTTTTTGATCAAGGCTTCTGTAGCCTTAACATCTTTGGGATTATGACCCAATCCAATAATTATTTCTTCCATAGTTTTTATTCTATTGTCCTTAGCCTGGGAAGAGGATTTTTCAAGATGCAATTGAGCAGTAGTACTATCTAAGGAATTCTGTAATCTTTGGGCCACCATTGACTTATCAGTCAAAGTTGGGTAAATCATCTCTCCAATTTGTTTGTGCAGCTCAATCTGATCCAAAGGATGAATATCCTTTTCCATGACTTCAAAATTGGTTCTGACATAGTCTGAAGCTATTTGAGGCTGCTGTACTTTGGGCTTGAAATGACTCATCACCATTTTACCCTGCTAGATGTCATAGGCTGACATCAATCTCTGTTGATTTTTGGGAGCCATCTTTAAATATTGATTATAGACTTGAAGTTTTAATGGATCATTTCTGGCCTTTATATTTATAAATGTCTTCTTAATATCCCAGGCATCCTTCACTAGTGGTTTGAAGGAAGATACTTCTGCACTTTTCTGTCTTTGTAGCTCTTTTCTCTATGAGTCAGTGGATGTCCCACTAATTGTGAATGTTTGCAGACTATCTAACTCTTCTCTCCTCTAACTATCAGTGGTTTCTTGAAAAAATTCTAGTTCTGAGAGTGGATTTAATCTTTGTCTTTTGATACCAGGTTGTTCTGAAGATCCACTGATAGGGGTAGTTATTTCTGCATCTCTCTTTTTACCTTTTTCTTTATTGAGAGGAGTTTGCAAAATTGAAATTTCTGCCACATTGATCTGAGTAGGAGAAGTCTGAATTTTGGCCTATTCCTTAGAAGTTTCAGGCTGCTCTGACATTGTGAATTTCTCTGTGACTTGTGTATCAGTCTCCTTTTCCTTCCCTTTGGATGCTACTGTGGCTAGTGCACTGATTTCCTACAAATTTTGCTGAGAGGTTCCAGCAGAGGAAGGACCAATTTCTGGTCTTTGCACCTGCCCAAAAGAATCCAGGTCAAGTATTTTCTCAAGATCCTTCATAACATTTTCAACACTGACCTGTTCACTATCTTGTTCTACTAAGGTTCCTTCCATCCATTTATCCATATTTGCAAATTGTTCAATCTCTGGAATTCTATGGTGAAGGTATGGTGACAATTTGTTTTTCATTCTCCTATCACATATAAAGTTGTTTGGGTCATAAGGTACCCACCATAAACTTTTTTGCAATTTGAGATAGTCTTCTAGAATTCTTTCAGCTTCTTTTCCTACATCCCTAGAATTACAGACAAAAGGACCTAATTGACTCTTAATTCCGAGCTGGGCCTTTTTCTTTGCATTGAAAAAATGGACTATGTCTGAATTTATCATTTGTCTGAAATATTCTAAGGCAAAAAGCCTCATTGGAACATATTTTGGTAGCTTGAAAGGACATAGCTCACACCCATATATTATAATTTCTGTGTGTTCCATGTATAGCTACCACTCACCTATTCTATATTGCTTTGAGAGTTGGAGAATTTTCTTCATATCATTATTGACCCTAGGAGGGGAAACTCATGTTAATAAGGTAGTTTCAGTGTGTAAAAATAGATCAATGAACTCATTTTAAGAATAAGGAGACTTAGAGGAATTATGGAAGATTACAGACCAAAAAATTACAGACCTTGGATTTCCTTTGGCATCAAGTTTCATGACATGGAAGGGGAAAATCTCTTATTGATAATAGAGCATGAGATGGTATATAAAAGTGGAATATTTGAAAACTTTTTCATTTTCCAATCTCATGAACTGGTCATGAATTTTATCAGCAATAAAGGAAGTGAAATCATATTTGACATCAGGGGGCTGTCCAGGAGTAAAAATTGACAACAACACTAGGGTTAACTTATCAACTTATTCACTAGTGTTGAAACCCATTATAGCAGATATCATATTCAATATGAGTCTGCCCATATCTATGAAAAAGGTATATCCATAAGGAGGTGGGCCTTTGGGTTGATGTTCTGGTAGCATGAAAGTCTGACAGAGGCGATTCAGATCTTCTTGGGATAAATTTGTGGATTTTCAAAGTAAATCTTCCATGGAAATGGGAGTCAGGGCTTGACCGGGATGTAACTGTAACATTTCATTTATGGATTGAGCAGTTATTGGAAAAAGAACAGTTTGACTCGGGGACATGACTGCTCGTTGATTGGGATCATAATTGGCATGCCAGTGATAAATTATTTGGGGAAAAACATGGACTGAAGGTAAAAAATACATTGGAAGATTGGATTCCCACAGTTCCAAAATATCAGAGCCATTCAGGAAATTATCTATGCATTGGCAAAAGGTTCTGAGACGATTTTCACTAAGAATGAGGTCTTTTATCTGGAAATCCCTATCTGCTAGAGGAAAATAGTCTAAATATTTAAGGGGGGCATTTAGAGGCGCAACATTCAAAGCCACAAGGGTTTCCATTTCTAGTTCTTGTGGATACAGAAAGGAATTTAGGCTTTTGATGGAAAAATGGGCACAATTACAAGTCTAGGAACTTAGGAGTGAAATAAAGACCAAATTGTACTGTGTTTTAGTCTTTTCCTGTGGAATTAAATAAAAAACCAAGACTTGCAGGGTTCGACGGGAACTGGTTAAATACCTGTTTCCGGGAAGTGAATAGTGATGAAAACAGGTGTAGGCAACTGTTGATGGGTTCTGGATTGTTCATCTGCAATTATCTCAGCAAGGTGGCAGTTGACAATCTTTGATAGTTGGCTTTGCAATTTTTTGCATGGGAACACTGGTCGCTGCACTGGATAATGAAAATGATGCGGGTTTATTTGTTTTATTCGCAAAGTCAAAAGTTGGCGGGGTTTTATTTTTCGGGCGGATGACGTATGCGAGAAAGGCTGTTTTTTTTAATGCGAAGGGTGGTAAGCGGTATACATCGCACCTCTTTTGGGGACGAGTTGTTTTCAAGTGAGAGCCAGCGATTCCATACACCTCGCGACACATGGCAAGACATTGTTTGGAAAACCACTTAGTGATCGCGCGTTATTGTTCGGACGTGGGGGCCGATGCGATATGGACGACAACAATTGGATGTGAAGGGGTTGATCGGACAGCTGTCGGGGAGGTGAGATGATAGGGAAATAGCAAGGGCAGGCCCAATATAATTAAACACGATTTAATCATATCGGGGGCAATTCGATTGGTGGGGTAAGTTATTAATTAACCATGAGGGTTAATTAATCCTTTTTTAATGCGGTGGGGAATCAAGGTTCTTATTTAGTTGCGGTTTTGATTAATCACAATTAACACAATATTAAGATTAATTTTCAACCAAAGGGGCGGGATATGTAATAATTGGGAGTTTTATATAGTTAAAATAATACGGAAACGGGTTGAATTATATAGGGAATTAAATAATAAAGTTAAAAGCTAATATGAAAATGAATGAAAAAGCGCTAATTATAAAAACATTAGAAGTATGTATTTAACTTATGCTTGAATGAAAGGGTTTTTATGAGATATTGTGCAATTTCCCTAAGTAAAATAGGATTTTACTTAGGAAAAGATTTTTTAGAAGTGCATGAATGACTTATGAATGGTTTTAAGTACTTAGGCTTTTCAATTATTGGGCCGAGGGTCCGGTCCCTCCAAAGGTCAAGGAAATGCATTAAGCCCCTCTAATTTTCAAATGCCTTAGTACTTAGGGGAAATTAGTAAAATTTTAGGGAAAAATGAGAAGGGAAGTTAATTATTTGACTTTGTTTTGCTTGAAATTCTTCCAGTGTAATATCTGCCTTGCCCTTGTGATGAAAGTAAAGATTAACACATTTTAGAGGTCATCCACTACATGTAATTTAACAACATTTACCTACCCTACCTACTTTAACCTACCATTTTTTCTTCTTTATTAGGGTGCACTTAGACTGGAAAACCCTTATCACGCTTTCTTTTATTTTACATGTAGAAATCTATCTAAGTCTAACCTTATTACATCCAAGGGCTCAGATTAAACTATTGAGCTCCTTTTATTTACTCTACCTATCTACTCATCTGCCAAGATTAAACAGTTTGGTCAGATTTTATTCTCTATCTCTAAAACATAAAATTGAAAGATGAACTAACCAAGCTTACTCTATTTGACTGTTCATCAATTGTGGCATAGGATACAAGTTGCACACAATTTTTTTATTTACATAAGAGCAAAAAGTAGTGGCATTTAGACTTGCGCACTTTCCTTGGCCTTTCTTTTGGTGGGGTTCATTTTCTTTTATTTTTTTGGCCATTTTTTTATTTTTTTTTCACCCTTTGATTTTTCTTTTAGGGTATACCCTCTTTACATTTTTTTTTTTTTTGACAGTATGGAAAAATTTTGCAACAAGGAAAGGTATGAACATATTACATAGCCCATCAAGTCAATCATGATATATGACACCTATTGGTATAGGAGTCTAACACTGGCTCCACTTGGGGATGGCTTTTCCTAGTGAAAATTCAAGAACAGTAGGTCAGTTGTCCTCAGAATGATTTTGTTTGAACTATGGAATCTTCTTCTGCTTGTTGCTTTATTATATGTATGACAGTGATAATTCTGAAGCTTAGGGCCTTCCCTTCGGGCTTCAACTCCAGCAAGTTACTATCCACTCAAAAAATGTAACATTACAAAGGATATAGTATGTATATGTTAAAAATCAGGATATTCTAAAAAATAGGATCAAAGTAATGTTTCAACATTCGACCATTAACTAGCCCATCTTCAGTTTCTGTACCATCCAAGTTTTTCAGAAAATATCTATTGTTTCCTTGTAAGGCATGGATAATATAAGGTCCTTTCCACAGGAAGTCAAACTTCCCATGTTTTCCTTTATCCTCTCTTCTAGAATCCCATCTTAAAACTCTGTTTCCCAGTTGGAAATATTTTGCCTTGGTTCTTTTATCAAATATCTTCTTTAGTTTCTCCTGCAATACTTGGGATCTCTGATATACTTCCTCTCTGGTCTGCTGCAAATTGATAGTCTGGTTTATTCTCCTTTGAATATCATTAGGTTCAACTTGAGCTTCTTGAATTAATTTCATTACAAGAACTCCTAAAGATGAAGGAAATACAACCTCAATGCCATAGACTAAATCATAAGGACTGGTCCCAATATATTTTTTGGTGGTGAGTCTGTCTGCCCACAGTGCATTTGTAAGTTTCTTGTGTCAATTTTCTTGTTTTCCTCCAATAATTTCTTAATAATATTGATGAGACTCTTGTTGGAAGACTCAGTCAGTCCATTACCTTGAGGGTAATAGGCTGTGGAATGGCTTAAGGTGATATGATATTTGTTACATAAACTTATCATCTTCTTGGATTTGAAGGCAACAGCATTGTTAGTTATGATTTTATCAGGACACCCAAATATAGATAAAATTTTGGTTTCTAAAAATCCTATGATCACGGTGTCATTGGCTTGTCTGGAAGGAATTGCTTCTGTCCATTTGGTGAAATAGTCCGTAGCAGTGAGGATCCATTTGTGTTGGCCAGAGGAGGGAGGATGGATTTCTGCAATGAAGTCTAAGCTCCATTGTTTGAAGGGTTTTTCTGTGGAAATTGGTTTCAGGGCTAAAGGTAATAGTTTTCTCTTGCCTTAAAAAATTTGACATTTATGGCAAGTAGTGACAAACTTCTTTACATCAGAGAACAAGGTAGGCCAATAAAAACCGGCCCTTAGGATCTTTTCTGCAGTTGACTTCCAGTAAGGGTGTCCACCACAGTCTCCTACATGAAATTCATGGAGAGCCTTGTCAGCTTCATCTTTTAATAAACAATTCAATAGAATACCTTCATGATTTTTCCAAAAAATAACATTATCTAGAATACAAAACTTTAAGGATGTCATCTTTAAAAACCTTTTCTTTGTTCTGGATAACTCTGGAGGAGCTTGCAGGTTTAACAATACATAAATTATATCAGCATACCAAGGTGAATCTAAGAAGGCCTGGCTGATTTGTGGAGTCACCATCTCCTGTTTGTCATCCAGTTCATTAATATCCAGGGCTTGACAATTTGTTCCTGTCATGAGTTTCCCCAATCCTCGTCCCTTTATAAGCTTTGTAGGTTTTATTTCAATATCATACTCTAATATGGTAGCAATCCATTTACCTCTTTTTCCTTCAATTCCATCCTGAGTTAAGATGTCTTTGACAACAGCATTTGGTACATAGGCTATCACATGGGAATACAATATGTAGATTCTAAAATCTTTAATGGCTTTTACAAGTGCAAAAGCTTGTTTTTCCATGATGTTGTATTTTAATGACGCATCTCTTAGTGATTTACTAAAAAAGGCTATAGGTTTTTCACATCCTTGATCATCCTTTTGTAATAAAACAACTGCTACAGTGTGTTCTGATGCAAATGAAAATATTATGAAGTCTCTATCAAATTGTGGACTTGTAAGCATCGGTGTTCTGGTCAAAGCCATTTTAATTTCTTCAAATGCTTGTTTGGCTTCTACTGTCCATTTAATAATTGAATCCTTTCTTAACATGTTAGTAAGAAATCTAATTAGTTCAGCGTAGCTAGATATGAATCTTCTCAAAAAATTGATTTTTCCTAGGAAAGCTTGAAGTTCTTTGACATTTCTAGGGTGAGGTATCTACAGTATAGCTTCTATTCTAGCAGGATCAATTCTAATACCATCTTTGGAGATGATATGGCCATAAATTTTACCTTCTTCAAGACCAAACAAGGACTTCTTTGGATTCAAAGAGATACCATATTTTCTGCATTTTATGAATACTTGTCTGAGATGGTCCAAATGCTGCTGATCTGATTTAGAAAAGACAGTTAAATAATCCAGATATATGACAAGAAAATCATGAATTTCTTTTGCAAATGTGATGTCCATTGCTCTTTGGAATGTTGTTCCTGCATTTTTAGGTCCAAATGGCATTTTAACATACTTGAATGTGCCCGATGGTGTTGCAAAAACTGTTTTTTCCTGGTCATCAGGATGAACCAGAATCTGGTTGTATCCTGAGAACCCATCTAGAAGAGAAATCCTAGAAGCACCTACTACCCTCTGTAAAATGTGATCCATTTTAGGTAAAGGGTAATTATCCTTCAAAGAAACGTTATTTACATTTCTTAAATCAACACATAATCTGATCTCTCCAGTTTTCTTCCTAGTAGGTACTAAATTAGACACCCACTCTGAAAACCTAATGGGAGCAATTATCTCTGCTTAATACATTCGTTTGATTTCTTTTTCAATTAAAGGCAATAGTACGGGGTTAATTCTTCTGAGTTTCTGTTTGAATGGTTTCTAATTTTATTTCAGAGGTATTGTATGTTGAATTATAGAGGTGTCATATGATTTCAAGTCTTCATAATTCCAGGCAAAGACATCCTAGAATTCTCTCACTATTTCAAAATATTTTAATTTTTGGTCAGGAGGCAAAGATTTAAATAACTTTATCATTTTAGGATTTTCTTCAGTTCCCAAATTATATTCCTCAATATTTGCTTTCAATGGTTCCATCTTGGGTTTCTTTGGAATATCGTTAGAATCAAAGAGATCTTCCAGAGGAGTTAATCCTTTAGGCAAATGATTATCTTTTAAATTAATGACCTCAGATTCTCCTTCTATAATCTCATCAACCTCCATTTGTCTAAGGTCCTGCATTTCTTTTTTGGTGAACTTTGTCGGATGAAGCATTTGAATTGCACTTTCTTCTGAAATGTCTGTTTCTTGTTCATTTATTTGATCAGATTCAATGACTGTATCTTCATCTATGTTACTGTTAGAAAATTCATTCTCTAGAGTCAGGAAATTGTTAATTTGCTCATCATTTGCAAACACTTGCCAGTTCTTAAAATTGTCAGGTATGGCTGGTCTGTGTCTAATCTCAGCTGTGAACTGATGATTAGGTTCGAATGGTAATTTACAGGTGCTAGCAAACATTGCAAGACTATGGGCATGCAAATTTTGTTTTCTTTGGATTTTAGCAAGCTGGGTTTGTAGAAAAGTATTGAGTATCTCTATAACTATTCCTCTATATTCTCTCAGTCTGGGATCGTTTTTTAGAAAATTTCCTTTGATCTGTTGAATGATTAAATCAGAATCTCCTATGACAGATACTCTAATTTCCCCTAATCTATTGACAAGTTTAAGACCTAGCAAAAGAGCTTCATATTTTGCCATATTATTGGTGCACTTAAAGTTTAATCTGTAGGCATGGCCTTCAGCATGATCATTTTCAAGGTTATGCACCTAAACTCCAGCTCCTGCTCCTAATTTGTTAACTGAACCATCAAATTCTAAATGCCAAAGAATTTCATGTTCATAATTGGTATCAGGAGTTTTAGGAACATTTTTAACTGTGAGATCTGGTTTTTTACTTTCTTCTAGTTTTTCTTGGGTATCTGATGTTTCATTATCCTCAGAGATTTCCTGGATTTGAACACTAGATTTTCCATTTGTAATTTCTTTTGGTTTTGTTGCTAGAACTTCTAATTCAGTGGGAGGATTAATTTCAGCATTATAAAGAATAAATGAATCCATATCAGAGTGTACTGAGTATATGGGGAAATTTTCAGGTTTCTCCTGACTACTGACTACATATTTCATTAAAGTTTCTCTGTATAGTTTCTTTGGGTGACCAAACACTGAAATAGTAGCATATGACATGTCCAATTGAAGAGATCCTTGAAGCTTTGCACCCCAGGATCTGGACAATAGCATGCCATATTTTGGAGGAATATCTGCTACTATTATATCCATCAAAATTGTTTTTGCAGGGTATTGAACCAGTGAAACACACAAGTTTTTGATTAATCCTAAACATCTCACCTGATTTGAATCAAAAGAAAAGAGATCTTTGTATGGTCTGGTGATATCTAGGTTTAATTTCTCCATTACAGACTTGGGCATTAGATTGTGAGATGCCCCAGAATCAAGCATGGCATTATGAAGTATTTTATCATGTATGTTCAAACTTATATAGAATGGAGGAGTTCCTCCATTACCTGGTTTTTCATTTACTTCAGGGCCAAAGAGTAATTTGGGTTGGTCATCAAAAACGTTTACTGAGTCATCACTTCCAGTGATTTTGAGTGATCTATTGATTTGACTTCGGTAGACATCATGTTTAGCTAATTCAGACAATGGAACAACTATTTTTAATTTGCCTACTTCAGCCTCCAGATTAAAAGGTTTTTCAGTTTGAGTTCTTGTATTTCGAAAAGTTGGATTTTATTTATCTTCAGTGTTTTCGATATTTTTCTCCTTCTCAGAAGTGGGGTTGTGCGCTGAAGTTGTTTCTGAATCAACTTCTGGAGGTTACTCTACATTTCCTTTGGGAAGAAGAGTATTGGAAAGTTGTCTGTTATTCAGTTGAATATCGGTTACATCTTCAATAATTGGGTTAGCAGGATTAGGATTTGATCTAGAAAGAATATGTACAGGGGTAGTATTGGTTTTACCTTTGAGGGGTTGTTTTGTAGCTTTCTGTTTACTTGTTTCTGGGACATCAATTCTTCTGCTCCTTAGATTATATTTCTTATGGACTTCATAAATGGATGTATCATATCCCTCCTTGAAGTCAAATGATTCTCCTAAATGAGTTTGGAATTGTTTAAGAATGTGAGCTTCTTGATCATCTTGGGTCAAGAAAACTTTCGGTTCGTTCTTGCGTCCAGTCAAGTTGTTTTTTTGAGTATCTTCTGTGGGTTCATCAGAACTTGAGGCTTCAACATAATTTTCCTGGAATGGGGGTCTAATGTTTTGGTCAGGACTAGTCTTTCCAGTGTTTTGGTTTTGGTTCTTTCTGAAATTTGGATTTCTCCCAGCATTGCTCGGTTGACCATCTCAAGGAGATTTCCTTTCAATTGTTTCTACTCTATCTCCTAGCCTTTCCATCCCTTTAATAATAGCATCCAATTTCTGTTCAAAAGCTGAGGGTTATTCTTTTAAAGGTATTCTCCTTTCACTTCTGGCTTTAGCTCGTTTAGATATCAGGTTCGCTTCAACACTAGCAGCTATACTTTGGATATCTTCTAAAGCTCGAGGAGATCTTTCCCTGAGTTGGTATGCCATATCAGAATCAAATCCATCAAGGAATTTGATTAATGCTAAATCTGGAGGAGCTCTAAGGTTTTGGGGAATAGCATTGTAAACATTATTGAACCTAGTGCAGTAATCTTGCACAATTTATTGTGTTCCTCTCTTTAGATTTTCATGTTCTAATAAGATTTGAAGAGGATCTTTCTTCTTTTCCCATATGTTTAAAAATGTTTTATAAAGGGCTTCTAGGTCAGTGACACTGTTTGCAGGAAGGGCTGTAAACCAAGTTCTAACTTCTCCAGTAAGACTTTGAACAAATATTCTCATTCTTACATCATCAGCATCTATTTCATAAATTTCAAAATAATCAGTCATCTTTTTAGTATGTTGTTTTGCAGTGTAGGTACCAGAACCGTAAAATGGAGTGATTTTACTTTGGTAGTCTTGAGGTATAGCCCCTGGATTGCCTGGTAATACCAAAGGAGCATATATGGTTTCCATTGCAGGAGGTAATGATGAAATAACAGTTGAGGTTGGTCTGGGAGTGGTGGATGGAGGAGTAGAAGGGGTGGTTTGGGGTTGAGATGTTTGAAGAAATTTTGATGAAATTGGAGAGGCTGAAGTGATCACAGAAAGATTTGGTGTTCCTTCAGAGGAAAGCTCAGATTGTACAGAGTTTTGCAAATGTTTTTCAAGATGTGAAGTAACAAACTCAAATTGTAAATCTTCAATAAATATTGGATCTTGAACCAAGTGGGACAACTCAGATTCAGAAAAATTTACAAATAAAGAGGTTTCAAATTGCTCGTCAAAAGGTTCATCCTCAAGGTAAATCCACTTCACATGACAAGATATTGATCTATAGAGAGGTCGAGAACTAGCAGAAATTTCTTGGCTCTCTTGTCTCCTAAGAATTCTGGGGATCAGATTCGGATTTTCAAACACAGGCGGTGGATTTGGATCAGGATTAGCCCTGGTGTAATGAGTCCTACTTGAAGCCAGGCTTCTAGGTGATTTTTTGTCTAAATGGAATTAATAATACAACTTCGACAATTTCTTTAAGAGGTTTTAGATATCAAATTTGAATTTTCTTAAAGATTTATTTGACTAGAGGAACTGATCAAGTGTTTGAAACCGAATGTTCAGCTCATAAACTAGACTGGAGATAGACTGAAGCAGCGTTTATTTACTTATGCAATTGCAGAGAAAAATTAGTTCAAAGGTTACCTAGCTAACTTCAGGCTCCGTTTGTAGTTTATAAAATAAACAATCGTAACAAGAAAATTATTCAGGTCCCTAGTGGAGTCGCCACTATGTTATCACTCAGATTTTCCTTGAAGTTGTTGGGAAGAAGAAAGGGGTCTGAGGTAACCACAAACCAACTTTTAGGTACAGAGTCTAGCCAATTAGTACCCAGAGAGGGCTCTCTCTTTAAGTTTTAGCTTTGTTTTGAAAGATATTAGGCTAGTTATGAAAATTCAGGGATTTTGATTGTGTTTGGGTGATGAAATTATATAGCAGAGGGGTAAGACTGAATAATTTAGGCCATTGGGCTAATGGAGTAAAAAAAGATGGCTTAACTGGATTAATTTTCTTAACAAGAGATGGTTTCACAGGGCAAGGTAATCAAATAGGGAACAATTTAATATCTAAAATGAATTGAAAGGACTCGAAATGGGTGAAGGGAAATTAAGAATCCTTCAACATATTCGAAAGAGGGAACTTGAATGATTATTAATAAAGAAAAATTAAGAATTCTTTATCAAATAATCAAAAAGAATAAACTAGAAAACAAGAGCAATTAAGAATTCACTGTTTATACTAGTTCAGAAGAAAACATTAAGAATAACAACGATTGAAAACAGATTGCACTTAAGCACTTTCTGAATTATTCATTTTTCTTTATCATTCAGATATGAAACATAAATGGTATAATAAACAAGTATAAAACTCTAAAACATAAGAGATAGATGACTTATTGATCCTTTGTCTGACTCAAGAATCCTGTGAAAAGTCCTTTGCATCAATTCCTTATCCAGCTAGCCATGCGAAATTTGTCCAACAACACTTTATTCCAAAATAATCAATGTTACAGCAAAGTCTAAGAATCCACCCCCTCAATACTTTAATAGAGAGATTATTTATACAAAAAATTATAACAAATATCTCCTAACAAAGTGAGATATAATTTAGGATGATTCATGAATATGTTACAAGAAAATAGAGACAGATGGTCTTGTAGCTAAGAGAAAAGATAACCGATGTTGTGCTGTTCCTTTTTTTATGAATGTGCTAGAGGCAGGCCCTATGATTAGGCTTGTTGTTGTCCTTTTTAGTAAATCTGTGTTGGCTGCTCTGTTTTACTAATACTCTTTACCTGTACTAATACACTTTGACCTGTTTGATCTCTGATTATCCTTTTTATCATGACTTACTGTAGTAAATAATCAAAATTCATGCAAGGATAATTTTTACAAAATGTCTAACATCTCTTCCCACCATTGTGCTTCTGGTATTCTGGTTCTTTGAAGCTTCCTCAGAGTCTCATCAGTCTCTATATATCTGAAGAAAGTAGGCTGAATTGGAAATAAGTGCTTTACCTCATGTTCGAGATAAAAAAAAATTTCGAGACTGTCATGAAGAATTTTTCCTGTAGGTAATGCTTTTGTTTCTGATGAACTTGTTGATGAACTGGCCTGATTGTCAGCATACTTATTCAATTTCTCAACATAGCTTTCACGGCTCATTAGTTTATCATCTGAAACTAAAGGACTTGGCAATCATTTACTCTGCAAAATATCCAATCTCTTTATAAAAGCATTGATTTCTTCCTGCATATCATAGCATCTTCTTTCTAGGTTCTGCATAAGAGTTCTTTTAGTAAAAACCCTTTTTACCTCCAAAATTGTTCATGTTCTGTCTTGGATGCCTAGCTCTTCAAGTTGATATCTGTTCTTAGTATTTAAACACTGTATGAGCTTGTTGGCTTCTTCAGGTATATTTCCTAATTCTTCTCTTGCCTTTTGAACTTCTTCCAGAGCCAATTTAACTAAATCGTTTTGCTCATACATTATTTGGATTGATGGCCAGACATCATCTATTGATTGAGTGATGTTGGCCCAAATAATTTCTTCGATTTATTTTAAAGGTTTCTCCAATGTGAGATCCTTTTCCAATGCTTTGACCAATTTTTCTAATCTGTTGATCTCTCTTGTTTTTTTGCAACACTCATCTTTGAGAGATCATATTTTTGTTCTAAGCTGGTAAATTGTACCTTTGTTTTCTGGAGCTCTGTCACTTGGATTTTCAATTCCTCCATTGATTTTATTAATTCTTCAGTGCTTAAATTGGAAGTGTTGCCCTGTGATAGTCCTGCTGACTGACCTATTGTTGTTGTACCTGTAATCACTTCCGTTGTAGATGCTGGAATATTTGGCTGCTTGTCCTTTAATGCCTTTTCAAGTTCTTTTTCAGTCTCATTTAGTTGCTCATTAAGTTTCAATAGCAAATCTATCAATTCTTCTTCATATTTTTGCTTTATTATCTCTGTAGTCTATGGATGCCTTGAAGGTGGCAACTTCAGTTGTTTTCTTAAGGCTGCAATATCATCATCTTTCTTTTTGATCAAGGCTTTTGTAGCCTTAACATCTTTGGGATTATGACCCAATCCAATAATTATTTCTTCCAAAGTTTTTATTCTGGTGTCCTTGGCCTGGGAAGAGGCTTTTTCAAGATGCAATTGAGTAGTAGTATTATCCAAGGAATTATGTAATCTTTGGACCATCATTGACTTATCAGTCAAAGTTGAGTAAATAATCTCTCCAGTTTGTTTGTGCAGCTCAATCTGATCCAAAGGATGAATATCCTTTGCCATGACTTCAAAATTGGTTCTGACATAGTCTGCAGCTGTTTGAGGCTGCTATACTTTGGGCTTGAAATGATTCATCACCATTTTACCCTGCTGAATGTCATAGGCTGACATCAATCTCTGTTGATTTTTGGGAGCCATCTTTAAATATTGATTATAGACTTGAAGTCTTAATGGATCATTTCTAGCCTTTATATTTATAAATGTCTTCTTAATATCCCAGGAATCCTTCACTGGTGGTTTGAAGGAAGATACTTCTGCACTTCACTGTCTTTGTAGCTCTTTTCTCTGTGAGTCAGTGGATGTGCCACTGATTGTGAATGTTTGCTGACTATCTAACTCTTCTCTCCTCTGACTATCAGTGGTTTCTTGAACAAATTCTAGTTCTGAGAGTGGATTTAATCTTTGTCTTTTGATACCAGGTTGTTCTGGAGATCCACAGATAAGGGTAGCTGTTTCTGCATCTCTCTTTTTACCTTTTTCTTTATTGAGAGGAGTTTGCAAAATTGAAATTTCTGCCACATTGATTTGAGTAGGAGAAGTCTGAATTTGGGCCTGTTCCTTGGAAGTTTCAGGCTGCTCTGACATTGTGAATTTCTCTGTGACTTGTGTATCATTCTCCTTTTCCTTCCCTTTGGATGCTTCTGTGGCTAGTGCACTGATTTCCTGCAAATTTTGCTGAGAGGTTCCAGCAGAGGAAGGACCAATTCTTGGTCTTTACACCTGCCCAAAAGAATCCAGGTCAAGTATTTTCTCAAGATCCTTCATAACATTTTCAACACTGACCTGTTCACTATCTTGTTCTACTAAGGTTCCTTCCATCCATTCATCCATATTCGCAAATTGTTCAATCTCTGGAATTCTATGGTGAAGTTATGGTGACAATTTGTTTTTCATTCTCCTATCACATATAAAGATGTTTGGGTTATAAGGTACCCACCAGAAACTTTTTTGCAATTTGAGATAGTCTTCTAGAATTCTTTTAGCTTATTTTCCTGCATCCCTAGAATTACAAACAGAAGGACCTAATTGAATCTTAATTCTGAGCTGAGCCTTTTTCTTTTCATTGCAAAAAAGGACTGTGTCTGAATTTATCATTTGTCTGAAATATTCTAAGGAAAAAAGCCTCATTGGAACATATTTTGGTAGCTTGAAAGGACATAGCTCACACCCATATATTTTAATTTCTGTATGTTTCATGTATAGGTACCAATCACCTATTCTGTATTGCTTTGAGAGTTGGATAATTTTCTTCATATCATTATTGACCCTAGGAGGGGAAACTCCTATTAATAAGGTAGTTTTAGGGTGTAAAAATAGATCAATGAACTCATTGTAAGAATAAGGAGACTCAGAGGAATTATGGAAGATTGCAGACCAAAAAATTACAGACCTTGGATTTCCTTTGGCATCAAGTTTCATGACATGGAAGGGGAAACTCTCTGAATGATAATAGAGCATGAGATGGTATATAAAAGTGGAATATTTGAAAACTTTTTCATTTTCCAATCTCATGAACTGGTCATGAATTTTATCAGCAATAAAGGAAGCGAAATCATATTTGACATTAGGGGTTGTCCAGGAGTAAAAATTGATAACAACATTAGGGTTAACTTATCAACGTATTCACTAGTGTTGAAACCCATTACAGAAGATATCATATTCAATATGAGTCTTCCCATATTTGTGAAAAAGGTATATACATAAGGAGGTGGGCCTTTAGGTTGATGTTCTGGTAGCATGAAAGTCTGACAGAGGCGATTCAGCTCTTCTTGGGATAAATTTGTGGATTTTCAAAGTAAATCTTCCATGGAAATAGGAATCAGGGCTTGACCGGGATGGAACTGTAACATTTCATTTATGGATTGAGCAGTTATTGGGAAAGGAAAAGTTAAACTCGGGTACATGACTACTCATTGATTGGGATCGTAATTAGCATGGCAGTGATAAATAATTTCGGGAAAAACATGGACTGAAGGTAAAAAATACAATGGAAGATTGGATTCCCACAGTCCCAAAATATCAGAGCCATTCAGGAAATTATCTCTGCATTGGCAAAAGGTTCTGAGAGGATTTTCACTAAGAATGAGGTCTTTTATCTGGAAATCCCTATCTGCTAGAGGCAGATAGTCTAAATATTTATGGGGGGCATTCAGAGGTGCAACATTCAAAGACACAGGGGTTTCCATTTCTAGTTCTTGTGGATTCAGAAAGGAATTTGGGTTTTTGATGGAAAAATGGGCACAATTACAGGTCTAGGAACTTAGGAGTGAAATAAAGACCAAATTGTACTGTGTTTTAGTTTTTTCCTGTGGAATTAAATAAAAAACCAAGACTTGCAGGGTTCGAAGGGAACAGGGTAAACGCCTTTTTCCGGGAAGTGAATAGTAATGAAAACAGGTGTAGGCAACTGCTGATGGGTTTTGGATTGTTCGTCTGCAATTTTCTCAGAAAGGTGGCAGTTGATAATCTTAGACAGTTGGCTTTGTAGTTTTTTGCATGGAAACACTGGTCGCTGCACGGGATAAGGAAAATGATGTGGGTTTATTTGTTTTATTCGCAAAGTCAAAATTTGGTGAGGTTTTATTTTTCGAGCGGATGATGTATGAGGGAAAGGCTATTTTTTTTTAATGCGAAGGGTGGTAAGCGGTATACATCGCACCTCTTTTGGGGACGGGTTGTTTTCAAGTGAGAGCCAACGATTCCATACACCTCGCGACGCGTGGCGAGACACTGTTTGGAAAACCACTTAGCAATCGCGCGTTATTATTCGGACATGGGGGCGATGCGATATGGACGACAACCATTGGATGTGAAGGGGTTGATCGGACGGCTATCGGGGAGGTGAGATGATAGGGAAATAGCAAGGGCAGGCCCAATACAATTAAACACGATTTAATCATATCGGGGGCAATTCGATTGGTGGGGTAAGTTATTAATTAACCATGAGGGTTAATTAATCCTTTTTGAATGCGGCGGGGAATCAGGGTTCTTAATTAATTAATCACAATTAACACAATATTAAGGTTATTTTTCAACCAAAGGGGCGGGATATGTAATAATTGGGATTTTTATATAGTTAAAATAATACGGGAACGGGTTGAATTATGTAGGGAATTAAATAATAAAGTTAAAAGTTAATATGAAAATGAATGAAAAAGTGCTAAGTATAAAAACATTAGAAGTATGTATTTAACTTATGCTTGAATGACACGGTTTTTATGAGATATTGTGCAATTTCCCCAAGTAAAATAGGATTTTACTTAGGAAAAGATTTTTTAGAAGTGAATGAATGACTTATGAATGGTTTTAAGTACTTACGATTTTCAATTATTGGGCCGAGGGTCCGGTCCCTCCAAAAGTCAAGGAAATGCCTTGAGCCCCTCTAATTTTCAAATGTCTTAGTACTTAGGGGAAATTAGTAAAATTTTAGGGAAAAATGAAAAGGGAAGTTAATTATTTGACTTTGTTTTGCTTGAAATTCTTCCAGTGTAATATCTTCCTTGCCCTTGTGATGAAAGTAAAGATTAACACATTTAGAGTCATTATCCATCACATGTAATTCTGCAACAACATCTACCTACCCTACCTACTTTAACCTACCTTTTTTTCTTCTTTATTAGGGTGCACTTACACTGGCAAAACCTTATCACACTTTCTTTTCTTTTACATGTAGAAATCTATCTAAGTCTAACCTTATTACATCTAAGGGCTCAGATTAAACTATTGAGCTCCTTTTATTTACTCTACCTATCTACTCATCTGCCAAGATTAAACAGTTTGGTCAGATTTTATTCTCTATCTCTAAAACATAAAATTGAAAGATGAACTAGCCAAGCTTAAACTGTTTGACTGTTCATCAATTGTGGCATAAGATACAAGTTGCACACAATTTGTTTATTTACATAAGAGCAAAAAGTAGTGGCATTTACACTTGTGCACTTTCCTTGGCCTTTCTTTTGGTGGGGTTCATTTTCTTTTATTTTTTTGGCCATTTTTATTTTATTTTTTTCACCCTTTGATTTTTCTTTTAGGGTATACCCTCTTTACATTTTTTAAATTTTTTTTATTTTTTTGACAATATGGAAGACTTTTGCAACAAGGAAAGGTATGAACATATTACATAGCCCATCAAGTCAATCATGATATATGACACCTATTGGTATAGGAGTCTAACACTCATGTGGCACGAAAATCACTCATGATTATAAGTTTCATACAAAGTTATCTTACTTTTTTTTCGAGCATGCAAACCATTAATCATTACCCCAAAAAGCATGTTCCATACATGGCAAAGGGAGTTTAAAAAGTGGAATGTTAACATTTTCATTTATATTTTGAGCCCATTAAGAGACTTCACAAAAAGGGCATCCCTTTTTAGAGGATCTATAATGTTTATGTCATATAAAGTACCCATCAATATTTATCTTAAGCAATGCATTTAGAAGGATGGAGCTGTTGATTTGTTCTTTGGAATCCAACATTTGATTCAAAGCATTTCCGGATGATATCAGTACATTATAGATTCTTCAAAACTCGCAGAGAATAATATTATAGAGACTCAAGCCAGAACTGGCAGCATTTCAAGCTATCCAAAAATGTCAATATGTAACCAATTCCAGACATCCCAAAGACTGTAACCATTTGTGAGACACAAAAGAGATCCGTGAATTGCTTGTAGAGTGCACAATGATTACAAAATACATGGGAAAAATGGTACATTGCCCACTACATAATATAGGGGAAAAATGGTACACTCTCCACTACATTTAGCCATATTCTTAAACAAGTTTTGCTAGAGGTCGATGCGAAAAAGAGCATGCTTCCCTTGTTTATGTTGGGAGCGGTACCTCTGTACCCACTCTCTTTGGCATCATGTATCATTTTAGATGCATTTAGAACACTAAGGATTCTTTTTTTAGGTGATGAGCTCCAATTTGAAACATGGCTACTTACTAAAACAACACAATATAACTAAACAACCTTCTTGTTTCCAAATAAACCTAAGAGGAATCATATTTTAGTTGTCTCATTATTTTTACCACTTCATAGGTATGCCACTGGCATGGCAGTGGACACTTTCAAGGATTTAATACCTCACATGAAACGGTTGCTTATGATTTAAGACAACTAAATAAACCTAAGAAGAATCATATTTTAGTTGTTTCATTATTTTTATCACTTCATAGATATGCCACTGACATGGCAGTGGAGACTTTCAAAGATTTAATAGCTCACATGAAACTGTTGCTTATGATTTAAGACAACTAAATAACGTTTTGTTTACTAATTTTTATCTTCAATACTTCTAGAATTTATGTCTTATCTTCAATACTTCTAGAATTTATGCCTTAGTACTACTTTTTCTTTACAACATATGGTGCAATTGCTAGTTAATTTACTTTTAACTGATTCATTCTCATCACACTAACTTTACCCTCACTCATACACTTTTATATATATATTCACTCACTCATTAAAATTATACTCAAAAGTGTTTCACTTACCTTTCAAATTTTTTAATAAGGTGTCCTTATTTTTCATTTTGAAAACATTATAAAGTGAACCACATAAAGTCATTTAAATTAAGGCAAAACTGGTTTAATGCTGTCTAATTATTATTATTCATCACTCAATAAACGATTAGCTGATCGATCTCACGCTCTAAAGGCCACTGAATCATCCAATAACCATCGGCCGCCCTTGTATCCAATAACCACCAGACATGCCCTGCAAATGGAGGAATCATAACTTTTGGTGTACTGTATAGAAATTATCGAACATAAAGACATTAGAGAGTCAAGAAGCCGGAACCAACGACAATTTATACCTGAATGCTGATTTAGTATTTACAGTTGTGGTCTGACAGTGAGTTGCTTTAAATCGACGTACCGACCCACCACCCACCAGTTGAAACGTTGAAAATAGGAGTCGTAGTTGAAATGGTTTAGGAGTCTTCAGTTGAAATGGTTTCTCTCATATGATTTCTTGGGTTGACCCATTTCATCCCCACAACTCTCCTGTCACACCAAAAAGTGAGAACAACATTCATGTTCCGCTTCGTTTCAGAAAAAATGGACCACTCACCTCATCTCTGAAGCTTCTTATTTAATCTCATGCTTCATATGCCTGGTGCTATTGTTAGGGCTCGGACAGAAGCGCTTTTATCAACCGCATCATGGTAACTGATTGATCGGTTTTTATTCCACAAGCTCTTCAGTGTCTCATCCCTTGTGAAATCGTTATATGAGTTTCAGTATATTGCATTCACATCAGTGAGGTATACATATTCTCAAATACTCCATTATTCTATGTTTTTGTATATTTCATTTCCAGTACTCTATGAAGTTGATCACCGATATGTTGACAGTTTGTTCTCTTCATATCAGTTTGTCTGTTCAGGTACAATGAAAAACAAATCCCCATTAAGCCCATAATCACATATTCAAGAAAAAGCCCATCTATTTCTGGTGCTAGTCCTTGACCTCTGACAAAACCTAAAATTTCTCAGCATCTTAAAAATTTCATTGAATATGTTAGAATATGATTGCCAGAAAACAGCCTTATAATATGCATAGTCTAAAAAGGTGGCGTTTTCCCTTAGAATCCGGCAATGATTTTTAGAAAATTTGACAAAGATTTGCAATCTTGTTTACAGTTGTTAAACTTTAATATTTTGAGTGCCCTAATGGTTTTTGATAGTGCTGATTCTATTTCCACTATAAAAATGAATTCCAAACACTCCAAGTATCTGATTTCTTGAAGTTTAGTTGACCAGATTCTAGCAGTTTTCTGCCATCCTAGCTATTTCACTGCCGGGATAGACAACTCCCTAGTATACTAAACTTGGCTGCACTGTGCAGAAAAGTGCAAGTATCTACTTTTTCGCTGTGAAGTATGGGGTGCAAAGAAAATAGATTCTTGCGTCTGCTGGTGGTGATGGTGGCGGCGGCAATCCAAGCATGCGCGACACAAAGCAATAGCACACTGGAGAAGCACTACAAATGGCAGATAAACTATCAGTTCTGGTCACCGGATTGCGTGGAGATGATCGTTATTGCAATCAATGGACAATTTCCAGGACCCACTGTTCGTGCCAGAGCTGGCGATACAATTGTTGTGGAAGTGGAGAATCTGATGCCCACTGAAGGCGTTGTCATACACTGGCATGGCATCCACCAGGTTTTATTTATTTTTTATTTGTGGACAAATATGAATTCATTAATACTAGTTTCAATGATTTGATCATGGGTTCTGTACTATATTGTGTGGGTTATAATCATATGATTCGGTTTGCTTTTCATGATGGCAGATCGGGACTCCATGGGCAGATGGAGTTGCAGGCATTACACAGTGTGCCATAAACCCTGGAGAGACTTATGTCTACAAATTCCTTGCAGAGAAGGTGCATTTAGAGATACTAATCCAATTTTCATCTGATCATAATATTACAGGGGCCTTGTGTATAGGTTATAAGGATAATTGTAATGTAATGTGTGTAGGATTTGAATTTTATTTTATTATAGATTTTTGAATATGATGATATTTTAAAACATGTAATAAAAATAATAAGAATAGCCATGAGTAACCATATGGGATTTGTCATAAGTTTTTGGACTTGATTATGAGTTTTTTTTTTGTTATTTTTTCATAATTTTCTGCTTAATGGATTTGTCTGATCGTTGAACAGCCAGGGACATACTTTTACCATGGACACCATGGTATGCAGCGAACTGCTGGCCTTTATGGGTCTCTCATAGTTGAAACTGGTGAGAATGAAGCCGAACCATTTAAATATGATGAGGAGCTGAGCATAATAATCAGCGACTGGTGGCATCAAAGTGTGTATGAGCAAATGACCGGTCTTTCTTCCATCCCTTTTCGTTGGGTTGGAGAACCTCAAGTGAGTCTCACATCTTAACATAGTAGCAATACTCAATACAAATAATATGCATTCTTGCAAACTGTTTGTTGAGGTGCCACAGCCTCATAGATGAAACTGGTGGAAGATAACCTTGGAAAATAGTATGAATTTTTTTTTAGAGCTGCTTGTTAAAGGCTATATTCTTATATATATTTATATTAAGGGTTAAAATTTGGTTCTCTCTTTAAATGGTTGCAGAAAGATAGATCTCTGATTCAAAAGTTTATATGATTAAGTGTTTTAATATTAATATAATTTTAAAATTAAATAAATATTATTATTTTATATATAAATGAAAATATTTTTTCATAAATGTTTCAATAAATTATATTCTCCAGAGTAATCCAAAAATATATATTTTCTATTACTATATAATATATTAATTAATTAATATGTCTACTAATTAAATAATAATGGATTATTTAACATGTTAAATAATAAAGTAATAGGTTATTTGGTGTTTTATTTGGTATTTTTTTATAAAGTGACAAAGTATTTGGTGATTTTTTGGTTTTTATTTTCTTTTTATTTTTTTTGACGATTTTGTAAATATATTACAACTTGCATTGGCTTAATGGTAGCATGTGCTTCCTCTTAAGAAGTTACAAGTTCAAAGCTAGAAAGGTACAGTATGCACATAAATAATTTTTTTCATAAATGTACCAATAAATTATATTCTATGTACTCCAAAAATAATAACAATTTTGGTCAAATTATGTTCTCTACTACGATATGCTATAATTATTAATTAATTAACATGTCTACTAATAAAATAATAATGGGTTATTTAACATGCTTACTAATAAAGTAATGGGTTATTATGGTGTTTATTTATAAAGTGACAGACTACTTGGTGATTTTTTGGGTTTTTATATTTTCTTTATTTCCTTGATGGTTTTGCAAATATATTACTCTTTGAGTGGGTCTAATGGTTAAGTGCATGTGTTTCCTCTTAAAAAGTCAAAAATTCAAAGTAAGAAGAGGTAGAGTATCCCAAATAAATATCTTATCCCACAAACAAATGAATCTCAAACATCAATTTATTATTTAACTTAACCTTGACCTTAAAATTAGATAATAATAATAATAATAATAATAATAATTTTATTAATTTTCAAATACTTTCATTTTTATAATTTTTTAAATATATTAATTCGTATTTATTATATCCATGAGAAAAACTAATCGAAAAACTAATTTTAACACTTTTTTTTTTAATCAGATATGATCAGTAACACACCATAAACCTTGAGCTAGAGGACGAAACATTCTCTATGATTATTTTAAAATTTCAATGTTTTTTGATCTGATAAAACATAATATTTGATTTCTTTTTATCTTTTCAATGGACAATATCTCTGAAGGTATGCGGAACCTCATAAAAACCTAATATTTGAATCAGGAACCTCATTTAGGAGTTGTTTTTAGTGCGACTTTTTGAAGTTTCAGGTGTCGGAATCCGGTGAAAATTTTTGAGGTAAAATCTTGGTTTTTGTTATTCAAACTGGTTTTTTACTCTATATATGGATTCAACACCCTCAAAAACCTCTAGGGCAGTTCGATTGTGCAAAGTTATCAATTAAACTTCTCTTTTCAATAAATTCCTGCCAAAATTTAGAGAAATTACACGGTAAAAGCCTTCAAAAAGTCACACTAAACACTACTCAATTTATTTATGGACTTTAAACAAACTACACTGGTGAAAAATTTGGGTGATTTCTGTAAAATTATAACAAAAAAGTTAGGTCAAAATATCCAACTGAGTAACTTTAACTTTTTAAGTATGCGGTAGAGTGAACCATCAATCAGTTTCAGAATGCAAATAATGGGAACTTTGGTTTTGCAGTCGTTGCTGATCCAAGGACGTGGGACGTACAACTGCTCCACTGGGAACTGCAAGAATCCACAGTGCTCTCCACATGTTCTCTCTGTCAAAGCAGGGAAAACTTACCGTTTGCGCATAGCAAGTGTGGCTTCACTTTCATCTCTGAATTTCCTTATTCAGGTGGCCCTCTATGTCAGATTTTTTTTCTGTAGCAGAGAAAGTTTCATTATTATTCTGGGCAGGCCATATCTCATTTCTTGAACTGTGTTTAGCATACAAGTTCATCTCCATACATCTTCGTACATTCCTTTTTAGGTTAATGATCCAGAACCTGTTTTTGGAAGGCTTATTTGGTATATAAACATGCACTAAACATTGGTTTGATTTATTTGCAGAGACACCATATGACCATTGTGGAAGCAGATGGCAACTACGTGGAACCCATACAAGTCCAGAATCTGGACATATATTCAGGAGAAACATACTCAGTTCTTCTTACAGCAGACCAGAACCCTTCCAGAAATTACTGGGCAGCTGCCAACGTAAGAGGAAGGCCTCCCAAAACTCCCACAGGGCTTGCAATATTGAACTATCTGCCAAATCCTTCTACAGAGGTCCCTCCCTCTGTTCCCCCTCCCAGCCCTTCCTGGAATGACTTTGCATACAGTAAGGACTTCAGCAGAAAGATTGTAAGCAGAAGGGGCCACCATATTTATCAAGTTAATCCTGTTCCCCTTAAGACAGACAGAAGCATTTTCCTACTCAATACCCAAAACCTTGTAGAGGGTTACATAAAATGGGCCATTAACAATGTTTCCCTGGCCTTGCCATCAACTCCATATCTGGCTTCCCTCAAATACAGGCTTGACGATGAGTCTACTCCTGCTCCCCAGAATTACCAAGCGATCAAAGGGTATGACATAACCAAACCTCCTCCCAATCCCAATGCAACTATAGGAACTATGATGTACAATTTTGTGTTGAATAGCACAGTGGACTTGATTTTGCAGAATGCCAATACTTTGATTCCAGGTAACAGTGAAATTCATCCCTGGCATATGCATGGTCACAGCTTTTGGATTTTGGGGTATGGAGATGGTTTATTTGATGCAGGCAAGGACCCTCTAAGCTATAATCTCAGAAATCCTCCACTGAGGAATACAGTTCCTCTGTTTCCTTATGGATGGACTGCCATAAGGATGAAGGCTGACAATCCTGGGGTTTGGGCTTTTCACTGCCACCTTGAAGCCCACCTGCACATGGGAATGGGGATTGTTTTTTCACAAGGAATTGATCATGTTGGCGACCTTCCCCGATTTTCTATGGGCTGTGGATCTACAAGGAAGTTGTTTCCTTGAGGGGCAAGAAGGACATTGATGCTGTTACAGATTAAACACAGATACATATAGGGCTCATCATCTTCTGGCATTTCCTCCTTCCAATACTTACTTTTGGCGAATAGTTTGACTTAAACCTTGATGATTAATTATAGGAATAAATATCGGCAGAATGGGCAGTACATCAATAGCTGATTGATGTAGAGTCCAGCTTGTTTAGAATACAAAGCCATGTTACCTCAGCCTGCTACTTTTATGAGTTATACACGTTTTGGAATGGAGCTTTTATCTCCATTCTACGTTTATTAACCACTTTTGTTTGCATCTTAATTGTGATCATATAACGCTTCTTCCTATTGTTTTACTGGATGAGGGCCATTATTCCTATCATTAGGTGGGGCCAATTATGTGCATGTTGGGCAAGCTCTTTTACCCTTTTTTAAACTCTTTGTTGAGGACATAAATCTTTTCTTGTTGACATGGTTCTCAGTATAAGGGTTAAAGTTTAACAATTAAATATGGAACGCTTTTTTCTTTTTCTTTTTTAGGGTTAATGATTATATATACTTCAATTTTAAACTTTTAATTCTATAAGTTAAAATTTAAAAATTTAACAGTATTTATATAGATAAATATAGCTATAAATATAACCATAATATTTCATAGAACTTGAAATAAAATTACAGAAAATAAAAGAAAGCATCATTAAGCATCACATCATGTGGCATCTATAATCACAAGACCTAAAAATTAGAATTTAAGATAAACCTGCAATGTTTTTTGGTTTTAAATTTGTTAGAAAATTTATGTTTCTCAACTCATATCATGTACTTGAGTGGGCCAAATAGTTAAGATCATGTGTTTTCTCATAAAAGGTCAAAAGTTCAAAACCAATTTGTATGTATGCCTTCATGTCCATGCTAAATAAGTGTGTCAAATACATCAACTTAAAATTTGATAATAATAATAATAACAATGTACTCCACACTCACTTTGCATGTCCATGCTAAATAAGTGCTAAAATTTGGTAATAATAATAATAACAATGTACTCCACTAAGACTCACTTTGCATGTCCATGCTAAATAAGTGCTATAAAACACTAACTCACTTTGCATGTCCATGCTAAATAAGTGCTATCTCCGGTGATGTCTAGGCAATAATTCTCATCAAATCATTAACCTCTATAAATGGAAATTCTCAATGGACGATAGAGATCGAGTTTGTATCGAGTTTGACAACACTCTCATCGTCCCCATGTGCCTTTACCTAAATGTGAAAGTGGATCAATCAGATCTTTTGAATGCGATTTCGAAACTTGGTTTTTCATCTTAATGCTCTAAACTCACATAGAGGAGAAGCATATTCTTCTTCTTTATTTTGGAACTCTAAGATATGGTGAAATGACTTGAGATTCTTTCTAGGAGTTTTGAACCTCTTTTGATATCTTAAAGCTTGAGTGGGCCTAATGGCTGAGCATGTGTTTCCTCCTAAGAAGTCACATGTTCAAAACCAGAAGGGGGTAGAGTATGTATGCCTTCGCAGACTTATCAGTCAAATCATTGTGCAGAGGTGGGTCCCTTGTCGCACAAACAAGGGGGGGTCATACACCAATTTTGTGTCTCACTTGACCGTGACCTTAAAATTGGATAATAATAATAATAATAATAAGGCTCTATAATAAATTCTTCTAAAACATCATCCTTTTTTTCTTGTAAGCAAGTATCCACATTATTTTAATAGAAGAGAAATTACATAACATACAATCATGAGTGCATTCTCTTCATTAGACGGAGGAAAATATATATGAAGAGTGAAAGGACTCTGCCCTGGTTGGGAGAAACTAGAGCCTTGCAGTTCCATTGTTGGTATTACAAAACAGTTATTGATCAAAATCATGCCTCTATTGATTAAGACAATGTGGTTGTTGCATGTGCTTCCAAATGAAGCCTAGTGTGCCAGAGAGAAGGTGTGTGGTTGAGCCATGGACCCGTGATATGTGAAGTGCCAAAAAAGTATGTGAACAATTTGTCGAGCTTTGGGTTGTTCTTGTTGGAGGTGATAGAGAAAAAGTGATTTGTAGAGAAATAAAAATGCAGAGTGACATCCAACTTGAGAGAAGTCATGTAGTTGGGTGTTACATTCTGCTGCACAGAACCTACAACGTTTCCATGTTGGAGCCGCATTGCACTTGGGTCGTGCCATGAACCTACAAACTGCTAGTATCTGTTGGGTTCTCCTACAGGATCTAGCAGGGCCAGGGGTTGGGGCGAGGAGGATACAAGGGAGCGTCGACCACCAAAGGGGCAAGAGTCTGGGGAGGATGGGGATGAGCCACAGAGGCATCATGGAAGGGCAAGGAGGAGGAGTTGTCGGGCGGAGAGTGGGACAGGGAAGGGGCAGAGGAAGAATATGAGGGGATTTTGGGCAGAATATCTAGATGCAAAACTCTAGCAAGAGGCATGAGGGAGGAGACACCATGGCTCTAGTGAGCGGAGAGGTCAACAATCCAGGAAGTCGTCTGCATTCTCTCTTGAGCACGTTGTTTCATTTGGTGAGCGAGGGGGCTCCTGAGTGGCCAAAGTGTTTGGAGGCCCCGATGAAAATCAACTTCCTCCATGGCCATGAATTCCCTGTGAATGGAGTTAGGAATCCCATTGTCGAACATGGTGGAAATAGTAGCATCATCGAAGTTGGTGGGGGGAACCCACAACCTCTTCCTCAACTGGGGCATCTGCCTCTTCCCCTTTCCCAATTTATGTCTCTGTGGAACAATGTTATAGACAACATGCCAAATAATCCACATAGGAGAATTTTGGGAGGAGAATGTAGGGGGGGAGCATGGGGACGAGAATTTTAGTGGCGAGGCGTTGGGATGTGATATCCCATACTCAAAGAAAATCAATCATGCATGGAGGAGTTATTGACACCTAGTGTGGAGGGTGTAACAAGTGGGAGTTGCGGGCTGGGTTCATGGGAATCAGAGTCAGTGATCACGGGGCCACCTGGATCTGGGGATTCTATAACATCATCCTTTATATCACCACCATAGGGAATTCAATCCTTTAGGAAGAGTACCAACCTTCGTGTATATTTCAAAATTTGATATTGCTCGATGAAAATGGTGAACATCCATGCATACAATTTATTGGGAATTGATTGTGGCAAATTTGGTGGAAATGTATATTTTTTTAGAGATCAATCTGAATAGTGAGACATTAGTACATGGATATTGAATTGAAGATCTCCCTGACCTAATACAATTTTATTTTAATTATTTCTTTGAGTATTTGGGAGTTATCTAAGACACTATGGCTTATAAAGTCACTACATTCTTATCCCTCTCTATTATGCTCTCAAAATTGCAACTCTAGTCGTTCTACTCAGTTATAGAAAAAATACAATGACATGGAATGGAATCCCTATTCTTCCTAGTAAAAAAATAACAACATAGCCTCATTGCAGTCTAGGGGTGAGATTTTGACTTCCTCAGCCCTAAATTAGAGTTATTATTTTGTACCTTTTAGAACCCTATTAAATTTACAAACATGTCTAACCCCATATGCATGAGTAAGAGGGGTTTGCAAGGCATCCTCACATACCATGGTGATAGACATAATAGGTTAACTTGCAAGAGACATAACTTTTTCATACAAGTTATAACTGATATCATTTTTGCATTATTGGAAAGGTCTCTAAGTTTCAGTCCAACATCAAGGGGGTCATAGCTTTTCTAAAAATGTTATGACCCAATAAAATGCTACTTGATGGCTACAAATAGATATGAAAGGTGAAAGACTCGATTTTTCAAAACTGAGACCTACCAGATGACCTTGCAATTTGATTACTCTAATTTTTCCACTAGAAAATAATTGAAATACATGAAAAATAATATAATGACCCAATTGAAATCATATATACCTTTTTAAGGATGATCTTGGTCCCCATAAACTCTATTGAATGAGGTGAGGGATTTTTTCCTCTTAAGTTGTCCCTAAAGTACCACTTTATTTTCCATAGAGATTATTCTTCCAATCCCATCTACGAATGGTCATGCCATCTAGGGCTTGTAGTTCTAATACTCTAAAATTATGTTTTCTTTCAACTTTTCTTAAGCACATGGAGCTAAGTCTTTTATGTAAGGTAGGACCTGCGCATCTTCTCGATCCAACATGGAGGTCTCATATAGTTTGAGCTTCTCCACATTCACTACTAAGTAAGTGCACATGTATGGGATAGATTGAGTCTATCAATATTATTTCCCACCATTTCAAATATCTTAAAAGATCCAAACTACAGAGCATTGGCCTTATTAGAAGGAACTTATAATCTTTCCTTGTTTAATTGCAACCTAAATTTATCTCTCATTTTGAATAACTTCTTTGTTATGTGATGATCATGTTTGCCTTTATATTTCTCCTATGGCTTCTTTAGTGTCTCCTAAAATTTTAAATGGAGATGCCTAATATTCTTTAAAAAAAAAACTCTCAATGCATCTCCTATGAGGTCCTCCCTGACTCGTATTTTTCGTCAATATAAACATCCAAGGGTGAAGGTGGAAAATATCCAAAGAAATTTTTCAAATTTGACTTACCAGTAGAAGATTTGTTCTATTATAAGAGTGTTGTATATACATTAAATTTTCATCCCAACTTTTGAGATGCTTTATTTTGTAACCTCTCAAAAGCCACAACAAAGTCTTATTGACTACTTCTAACTGCCCATTTGTCTATGGATGGGATATTATTGATCTCTTCAACCTAATTTTCGTATTCTTCCACAATGTAGTCCAAAATTCACTAAGAAATATGGTATGCTTGTTGGAAATGATGCTCCTCCTTACCCTCACTGCACCCAAATTTGTTCAAAGAATAGATTTGCTTCTTCTTGTCCTTTGATGGTATTTTTACAAGGAATGAGAACACACCTCTTGTTGCAAATTTAACCTAACAAAACTATATATTCATGTCCATTCTTAGTTGTTGGTAGGCCTCCTATAAAATCCATGGAAATGTTTTCTTAAGGTTGAGTGGGTATATTAGTAGGGGATGGTATAAACCTTGCTTTATGTTATTAGGCTTGTTGGTAAAACAAAGTATACATCCTCTAGTATGTTGTGCTACATATTCTTGGATTCCAAGCTAATACAAATACCTAGGTAGGTTGGGAATTGGCTTCCCAACACCAAAATTTCCTACAAATTTGTAGTCGTGTGCATCTATGATAAGTTGCAATTGTTCACCTTTAGGAGCACAAATATTGTCAAGCATGTATAGTAACATGTTATGTAATTGATAGTTAAGAATCTCTATAATCCGAAAGTATATGGCTGCGCTTCCATGATGGGAAAGGTGGAAAAAGTAGTGAGCCGGGATGAGGGCGAATTATGGCACAGGAGATTGGGCCATCATCATCATGGAGCCTTGAAAGTCATGCAAAAAATTTCTACTGTACTTCCAATGGGAACACTTGCTCAGTTTGATCCATCCAAGGGTTGCACCATGGGGAAGTATGTAAATTCCACCTTTCATGAGAAGGAGAACCGAGCTTCTAGGATCCTTGAGAGAGTTCGCACATATGTGTGGGACCATTCTCATTTGCTTCAACAGCAAAACATAAGTACTATGTAATCTTTGTTGATGACTTTTCTCGTAAATGTTGGCTCTTCTTCATGCAGAAGAAAGATCAAACATTCTATAAGTTCTTTGAGTTTAAGGCATTGGTGGAGAAAGAGTCGGGGAAGCAAGTGAATGCTCTTAGGAGCGATAATGGTGGAGAATACATCTCTAAAAAATTCAAGAACTTCTACAGCAAAGAAGGAATTTGAAGAGAACTCATAGCGCCTCATAACCCACAACAAAATTGGGTCGCGGAGAGGAAGAACATAACAATCGTGGGTACAACACGAGCGATGTTGCATGATCAGGGCCTACCAATGCATTTTTGGGTGGAAGCATACAACACTACGGTTTATGTGAAAAAATGTTGTCCTCATAGAGTACTTGGCATGAGTATAGCTGAAGAGGCTTTCACTGGTAAGAAACCTAATGATTCACACTTTAAGATTTTTGGCTCATCTATTTATGTGCATGTGACCAAGGATGCCAGGAAGAAGTTGGAACTGACTACTGAGGTTGGGATTTTTGTGGGGTACACAGAAACACCTCATAATTATCGTGTGTATTTTCCAAACAGCAGAATGACTATTGTGTGACGGGATATAAAATTTGATGAGGGAAAAGCCATGCGGTTGTGCCTTGAGAGGGAGCTAGGCTTGCATGTAGAGGAGGAATTGCTGGTTCCCAAGGATGAGTCCCAAGATATGGATCATCCACATGAGGAGGTTCATGGAGTAGAGGAAATCACTCATGCAGAGCCATCCATTAGAAATGGAAAAAGGCGCGCCACGGAAGCTAATAGGATGTGATTTGATGTTGCATAGAATGTAGGAGCCCCTACTTCACAGCGCAGACAAAGCCTGTATCCTGACCGATTTACTGGATACATGGCTCTTATGAGAAAATGTATTGTGACTGAACCATCTTCCTTTAAGGAAGTAGTGTATCATCCTAGTTGGGTTGATGCAATGGTGGAGGAGTATGAATCCATTGTCAATAACAGTGCGTGGGAGATAGTCCCAAGACCGGTCGACAAATCAATGGTTGGATCAAGATGGATCTACAAGGTAAAGCAAGCTGCTGATGGGAGTGTGGAGAAATACAAGGTCAGATTTGTGGCCCAAGGTTTCTCACAGATCGAGGGAATAGATTATGATGAGACATTTTCGCCTGTCGCAAGGTAATCTTCCTTAAAATCCATCCTTTCATTCTCAACGCAGACTGGCTGGCCCATTCATCAAATGGATGTGAAAAATGGATTTCTCAATGGGATTATTGAGGAAGAGGTGTACATAGAGAAGCCTGAAGGTTTTAAAATCTTCAGCAATGAGTCGCATGTGTGCAGGCTCAAAAGAGCATTGTAAGGGTTGAAGCAAGCACCCCATGCTTGGTACACTCAGATAGACAACGATTTCAGGACTAGGCTTCACCAAAAGTGAAGCAGATGCAAACCTCTACCAGATTGTGGTTGAGGGCAAGCTATTGATCATTTTTCTTTATGTTTATGATCTAATTTTGATTGTTGATGAACAACTGATACACTCATGCAAGGGAGTTCGAAATGAGGGACATGGGACTCCTTCATTATTTCCTTAGATTGGAAATATGGCAGAAAGATGGTGAAATTTTTGTGTCTCAAGGCAAGTATGAAAAGAAGATACTGGGTAAGTTTAACATGGAGAGCTGCAAACCCATGGATACTCCTATTCTAGGAAACTGGAGGAAAGAGGATACTACTTCTGGAGAAGTAGTGGATGCTACTGTCTATTGACAATTAGTGGGTTCGCTAATGTATCTAGTGGACACGAGACCAGACATTTGCTACGCAGTTAACCAGCTGAGTCAAGCTATGGTTAAGCCTACCAAGCTCTTTTGGAAGGCGGGGAAGCATGTCCTGAGATACCTGAGGGGCACATCATAGTATGATCTATGGTACAGACAGACAGATGGAGTGAAGTTGCATGGATTTACGGATGCAGATTGGGCTGGAAGTCCATTGGATAGAAAAAGCACATTGAGGGGGATCTTTAGCATTGGATCGACAACAATTTCTTGGTACAAAAGGAAACAATGATCTATGGCACTCAGTTTAGCGGAAGCAAAATACATGGCAACATATCAAGCTACATGTGAGGCTATCTAGATGAGAAAGATCTTGGTTGGTTTGTTTGGTTCTTAGATGGATCTGACAGTGATTCATTGTGATAATCAAAGTTGCATTAAACTCTTGATTAATGTTGTGTTTCATGATAGGTCTAAGCATATAGATATTCGGTACTGTCATCTCGGAGATTGGGTGTAGAGGAGGATCATGTTGCTTTAGTACATTCCCACAGAAGATCAGGATGCAGATATTCTGACAAAGGCGCTCACGAGGAGAAAATTTGAATACCATAGAGACCGGATTAGGGTGAAGGATAATCCATTTGTTTTTGAGAGGGGGTATTGAGAGTCAACAAGAAGATTCAGCACCCACTCCTAGTGAATTAAGCACCTAGACTAGGGTAAGGCCCATAGTGTTATTTTTGGGTGCATTTCTATTTTTATTATTCCTTAATTTAGATGGACATTAAATTGTAATCTATTTTCAATGTGGACTTGAATGAGTTAACTGAAAATGATAAATTCAGTTAGCTAGTGAATTTCAAGTTAGAGGTTGGTTGGTGGGACATGCAGAGTAATTGTAGTTGTAACAGAGTTCGAAGTGCAGTGGTGCATGAGTTGGTGCATGTTGTAAATAGTTTAACTTAGTTAAGTGATTTAAACTTAGTTGTGCTAGTTGTAACTGAATATACACTAGTCAGAGATCTAGTGAATTAAATATTAATTAATTCACAATCAGTGATCTTACATGCAATTGAGGATTTACTATTATTAGCTTCATGCATGTTAGATCTAGTGGAGACCCAGTTGAATTCTAGGTGAAAGGGAGGTTGACTATTAGTTGTAGGATTATCTGCTTGCACACATGTAGGCAAACACCCATTGGAGTGCCCATGATACTTGTGTTGTCAAGACAGGCAATAATTCCTATCTTTTAGGGATATTTACCATCATGGATTGCGCAAGCAAGGCAGGTTGTCTAGAGGTTAATAATTGGCTATGTGCTGGTCAGTTTTTCATATGACAGCGTGAGACAATTAGCTGATGTACTGAGGGCTCTTGTGAGAAGAGTTTTGTATGTAATTGTTTCATGATCCATTCTTAATATACAATAGAAGATAGTGGAGTTTTTAGTCGAGGAAGCTTTCCCTGGGAAATTATCTGTGTTGTGTGTGATTGATCTTTCTTCATGTTCATGTGATTAGCAATTGTGTTTTTAATTTCGTAAAATATTTGTAGAAGCGGTTCAGTATTTAACTCTAGTACATTTTTATATCGAGCGAGTCCAAATCTGTCACCAACTCTGAATCCTGTACCCAAATGCTTTTGGATTTTCCAGCTAAATTTTTTTTGAAAATTTGAAACTGGATCTCAGCATCATAGACCCATCCTTTTTCCTCTGTGTTGTACTTTTTTTGTGGCTAACCCGAGGGGCAAAAAATACCAACAAAACTATGTCGATATCCAGGGACCATAGTGACCTCACATAGGGGAGTCAACCGGGTGGGAGCGACCCTGATCCACCCCCGAAAACTATGGCGCATAGGGAAAAAATGGGTTTTCATCTCCCTGACTGCCCATGCAGTGAGAAGAAACCCCCGTCCCTCAAGAATCTGGAAAATACAAATGACAGCATAGTGAATGACAATAAATCCAGAGCAAAAGGAGAGATATAACCAGATGATGTGAGCTCTTTGAGTCCAGACAGATCCATGCGTTGTTAAGGGAAAATTAATACCGTCAGCACTGCATCTTGCCTGCAAGCTGTGTAGAAGAACCAAGTAGGAGTCGTAGCAGAAGGTGGGATCATCCTCAGCCAACCCACCTCTCCCCTACCTCCTTTGAGCAAACGAACCTCCTGCCCCAGCCACTGTATCCAGCCCACCATCCCTGTCACTCGTTGCCTCTTCCCCACCGACGAGAGATTGAAGCTTGGCGCCTAGTGTAATCAAATACCAAGGATGCCCTATTTCCAAGTGGGGGAGCAGATATCCCAGGGAAATCCTGCATTCTAAGTGATTTCGAGCTGTGGGAAATCAGAATCTTGTATCTGGCATCGCCTTAGTATCCAGCTTCCCATCTCCGCCGTGTGCCATTGCTTGGCCACAGATCAGGGACCGCCCTTCCTTGTGTTCCAGAGCGGTAAACGATGAGCCATTCCCTCCTGGTGCATAGTCTAGAGGAGCCATCCTTGCGCTGACAAACTGTCCTGACCTGCAAACACTAGCACTCCCGCTCTCCATTTTCACTTATCACTCATCAGTCTATCAAAATTGTAAACCCATTCTGTATATTTTTAACATCTTAAAATGTATATTTTTTCCCATAAAAATGATTATATTTTTTATAAGGAAACTCCACTTTTTTTTATAAGAACTTCACTTTTGTTTTGATAAGTGTCTATCTTTATATTTTATAATTTTTTTTTTTAAATAAATGTATTTTGTTTTCTTATTAAAAATATATTTTTATTATGAAAGGTGAAAATCTTCTTATTGAAATTAATTACACTTTAAATAAAATATCTATTTTCAAATATTTTATTCTACTTGTCATATTTATAAATAACTATAAAATTATAAAAAAATAAAATAAATTATTATATAGCTGTATTTTTATTTTATTATAAAATTTAAAAAAACTCAATTTAATATATTAATTATAATAAAAAATTATATATATATATATATATATATAGTTAATCTAAATTATATTAGTCATATTCATAGTTAATTATAAATTTATTAAAATATAAAATAAATTATTATATAATTATATTTCTATTTTATTATAAAATTTAAATAAACGCAATTTAATATATAAATTATAATTTCAAACTATTATATATATATATATATATATATATATAGATATGTGGAATAACAAACTATTATATATATATATGGAATAACAATATTTATCATCGTTAATTATATAATTGTATAGTTAATCTATATTAACTCTACTTCACTTCATGATATTTATTTTTATTTCAAATGATTATTATTATAATACATAAAAGCAAATTTTATATATTAATTTTTGTGATATTTTTGGATGGATCACATCATTAAAATTTGTTTTAACATCTTATAATCTCTTGTAATTTTGTCTCAAACCTTTTATCATAATTACATTTAAAATATTGAAAAATATTCTGACCCAATTTTATCTCGCTGATCCCAATTATTAATTATAATCTTCAAGCCTACTTTGTTTTCGTATGCTTTGATTAAAAAAACCTTTCTTACATGAGATACTTTCCCCTTTCGTAAAAGCAAAGCTGCCTGAAGTCACGTAACAATATCTAAGTGTTTAGAATAGTTATTTATCGCTAAATAAAGAATTGCTTGCTGATGATGAAGGCTTAATCACTGAAGGGAGAAGTCACATCATATGCTCTAATGGGCCACTGAATTATCCTCCTGAATTATCCACTGAGAAATTACACTTTTTGGTGTACAGTGTACGAACCCTAGGCGCCCAAATCACATAATATAATGGTTTGTCGCATATAATTTATTTGGTCACATCTCTCTCCCACAGCTCTACCCTCACACCTAAAAGTGAGAAGAATATTCTCATTTCACTTAGTTTCAGACCACTTGTACCACAAAACTTGTGTAGCTTAGCAGTCATGTCATTTGCTTCGTTAATGTTAAATACAAGTCTCCATTAAGAATAACAGAATTGCATATTCAGTTAGCATCAAGAAAATGAAATCCTTTGGAGGTGTAATTTTAATTACAATGTTAAAATGGAAAAAAGTTTACATCGAGAGAAATTTGATTTTTTTTAATTTTTTTATAAATTTGTAGTTAAGATATACATGCCATGCTATTGTAATTTTTCATTATTTAAATTTTATTTTTCAATCTATAAACGGATTCAATGTCTTTAAGATCTATTTGAGCATTTGGATTGTGTAAAATACACATCTTAAGCTTACAATTCTAACATATCTTTATTAGATTTCAAAATATTAAAAAACATAAATGAAAAATGACTAAAGTGTATAATAGCTAAACTATTTGAAATGCTTTAACCATAAGCATTTATTAGATATCATTTTTTGGGTATTCAACTGCATTAAGTAAGTCATTCATCTATGACCATTTCCATGAGAGGTAGTCATAACTGACTAATTTCTCATGATTTTTGAATAGTCCGCTTGGCACCCATTGCATCAGTTGATGCTCACATGGGTGAAGAAGTGGGATTGAAACTATGTGATAAGAATCACATAGTTTCAATCCCACTTCTTCACCCATGTGAGCATCAATTGATGCAATGGGTGCCAAGCAGACTATTCAAAAATCATGAGAAATTAGTCAGTTACGACTACCTTTGATGGAAATGGTCATAGATGAGTGACTTACTTAACGTAGCTGAATCCCCAAAAAATGATATTTAATATAATGCACTATGAAACCCCTCATACTTCAACATAAGCATTTTTTTTTATTCCAATTTATTTTTATAACATATACATGATGTTTGTTTAACCACATATATATTTTTAACTTTGGATTAGTTTACTGATTTTTTGTGACTTTATTGTGAATTTAACCATTTTTTTTTGTAAAACGTTGAATATTTACATTTTTTCATAAATTAAATAATATATTCCTAATTTTTGAAAATATTATTTCTAATTTTCTATTGTCTATGCAAACCACAATGTGACATAATTCTCTTGATGGAGGGCCATTTAATTTCAGTATTTGTCAGTGTTTAAGAAATCATTTTAAAATGAAAAAAATACTAATTTTGTAAATGGCCATTTCGTCGGTGAGGGCTCTGACATTGACATTTTTATGTTTGACACTACAAGTGCTCTCCCAGGTCCTTTATGTAAGGGAGGGGACAGGGGAGGACAATTTGTAGTCCTTGATTATATTATTTTATTTTAAACTTTTTACCTTTTATTTATTTTAAAATTTTACACATTCAACTTTGTAGAAGAAATGTATTCGAGGAGGTGTGTGGAATAAAGGATGTGAAAAAGAGGGGGTATGTGTGAGAGAATGGGTGTAAAGATGAAAATTTCTTTTTCACACATGAAATCATTTTAACTTTAAACAGAAACTTCTGATCATGGTTGCTCATGACTACTTAATAAATGAACCTTCGATCTACATCCTCCTTATGATATCTTGTTTGTCTCTATTGTCTGATATCACTTTCATCATAGAAAATCAATGGATGTGAAAATAAAAAAAAACATACAAATACTTGGGAAATCAAAAGCTACTGCAATAGTTAACATGATAAATAATTCACACAATGACATTGAAACTTGAAATAAATTTGAATTACTAAAACAAATAAATAAAAATATTAGTTTAAAAGATATTCCAAAAATACATTAATATATCTTACACATGCTATATTTTTTTTACTATACTAATTTTCGATTCCCAACCAACAACATAACAACATTATAGTATAGTTGTAACAAAGTAATTATATCATTGAAAAGCATAGAAAAAGAGATGTTGATATGATTTGAGTACAGAAAATTTAAAAATATTATCTCAGGGTTGGAAACACTCATGGGACCAAATGGCCTCATTCCACATACACAATTATATAATATATATAACTTTTTCTCTAGATCTGTTGCCTTTGTAATCTCAAAATGCATATTTTCAAAAAGATTAAAAATTGTAAATTGTAATATACCTATGGCGCAAGGAAATTTTTAGGTTCCTCGTTTATTGTTTTATATCTATGTTGTAAGCCTCAATAGTGATGCACGGGCATCACTTTCCTTTTTTTTAAGAAAAATTTCCCATGTAAATATCTCCTTCCATTAATATTTGTTTGCTCATGTGTCCTTGAGGTAAAAACATACCTATATGTTGTTATTATGCTTGTTGACATGTCCCTTTGTTTGGACAGTTGTTCTGGTTGTTAATAGATGGATTCTAGAAAAAGCCTAGATGTCATCTCTGGGAAGGTTGTTGTTAGCCAAAGCATCCCTGCTTTTCTACGAAAGAAATTACTTGTGTTTTGTATAAAATGATGGGTTTGAAGACTTTGCAGGGTAGAAAATCCCAAGGAAGAAGGAAATGTTTTGTTTATTCCCTAGAAGGTTTTATCGCATGATATATTATCATTCTAATTCCTTTTTAGATTGGCGTTTGTGTTTTATATCCTTGAGTTATGAATCTCTACACCCAAGGTAGATACTGCCATTGGAGGAGTGAGTCCAGGGCAGAAGACTAATTCTTAACCAGTCGTGAATCAGGGTAAGCCTCCACATATGAACGAATTTGGTTTGTGTTATAGATGTTAAGAAATGATATTTATTCTAGAATCGTCCAGCGCGAATCCTCCATAAAAAAAATTGAAACCTCTGGTTGAATACAGAGAATACCCTACGGTGAAAATTAATATAATCAAAGAGCGATTCGCAACCATCCACTGGATTCTGAGGTGGTGGGCCTGTAGTCGGAGGTCGGGAGGTTGTCCATTGATACTCTTTTATTCAAAGAAATTCACATGAAAAACAGGAGTTTCGACATCATGTGGGTGGGTCCCATCGAATAGTAGGAGGTTGGGTAGTCGAGTGCTTGGCTCACAATTCAGTTAATTGGGTATAATTATTTGGGTGGTTTATTTAACCCTCGAAATTCCCTTATAAATGGTAGTGGAATCGCATTCAAATAAAACTTATTTTAGTGATAAAAAATTTAAAAGGGAATAAGTAGGTTCGACGCAAAACACGAAAAAAAGGTAGTTTACATGAGGAAGGAGAGGAGAAAAAAATCTCGAGGTACATTTTTTATATAGTTTGTTGTTATGAGGAAGAGGGACTACGACACCTATGCTACCTCAAGTGGTATCAGAGCTATTTAGCTCTATAAAGCTACCTCAAGTGGTATTAGAGCTATTTAGCTCTATAAAGCCTATATCTGGTAAGAGAATTTGAGTTATTAAGGATTGTGTTACTAGTATGCTTCCTAGAAGAGGAGGTCGAGAGAGGAGTGGAATGGACGAGGACCTAAAATTAACATTGAGGCATATCCAGGCAAGAATGGAGGCCATGAAAATTCCCTGGAGGTGACAATCTGATGCGGGGAACATCAGTGAGAGTGAGGACACGAGTTTTGAGGAAGAGATGGAGGGAGCTCTAGGAAGGGAGAAACTAAACAAACAACTGAAAATCTTGTTACCAAGGTTGGGTCCGGACTAAATATGGAAGTGTCGATTTATGATGGAAATTTGTATATGGAAGAGTTATTTGATTTTGTCAATACTCTAGAAAATTATTTTGACTATGAGGATGTTGAGGAGGATCATAAGGTCAAGTATGCTATGACTAGGTTAAGGGGACATGCAACACTGTGGTGGGATGAATTGCATGTAGATTGTAGAAGAAAAGGGAAAGCAAAGATTTAAAGTTGGGATAGAATAATGGATAAATTTAAGAGAAAGTTCATGCCTAAGGATTACCAGTTGAATTTATTTCGGAAATTATATAATTTGAGGCAAAAGTCCATGATGGTGGAAGAATATCAACATGAATTCTACAAGATAAATATAAGAGTACGCCATATCAAGTAATATGTGGATAAGGTGGCCAGATACATAAATAGCCTAAGGTATGAAATCTAAGATGAAATTGACTTCTTACACTTTAAGATTGTGGAGGCTTCCTACTAGGCAACACTGAGGGTTGAAGAAAATTTGGCTAGGAAACAAAGCCAATAGAGTAGAGGAAGGAATCCATCTAGAGGGAAAGGATCTCCCAACAGGGGAAGAATTCAAACCCCAAGAGAGGAAGAAGGGAGTTCAAGTAGTTGATCTCCAGGAGGAGGAGAATCGATGCGAGGAATATTTTTCCCAAGAGGTAGAGGTAGAGAAAGAGACCTCTCAAATGCTACATGTGTGGAAAGACATGCCATATGTCATGGACCTATCCTAAAAATAAATTAGCAATTCAAAGAGGAGTGCATGTGGAGAAATAAAAGGTTGAGGTGGAAAATACAAAGGTAAAGGAGGAGACTCCTGAGTTGGGTGAATCCCTAATGTCGAAGAGGATTTTAATTAAAGGAGAACAAGAGAATGTGAGCCAATGCAATGAGGGAAATTGTTTAGAACAATCTAAAAGCCAAAGGAAAATGTTGCAAAGTGATTATTGATAGTGGTAGCACATATAATTTTCTCTCTATGGAAATAGTGAAAAAATTAGGACTGGAAAAGATGACACATCTTTCTCCTTATCAAGTGACATGGTTACAAAATGTACATTAGATCCTAGTCAATGAAAAAACAAGGTAGAGTTCTAGATCGATAACTACAAGTTAAGTGACATCATCCCTATGGATGTTTTCCATGTCTTATTAGGAAGGCCATGATAGTACGATAAATGATCTATTCATGACGATAGGAAGAATACCTACTCTTCTGAGAAGGATCACTATAGAAACATGTTGTTACCCTTGGAAGACACATGATTCATGGAGGAAACTAGCCCGAGTGTGCTAATGATGACTGGGAAGGAACTGCTATAGGAGGTAAAGTGAGAAGAAGAGGTATAGTTCACTTTAATTGGTGAGCCAAGTATTGTCCTTACGCATAAAATTTTGAATGAGTTTCCTATTGAAATCCAATCACTATTAGATGAAATTTATGATGTTATTATGGATGAGTTATTGAATTCCTTGCCACCTGTAAGGAGCATCAATCATCATATAGATTTAATTTTGGGAGCCAATCTACCCAATAAGGCAACTTATCAAATGACACCTAAAGAAACTGAAAAAATCAGGAAACAAGTCTAGGAATTGTTAGACAAAGGACTTCATAGAGAAATTTTGAGTCCTTGTGTTATACCAATAGTCTTGAGCCCAAAGAAACATGGAGGTTGGTGAATGTGCACAAATTCTAGAACCATCAACAAAATAACCATCAAGTATAGATTCCCTTTACCCCACATGGATGATATAATGGATTCTCTTAGTGGTGCCAGATATTTTTCAAAAATATATTTAAAGAGAGGGTATCATCATATTAGAATGAGAGAAGGAGTTGAGTGGAAGTATGCATTCAAAAGCGATGATGGTTTTCATGACAGCTTGGTTATGCCTTTTGGCTTGACTAACACACCCAATACTTTTATGAGGCTCATGAGTGAAGTCCTCAAATAATTCATTGGTACGTTTGTAATTGTTTACTTAGATGATTTCCTCATGTACAAAAAAACCAAGGAAGAAAATATTAGATTTTTAAAACTTGTATTGAGGAAATTGGAGCAAGAAATGTTTTTGATAAATTTTAAAAGTGCTCTTTCCTTAAGAAATAACTGGTTTATTTAGGATTTGTAATTTCTTGTGAAGGGATGAAAATGAACCCTGAGAAGCTAAAATCCATTAAATATTGGCCTTCTCCAACAAGTATTCATGAAGTGAGAAGCTTCCACAGATTGGATATATTTTATTGAAAGTTTATTCGAAATTTTAGCCGCATTTCTACACCGATAGTGGAACCTGTAAGAAGGAGAAACAACCTATTAAATGGACAATGAGGGATGAAGAGGCATTAAAATTGCTGAAGGAGAGAATAAGAGAACAACCAAATCTGGTATTTCTTAACTTTCAGAAACCTTTTCAAGTGAAGTGTGATGCCAGTGGAATGACTATTAGAGTCAATATTCTTAGATAAGATGATAAGTCAGTTGCATATTTCATTGAGAAATTAAATGATACCAAGAAAAAGTGTTCCACTTACAACAAAGAATTTTATGAAATAATTCAATCCCTCTAAAAGAGGAGGCATTACCTTATTCCCAAAGAGTTCATTCTTTACATAGATAATCATGCATTATATGTCATTACCAGGCAAGACAAGTTGGACCAGAGACATACCAAAAACAACATAGAGTGTTCTAATCTTTCCATCCATTAGCTTCAACTTGAATTGTTCTTGTCCAATAATTCTAGTTGTTGAGTCATCCCTAGGAAAGCATCACCAACATCGTACCTTTCATTATCACAACACCACTCTCTATGAGGATTCATGTGCAAAGTTGCACTTGAGTCAACTAGCCACTCTTCATGTTTTTCATGTGTGCTTGAAGAAAACAAGTACACATCCCCTCCATATTAAGAGTTTTTTACTTCTGTAGAAGGAGAACCATCAAATTCCTTCTTTGTATTAACATTTTTAGATCTATAATTTTTCTCATTGTTCCCTTCTTTTCCACATCTCCAACATATCTTTATGAATTTTCCTAAGGATTAGATATTTATTTAGATTTGTATCTCCCACTTGAGGGCTTATGTTTTTATATTCTATTAGCATCATCTTATGTATAAGGAATTTTCATCTGATATTTTTCCACAATACACAATCCACTGATCTTTTTCCACTAAAAGATATTCCATTTTGAGCTTCCACTACTCAAAACTCTATCCATTGAATTTCTTGATCTTTATATTTGAACTATTTTCCATTTCCTTTCACCGCAAGAATTGATACCGTAGGTCTCCCACTGTAACAAAGTTTACAACAAGCTTAAGCTAAAAAATCTTAGCCAAAATGGTGTCCCCTTAAATTCAAACTATTCAAATACCAAATGTTAGTTTTAATCCTATAGAAAATTTGTTTCTCTCTCACACACACACACATTTCACATAGAGATTCTATCTTGGAAACAAAAAATTGAGAAAACTAAAAACATTTTTCAATATATTATTTTCTTAAAATGTTATAATAAAATATGTATATCCTATGGCATCTATAAAAAAGTTAATCATTAAATCTAGATTATAAAATAATTATAATTTCTTAATTAGAATTAGAAAACCATGGAATGAACCACCATATGCCACAAAACCACTAAAAGTGATAAAATGCTTCAAAGGTGAAAACCATAAAAAATAGACACAAAACACCACCCTGTTTTTTTACAGGGATCCAACCCTTTCCCCACCATTGTTGTGTCCAACCATGGATCTAGTCATGCAAATAATATAACACATACCCAAAAATTTTCATTATCGGGTTGAGATGTATATTGTACAACTTAGTATGAGGGAGATGTTTAATTCCTTACATGGTCAATCTTGAGTTGACAAATGTCCCATTTTAAAATAAAAATAAAATATTCTCTACATAAAAAACAATATTGGATATAATGAACAACAAAATGAATATACATATTTGGTAAGCTATGAATATAGACGTGTCTATTTTTGAATACGGCTTCCATAATTTAATTATCAATAATTTCTTCAAGAAGCTCACTGCAACTCGGTATAGGGGGAGATGTGTGGACGTATATGTTTGTAAAATTTAACATTTAACATAAACACTTAACATTTATATGCCAATTCAATTAAAAAATAATAAAAAGTTAAAAGTAATATAGAACCTAGCATAGGGGAGATGTTAGTCAATGAGGATATTGCAAAGGAAACACCGTAACACAGTAGCAAAGGAAAGAGTAGTATAGAAGAAAAAAGTAAAATTTTTAGGATTTCCATTTACTAAAGAACATGCTCCTTAGTTAATAGTTAAGATGTGGGATTGGGTAATTAAGAAGTTGTCTACGAAACTTGAATAATGGAATTCTCAAGATCTATCCCTTGTTGTTAAGGTTCACGTTGCTAGGAAGATAATGAATTCTCTTTCTTTATCAAAGTTATGATAATCTAGGTAAGGTGCAATCATGATCTAAATAGGTTATGTGTGTAAGAGAAGTGGGAGGGAAGTTCCACTTAGTTCATGGGAAAATACCCTATCTTAATAACATACTAAGAGCAACCTTCTAGGGTTGGAAATTTGTTGAATTCGCCTATTTCTTGCACTCTAAAGGAACTTATAGTGGAAGAACCCAAATATTTCAGTTGGAAAAAAAGAGATGCTATGTAGTTCCATGCTTCTTGTACTCTAGATTCCTTGACTCTATTAAAGTTGGACTAGAAGAAATGTAGTGCATTATTAAAAATAGAAGACAAAATCTATCTAATCAATAGATTTAAGGAATTCAAGAGATGGGTTTGAGATGTAAACTATGAACCATTAATTTGAATGGAAACTTGAGAATAAAATTCCTTTATTGTCTAAAGACTAGATAAATAATTAGATAAACAACTAAAAGGATGAATCATTTCAACGCATCTTTAGCTTCACAAATATGCAAAACTGCATAATCAAGTTGCAACAAGTGCAACAACACCATATATGCTTAGTATTTAGATTAATATTTGTAACAAGTGCAACAATAACATATATGCTTACTATTTAGATAAATATTTATGTTCCATCTAATTTATATTATTTGAACCATTCATTTGAATGGAAACTTGAGAATAAAATTCCTTTATTGTCTAAAGCCTAGATAAATAATTAGATAAACAACTAAAAGGATGAAACATTTCAACACATCTTTAGCTTCACAAATCTGCAAAACTGCATAATCAAGTTGCAACAAGTGCAACAACAACATATATGCTTAGTATTTAGATTAATATTTGCAACAAGTGCAAAAACAACATATATGCTTAGTATTTAGATTAATATTTATGTTCCATCTAATTTATATTATTTGAACCGTTCATTTGAATGGAAACTTAAGAATAAAATTTCTTTGTTTTCTAAAGCCTAGATAAATAATTAGATAAACAACTAAACAGATGAAAAATTTCAACACATCTTCAGCTTCACAAATCTGCAAAACTGCATAATCAAGTTGCAACAAGTGCAACAACAACATATATGCTTAATATTTAGATTAATATTTGCAACAAGTGTAACAACAACATATATGATTAATATTTTGATTAATATTTATGTTCCATCTAATTTATATTATTAAATATTAATTTCTGTTATTAAATAATAATGTATGGGATGAAATTGTGTTTCTTCGTCCTACATTCACTCTACAAATGTCAGATCTATTTATAAACCCTATAGCCCTCAACATGCAGAGGAAAACAATGAGTTTTCCTCACACAACAAGATCCCTCTTCCTCAGCAAATCCAAGTTTCTCAACAACAAAAACAACAACAAAATGCCAGAAATGAAACCTATTATTTTGTATAGAGTGTAGGGTTCCTCGGCACAATGACATGACATGTGACAACTATGCCTCTCAGTTGTCTGGTGCAGATGTGGAATTAAAATTTTCTTGTAGAGAACAACAACTGGAAGTAGTGCCCAAACTGAAAAATCATGATTGAAAGCTCCGGAGGTTGCATCCACATAACTTGCAGGTATTGGGTCTTAATTTTTTTATGGTTTAAAGTATTTTTCATTGACTCACATCTTAATATTTTTTATGATTTGAAATGTATATTTTTATTTTTCATTGTATTAAATATATAAATATATGGATTCAACATCTTACAAATTATTTTTTATTCCAATCAATCCGAATTAAATTCTATAAAAATAGAAAAAATACCCGATTTTTCTTTAATATGTGAAAAATTTTAAAATTTTTAAGACAACTACGTTTAAAATTATTTTTTTGAGTTCACCATTCAAAATTTGTGATTACAACACATTCCATACATATATATTCTAAAAAAAACATAAATCCCGCATAAAAATCCTTCATGAAACACACTAATCTTATGATAACTCAGACGATTTTTTCATGCTAGATAGTGGCCACTGAAAATATTGATCAATTTTGGAATTTGCAGATGAAGAATAGACCTAATTCACCACTGAAACATACCAAGACAGGACTTCATTACAAACTCATGATAATCAATCAATCTTGTGCATAACGTGATGTTGTTAGATGAGCAGAGTGCCATAAGATTAGCTTTGTGACAAATGATTAATCCTCCTCTTGACAGGAGTGGGGTACTCGTTTATTGTCTCCAATGCAGGCTTCCAAGATTTGACCCTCGCGAATCTCTTGCTTGATTCTCTCACAACATATGCATTGCCCACTTGCAATTCCACTATTTCTTTAGCGCTGTCAATCGCTTCATACAATTCATCTCCATTGATCATGGCCATCAATTTTCTGTCTCCGAGAAATTGGCACAACTCAGCCAACATGGGAAGAATTTTGCTCAAGCTCATGTAATTCGAAGACGAATTCTGAGGAGCCGAGTCAGATTTAAAAGCGAGGGAATCCATCTCAGAAGGCGAGAGAGAGGAGTGGAGTTTATGCATGGGGAGAAGGAAATGAAGATGCCTCAATTCTAGCTCCTCCTCTACTGAAAGCGCTGAAATTCGATGCCTCGTTTGAGGCTAAGTATCTCAGACTCAAATGCAGCTCTTATACTTGAATATATTGTAGGTAAACTTCTCTCCAAAACCCATTGCAAACCTGCATCAATTGCTACTCTTTCAAATATATTGAATGGTTGAACGGTTCCAACTACTTTCACCTCATCAAACCTGAACGAACGACGATTCCAACTACTTTCACCTCATCGAACCTTAACAAATGGCGGTTCCAACTACTTTTACCTCATTGAACATGATCGAACCTAATTAAACATCCAACCTAATCGAATCGCTGCAAATACTCCAATCATCTAACATATAATCTAATGGCAAATAAAAATGACAAGTGGACTTGAGAGAAGTTGTTTTCATAGAGTGATGCCTTATGGCGTAATTATGGTGTGAATAAATTGATGGTAATTTTTTTTTATTTACCTTGATTATGAGCTACTTTCAAGGATTTTATTTTGGATGGTTTTCCTCCAAAGCTTAAGAATAAAAATCACTACACAAATATCTAAAAATCATGCATGAATATTGAAACCATATCCATAAATTATGGCTTAAAATATGTAAGGTAGTTATTCATATGGCATTATATTGTGCAAAGCCAAACTTTGAGAGTCCTTCCTTGGCAGGGACTAATAAAAAATGATTTTGTAACAATATTTAAATATAAATGATAAGAAAATAAAAACTTAATACTTAGAATAGACTTGTAATATAAAAATATTCTTAGCCATGGATATTCATTGCTACTTTACCATGGATATTATTAACTTGTAAATATATTTAATTACAATACCATGGCTTATGAATACCACATGGCCAAAAACCATAACTCATGTCACAATAAAAATTTAAAATGTTAAATATAATAGGTTATTTATTTAGATCTTTCCATTGGTATAATATCAATAATGTTGATTATTATTATTCCAATATATTATATTAATATAATAATTACAATTTGAAATATTATTATATTAGACCTTACATATATTATTGATTACACAGAGTGACAATTCTTGACCATATGGATGGAGGGGGGAGAGAGAGGGAAAAAGAGAGTGATAGGGGAGAGAGAGGTGGGGGGGAGGGGGGTGGTTTGAAGGTAGAGCGAGGGTGGTGGGAGAAAGAGGGAGAGTGAGGGAGGGAAAGAGATAGAGTTGGAAGGGGGAGTATGAGGGAAGGAACAAAAAAGACATAAAGAGATAAATGGGAAGAGAGATAGAGAGAGGGAGTGACAAGAGAGAGAGAGAGAGAGAGAGAGAGAGAGAGAGAGAGAGAGAGAGAGAGAGATAGAGAGAGATGGAGGGGTAGTCATAGAGAGGTGGGAGAGATAAGGACAAATAGGGAGGAAGAGATAGAGGAATTGAGATACAAAATGAGAGAGGGAGGGAGAGACATATGGAGTTGGAGGGGTAGAGAGAGTAAGGGAGAGATATATGAAGTTATAGGGGGGAGAGAGGGAGGGGAAGAATAAATACATAGAGATATATAGGTGGTGATAGAGGGGTAATGACAAGGGGGAGAGGAGAGGAGAGAATAGAGAGATAAGGGGAGGATAGAGAGAGAGAGAGAGAAGGGGAGGAGAGTGTGAGAGAGAGAGAAGGGGAAGAGAGAGAGAGATGGAGATACATGGAGGGAAAAGAGAGGGAGAGAGAGAGAGAGAATGATAGAAGGAGGGAGATCGTGACCGAGTTGGAGGGTAGAGAGAGAGAGAGAGAGAGAGAGAGAGAGAGAGAGAGAGAGAGGAAGAGAGAAAGGATTTTAGAAAGATAAGGAGAGAGGAAGGGAGAGAGGGAAAGAGATATAGAGGTAGGGGGTGTGAGATAGGGAGGGAACAAGAAAGACATAGGGAGAGAAAGGCGGAGATAATGAGATGGAATGACAAGGGAGATATTAAGAAAGAGTGAGGGAAAGAGGAGAGCAGGAGGAGAGAGAGAGAGAGAGAGAGAGAGAGAGAGAGAGAGAGAGAGAGAGAGAGGTGGGAGAGAAAGGGAGAGAGAGAAAGTAAGAGAGAAAGGATTTTAGAAAGATAATGAGAGAGGAAGGGAGAGAGGGAGAGAGATATAGAGATAGGGGGTGTGAGATAGGGAGGGAACAAGAAAGACATAGGGAGAGAAAGGCAGAGATAATGAGATGGAATGACAAGGGAGATATTGAGAAAGAGTGAGGGAAAGAGGAGAGCAGGAGAGAGAGAGAGAGAGAGAGAGAGAGAGAGATAGAGTATGTTTGGTGGGTGAGATGGAGATATAAAGAAGGAGAGATGGAGGGAGATAGAGATTATATGGAGGGCGGAGATAGGGAAGAAGAGAGAGAAGTAGAGAGGAAGGGGGGGATAGATAGATAGATATGGAGAGTGTGTGGGTGTGTGTTTTTGGGGTTGAGATAGAGATACAAAGAAGGAGAGATGAAGGGAGATATAGATATATATGTTGGTGGGGGGGGAGAGGTAATAATAAAGAGACAAAGAGAGGGAGGTAGAGGTAGATGGAGGAGGGAGGGATGGGGAGAGCGAGAAGAAGAGAGGAAGGGATATAGGCACAGAGGTGGAGGGGAGAGAGAGAGGGAAGAAGAAATATATACATAGATATAAGTATATATGCTACATAGTAATATATAATATTGAATATTATTAATTACAGAGGAAGAGGAAGTATGGATTTTACAAAAGGTAAAAGAAGTTGGATTTATAAAGCCATGAGTATTTTGGTTTTTTCACTTAAATATATGCATTGATTACAATGTAGATATTGATTTCTAATCCTATTTGATTGATTGTATTGAATGCATTGATTTTAGTGTAGCTATTTATTTATAATCCTATTTGATTGCTAGCACGAGATGAATTTATTTCACTATAAGTTATTTCTAATTGTTTTTTATTGCTTACACTATATGCATTGATTTCAATGCAAATGCTAATTTCTAACCCTATTTGATTTCCTGCATTAGATGCATTGATTTCATTATAGATTTTGATTTCTAATCCTATCTGATTGCTTGCACTAGATGTATTGATTTCAGTGTAGTTTTGATTTATTTTGATGTAACTAGATGTATGATTTACACTAATTTCAAACTAATTAGATTAATAGTGTACATTGACTTCATTATAAGCACACAAAGATGATTGATGGCATGCATTGATTTATGTGCTACCATAATTCAACAATAAATAAAACACTTGAATTTTTCATCTTAAATAAAATTTTCACTTGCCTAAAATGTTTTCTTCTTGAAATTTTAAACTATTTGTAATTGGCTACATTCTTATTATTCCCATTTTCTATAATTTAACATTGTTAGTAACTTTGCATTACAATGAATTCATCGAAAAACTACCACTCACACTTGGAGTTTAAAACTCTACATGTCAGAAATATATTATTAATATTGGAAAGCAAGAGAGAAAAGATATTGAATTTACTATAATATATTAAGTTAAAGATTTGAATGATCTACAATTTCAACCACCATTTCCATATGATTGATCTGAAAAGATGGAAAATCTAATAGGTGTGACAAAAAGAACAATAGAAGAAAATAGTTTGAGATTGATCAAAATGAAGACTATGTATAATTGATTACATTATTATTTTTCATATTTTCTATCACTCAACATTGTTACATTGTCACTTCACATTCAATTTTTTTTAATCACTTTTTCATCATTCAAACTATTAACAATCTCTATCATCTCAAAAAAGTGAGGTAACTGAGAAAATTTAAAATTAAAATGACAAAATTAATCTTAGACATATTTAACATATTTAAAATAATCATAATAATTATATATTCAAAAAATTATCCATGGCCGCACACGAATGAAACCAACCTAGATCCATCTTAACCCCGAATCTATTAAGCGCCAGAGTGATCAAATCTCTTGGGGTGCAAATCTTTCCTCACATTTTTCACTAAAAATTGAGGTTTGCACCTCGAGATATTTGATTCCTCTAGGAAATTGATAGATCGGGGGTTAAGATGGATCTATTTTGGTTATTATATGGATCGCAAGGATTTAACCTCTATAAAATATTCTAGTATATTCTTGGTAATATTCACAAATCAAAGGTCAAAATTTATCTACAAATTAATTGTGCCTTTATTCCATTTTAATTAAATTGATTAATTAAAAAAATGTCATATGAACAAGTGTTATATGAAATGAGTTATGGTTTTTTGAGCATGTGGTATTGAGAAAACATGGTATTGACCCATAGTATTCTAACAACGTCTATTTACTAATTGAAAATCTCTATGGTAAAGTTGGGGTGAGTCTCCATGGTTATAAATCTTGCTACATGTTTTTAAAAATGCATATATGCTTTGTTTGTGTACTAATTCTATTAATAATCATAATAATAATAGTAATAATAACAAGCTTATAATTTCGTTATTTTATTTTATTTTAACAATGTGAGATGTGTTTTATTAAGTTGTTTAGAGATAAATCTGAATGGTGAGACATTAGTACATGGATCTTAGTACATCGATCTTGAATTGAAGATTTCCTTGATCTACTATGAAGTTATCTTAATTATTACTTTGAGTATTCGGGAGTTGTCTAAGAAATTATGGCTTATAAAATCACTACATTCTTATCCCCCTCTATTATGCTCTTTATATTACAAATCTAGTTGTTCTACTCAGTTATATAAAAAATATAATGACATGTAATTGAATCCCCAATCTTCTTAGTAAAACAAAAAGAACATAGCCTGATTGCAGTCTAGGGGTGAGATTTTGACTTACTCAACCCTAAATTAGAGTTATTATTTTGGATATTTTAGAAACTTCTTAAATTTCCACACATGGCTAACCCCATATGCATGAGTAATAGGGGTTTTCTAGGCATCCTCTCATACCATGGTGATCAACATAATAGGTTAACTTGCAAGAGGCATAACATTTTCATACAAGGTATAACTGATATTATTTTTTCTTTATTGGAAAGTTCTCTAAGTATAGTCCAACATCAAGGGGGGCATAACTTTTCTAAAATTTTTATGACCCAACAAAATGCTACTTTGTGCCTAAAAATAGATATGAAAGGTGTAAGACCCGAATTTTCCAAACTGAGACGTACCAAATGACCTTACAAGTTGATTCCTCTAATTTTTCCACTCGAAAAGAATTGACATACATGAAAAATAGTATAATGACCCAATTGAAATAATATATACCTATTTAAGGATGATATTGGTTCCCATAAACTCTATTAAATGAGGTGACAATTTATTTCCTCTTAACTTGTAGCTAAAGTACCACCTTTTTCCCTAGAGATTTTTCTTTCAATCCCATCTACCAATGGTCATGCTATCCAAACCTTATAGTTCTAATCATATAAAATTTGTTTTCTTTCAACTTTTCCTAAGCATCTTGAGCTAAGTATTTTATGTAAGGTAGGACCTGCTTTTCTCCCTGATCCAACATGGAGGTCTCATAGAGTTTGAGATTCTCCACATTCACTATCAAGTAAATGCAGATGTATGGGATAGATTAAGTATATTGGTATTCTCTCCCACCATTTCAAATATCTCAAAAGAACCAAACCACACAACGTTTATCTTCTTATAAGGAACTTGTCATCTTTCCTTGTTTAGTCATAACCTAAATTTATCTCTCATTTTTAATGACTTCTTTGTTATGTGTTGAACATGTTTTCCTTTGTATTTCTCTTATGACTTCTTTAGTGTCTCCTAAAATTGTAAACGGGTATTCTTGATCTTCTAAAAAAAATCAACTCTCAATGCATCTCTTATGAGGTCCTCCCTCACTCTTCTTTTCGTTAATATAAATATCCAAGGGTGAAGGTGGAAAACATCCAAATACAGTTTTCAAATTTGACATACCAATAGAAGATTTATTTTATTATAAGAGTGTTGTATATAAATTAAATTTGCATCCCAAATTTTCAGATGCTTTTTATTGTAACCCTTAAAAAGCAACAACAAATTATTATTGACTACTTATACCTTCCCATTTGTCTATGAATGGAATATTATTGATCTCTTCAACTTAATTTCCATAATATCACACACTGTAGTCCAAATTTCACTAAGAAATATGGTATCCTTGTTCGAAATGATGCTCCTCCTTACCCCAAGTACACCAAAACTTGTTCAAACATTAGGTTTGCTTCTTCTTGTCCTTTGATGGTCTTTTTACAAGGCATGAGAACACACATCCTGTTGAAACTATCACATAACAAAAATATATATTCATCTCCCTTCTTAGTCGTTGGTAAGCCTCCTATAAAATCCATGGAAAATTTTTCTCAAGTTGAGTGGGTATATGTAGGGGATGGTATAAACCTTGTTTGATGTTACTAGGCTTGTTGGTACAACAAGGTATACATCCTATAATATATTGTGATACATCTTGTTGGATCCTAGGCTAATATAAATACCTATGTATGTTGGAAATTGGATTCCCAACATTAAAATGTCCTACAACCTTGTATTTGTGTGCATCCTTGGTAAGTTGCACCTATTCACCTTTAGGAACAAATTTTTTTTCAAGCATGTAAAGTAATACATTATGGAAATGATGGTTAGCCTTGTTGTTGCCTTATTCTATATGAATTTTCCATGCATCCATTGAAATACCTCTTTGATGTCCTCATCTTCCATGTATGTCTCTTTATATGAATCTTGGGTAAAAGGCTCCACATGAATTAGAGTTCCCAAAGATATATCATTGGATGGGGTAGCCTTGAAAGCATTTGTACCAACCTATTTATGTTTCTCTTATTATACTTGATGGTTGGATGAAACTACTATAGAAACACCCTCCACTTGTAATGTATGGTTTGTTGTAGCTTATTCTAGGTCTGAAAAAAATGTAATTCTTGGTGACATATGTGGATCATGGTCTCCATTCCCACTAGATAGTGGTTTTACTTCTTGATAGCTTGAACTGGAAAATAGAGTTCCTTATCATAGGTAGGGTATATGATCATCACCCCGAGAAATATTTTGAGAATGATAGCATACATGCCTTCCTCATTACATAAATTTTTTTCCCAACATGCATATGTCTTCACTTTGAAAGGCTTCTACAAATTTGTTAATGTGAGTACTACTTCTCGATTGATCATTCTTTTCAACTCATCTAAATCCTTATGTTGGTTCTTCTCCCACTAGAAACTATGATGCATCTATTGTTGAAAGTGAAACTATTTTGAAATCATCAAAATCCTTCTATTGATTCTTCTCCCACTAGAAACTATGGTGCATCTAATGTTAAAAGTGAAGCTATGAACTTCCATAGGTACTATAGTGCCCCAAGAAATCTCCTAACTTTAATGACATTTGTATAATTTTTCCATTTCATGATACCAATAATCTTTACGGGATTTATATTGAACTCTCCTCCACAAATCACATACCCTACATACAAAAAACAATTGTGGATAAAACTCTTATTTCTCGAGTTTAGCGAGCATAATTGTAATTTTAAGGATGAAAATTTATCCTAGAGTTTATAAACTTGGGGGAGAATCTTACTGGTTCTTAATATGCAAACTATAAAATGTTTGCTTATCCTTTTGTAGAAATATTAAAATTTCTAATGATTTCCTATACACTCTATAGTTTTTTAGTGAATTTTAAGTAACATACTTATATTGTATAAAATTTGGGGCAATTATTTTTAGGAAAATTGGAAATTAGCTAATGTTTTGTTTGGAAAAAAACATTGAAAATTAACTCATTTGCAAAATTTAACCTTAAAATTTTCCTTCATACTTTTTATCACTTTTAATTTTAACAATAAAATTTTATTAAAAATTAAAATATATTCTATTAATTAAAAATTAGATATACGATATATATTTCATATTTTCAAAACTTTATTAAAACCTAACAAATATTTTATTAACTAAATTTTAAATATTATACATTTTCATATTTGATGGAAGAAAAGGTACTATATAAATAAGATGCAAGAACATCTTAATAACCTCTCTAAAGTTGAGCCTAGAAAGTTTTGGAGGAATATTATTGTCTATAAATCGAAATAAAATAACTCGATCCCCTTAAATGAAAGGGGTATTTATCTCATGAAACTTTATGCCTCCCTAGACACCACGAGCAACCTCAGAAACACTTCTATAGGGGAAGATACCTTTTCTTTGGAAGATGTGGAGTTCGGGGTTAATAAGCTTTCTAATTGGAAAGCGGGGGATATTGAAGGTTACCAAGCTGAAATTCTCAAAATGGGAAGATCCATCCTCATCCAGAATCTACACAAACTCCTCAATTTGGTAGTAAAACACAACTTCCCTAAATTGTGGACACAAAGCCTTATTGTGCATGTATTTAGAAGTGGTGATAAAAGAATTCCCTCTAACTATAATAATATCATAATTATCCAAATCTTAGCCAACTTGTATGGGATCATTTTTGAAAAGAATATTAGCACCTGGCTTGAAAGGCATGGAAAAAGAGCCAAAGGGAAAGTTGGTTTTAGGAGGCATCACTCAACTATTGACCATCTTGTCACTCTTAGGATCATTGTTGAGGAATGTCGCAATAGTAAAATTGATCTCTTATGTTGTTTTGTTGACTTTAGAAAATATTTCGACATAGTTCCTCGGGAGAAGTTATGGAAAATACTTGATGAGATAATGGTTCCTCTCGAGTCGAGAGTTGTTGTAACTAGATTATATTAGAATGTTATTGCTAAGATTAATACCATCAAGGGTTGCTTTAAAGAGATTAAATGCAACATCAATGTTAAGAAAATATGTACCCTATCCCCTACCCTTTTTGGCATTTACATTAACAAGCTTGAAGAGTGTTTAGAAGTTGTTGGTTGTGAAGGACCCAAGCTTGTTGGTATAGTAATTACTCTTCTCATTTATGATGACGATATCGTTCTTCTTTCCAAAAGCATTGATGATCTTAACAAACAACTTAGAACCCTCCATGATTACTCCACCAAAATGGGTATGAGTGTTAATACTGAAAAAACTAAATTCATGATAATTAAATCCAAAAATGTCAACTATGATAATTTCATTTATGATAACAATTACTTAGAGAAGGTTTCTTCATACAAATATTTAGGTATTGACATTTACCATCTCAACTCGAACTATAACATTTAGAAGAGGATTATAGGAGGCTGTAAAGCTTCGTATGAGCTTGAAAATAATTTTAAGTTGACTGAAGTTTGGGTTTGGAGTAAAAAAACGTTCCTCTTCAAGACTCTCGTCACCCCTATCTTTTTATATGGATGTGAGGTGTGGGGGTTCAATATATCTAGAGAATCATGGAGAAATATTGAAATGATCCAAAAGAAATTTATACTGTACAACCTCAAGATTAAAGGTAATCCTCCCTGCCCTATTCTCTTGATTTAAGTTATCATTTCCCCCATTGAAATCATGCATATGTTTAGGTATCTAATGTATAAGAATAATATGTACAACATACAAGCCAGGAGACTCCCTAAAATTGCTTCTAACTTTGGTCAAAATCCCCACCTTCGACTCAAGCGAAGTTTTTATAAGGATGCCAAGTCCCGACTCAAACATTAGGGGATAAAGGAGGAGATCGTCTTGGAGAAAAAGGATAATATCAAAAACACTATTACTTCCAAATTTACGGATAAGTTGTGGAGTGATAAAGAGTTAGAGGGGAAAAGGAAGCTAAAGTATTAAAAGGAGCCAACCACACTCTTGCTAACCAAAATTACCTTTTTTAATTTACGCATGCTAAGAAGAAAATGAACATTGAAAAGATAAGAGCTAATTCCCATGAGCTTCAAAGTGAAACCAAGCATTGGTACTTTCCCAAAACACCTAAGGGAAAAAGATTACACCTCCTCTGTGATACTAAAAGAGACAAATATGAAAATAACTTTCTCTTGGATTGCGCGACCCTTATTCACATTCATTATCCTTTTCAAAACATTTTCCACACTACCAACCTTCTTGACCTTTTAAGTGAGAAAAGCTACAATGACGATCCTCTCCCTTCTTTTTTATCACAAAAATAAAATATTAAAAAGTCTCAATTAATTGCTTATTTCTTAAGGTCCACCACCACCACCACCGTCGCTGCCACCACCACCAAATGTTATTATTTTTTTAGTGTAGTTTTTTCCCATAAAAATGATTATATCTTTTATAATAGAAATCCGGTTTTGTGATAAGAACTTTGCTTTTGTTTTGATAGATGTTATTTTTATGTTTTATAATTTTTTTTAGAATGTAGTTTTTTCCCTTAAAAATGATTATATTTTTTTATAAGAAAATGATTATATAATTTATAAGAGAAGTCCACTTGTTTTGTTTTGATAGATGTTATTTTTATGTTTTATAATTTTTTTTAGAGTGTAGTTTTTTCCCATAAAAATGAATATATTTTTTTATAAGAAAATGATGATATATTTTTATAAGAGAAGTCCACTTTTATGATAACAACTTCACTTTTGTTTTGATAGGAATTTATTTTTTATGTTTCACAAAAGTTGTATATTTTTAATGAAATTAATTATATTTTGAATAAAAAATTATTTTCAAATATTGTATTTTATTAGTCATATATAATAAATTATAAATTTAATAAAAAATAAAATAGATTATTGAGTCCAGAGATTTATTCTACAACACAGTATGAGGAGATGTGTAAGACTCATTCTACAACCTAGTATGAAGAGATCTGTACGTTTGTCATTCTACAACATAGTATGAGGAGATGTGTAAGACTCATTCTACAACCCAGTATACCCCTTTAAAATAAAAATAAAAAATAAAAAATATGTTCTAAATAGAAAAATAATGAAGGCTATAATTAAAAAAATGAATATACTCCAAAGTAATTTTAAATCCTATACTTTTAAAAAATATTTCAACAAAATATTTAAATAAACTATTGGAAGATCTATATTAACTAATTTATGTTTTGCAGCTCCACTATCTATACTTCTGGTGATGGGGTGCAAGGCGCCTTTGGTTTACAAGGTCACCGGTTCGTAGGTTCCAAACCAAAGGTGGGTAGAAGAAAAATGAAAATGAGATTAGTCTAAACGAGCAAAAAAAAAAAAAAAAAAAACCTAATTTATGTTTATATCAATTTCATATATATCTATACTTAGAAAAAAAAATATGGTTAAAATTTTTATTTGATCCTATATGTATACTCTATTTAGTGTTCCAAAATACAATTTAAACAATGAAAAATAACACATTATATTTGCACTTAAAAAAAATATATTTTAATCTCTCTCATCACATGTTAGATCTATACTTCAAATAAATCTATACTAATTATATACACAATTATTATTATATTTTTATTTTATTATAAAATTTAAATAAACAAAATTTAATATATTAATTATAATTTCAAATAATTATATATATATATTTATATGTGAAATAACAATATTTATCATGGTTAATTATATAACTGTATAGATAATCTACATTAACTCCATTTCACTTCATGATATTTATCCTTTTTCCAAATGACTATTATTGTATTATATAAAACAAATTTTATGCATCAACTCTTGTAATATCTTTTATCATTGTGCTATTTAAAATATTGATAAATGTTTTGACCCAATTCTATCTCATTGATCCCAATTAATAATTACAATCTTCAAGCCTACTTTGTTTTCGTTTACTTCGATTAAAAAAACCTTTCTTACATGAGATATTTTCCCCTTTCGTAAAAGCAAAGCTGCCTGAAGTCACGTAACATTATTCAAGTGTTTAGAATAGTTATTTATCGCTCAATAAAGAATCGCTTTCTGATGAAGGCGTAATCACTAACGGGGGAATTCACATTATATTCTCTAATGGGCCACTCAATCATCCTCCATTAGCACCACACCCCACGGAGAAATTGCACTTTTTTGGTGAACAGTATATGAATTATAGCTGTCTTTGTATAGATTATTTAATAAGAGTTGAGAATACTTTATAGAGTGTAAAATATAATGTATGAGATCCAATATTTTATAGTGTATTATTTTGTATTGTTTAAATTATTTTTTTAATATTATATCGAGTATATATAAAATCGAATAAAATTTTTAATCATAATTATTATTTTATTATTAAAATGGTTTTTCTTATTCATATATTTTGATTTATATGTTAATATATACGAAGTTGATATGAACATAATTGAAATATATATTGAATTGAGGCTTCCGTGATTTATAAGAATTTTCAAAAGAAATTTGGTTAAAATTACATGAGAATAAGCTTTGTCGATCTGTTTCTAATCAACAAGCTTGGTTTATCTTCAAGAGGAGATGAGAGATCAAATCTAAACATTAAGCTTAAATAGATGTAGAGAGATCACAAACTAGCGATTTGGAAAAAGAACTAGTTTGACCTAGTCAGATTAGCTAAATTTTTTATTTAAATTTCATTTGGTTAAAAATATTAGAACTAGTTAGGATTATGCTTACTTTAGTATATCTTGGATTGGGTTTGTTGAGAAAGTTGAGAGATTCTCTCAACTTCTCTCTCTAAGATTAGAATTAGTTCAACTATATATTTGATGTATCTGATTATTGCAATATAGAAAATAATTATTTGTGTGTGAATCCTGTGCGTTTCTGCTCTCTCACAATTTCTAACATAGTATCGGAGCCTGGTTGGGCTTAATCCCTCACGAGAGTACCCAGGAGAATGTGAAAGATGTGTGAATAATGTAGTATTTGTTGTGTGAAGTTTTTATTTCGATGCTAATATTTTGCAACTAGAGGAAAAGATATCTGACGTATTTGTTTGGCCCCCAACTGGATCGACCCTCCACAGATTTGTCGTTGAAGGGCAGGGAGATGGAGACGGAGGTGCCATTGCAGATTATTGATTTGGTAATTACATTGTTATTTGAATTGTTGTACATACATATCAGCGTTCAATTAAAAACCACACTCTGGCGGATGAAAACTAAGTGCAGATGTGCAACAGTGTTTATGATGTGAAAAATCTGTTTTTAGAGCTGACTTCTTTGTTTACTTGTAATCTAATTGATTTCTACTTGAGAAAGAAAATATTGAATTGTGAAGCCTGAAGAATTGCCATTTCAATTTTAATTGTTCTTGCTTGGTCAGTGAAAGTCACGTAAGTTTATTGCATCGGGTTTTGACAAAGCCCAAGAAATTGATGAAACATAAACAAGTGATGTGGGATTTGATACAGCGTCTGCCGAAAGGGAAAACGTCTGACCAACAGGTGTTCGATGTCATTGAAACGAAGAACTACAGTGATTCACATGGTGCAACGTGTTTTTTTGGAGGCCGACGTTTTTCAGCTTCAGGGTCCACGCTGTTTGTCGATGTGAATTATTTCATATTTGACTGTTTTATAAACAATGATATAGAGGTCCAATTCTGTCGCCATGAAAGCCAGCATTCTCATTCTTACCACTGAGAACAGCGGGGCGACATTAATGCAGTAGATCTTAGGAGCGAGAGCCGAGGTGTTGATGGGTTTTACTTTGAAAGAGAAAAGGATGACCATTGTTACGCCGCCCGGAACAGCCTCAGTAGCCTAATTATCCCCGCCGGCCCTACGCCAGATACCGACTCGGGCAAGGTCCACAACGAACATCACGGTTACCATGAACAGATGGAAAGAGAAAAGGGGGGACGTAAAGCAGGGTTATCAAATCCATATTTCGTTGAATCGGTGAAAATGAAAAATGAATGCATTGTATAGAGGGAGCTGGGGAATGTTGTTTGAAGTTCATTATTATTATTTTTTGTAGAATATGTATTGTAGTGTTGGGTTATAGCTTATATTTGTTGTTATGAGATTTGTGTATTAGAGAACCAATTATTGAACAAATTAGCATTATTTAAATTAGTCATTCTTGACGTCCTACAGGGATGAGAGAACAATTGACTAATTTGATTGTGTGAATTTGTTATATGCTGATCTTGTTGTGCTACGGCCAAGGAGCATCAGTTACAGGTTACAGTATGAGAAGCAGGTCAAGTTGTTAGATTAGCTCTTGAACACATTCAGTATTCAGACCATTTGCCTAGCCACTGATGGATAGCCGAAAGTGAAATATCCGACAGATGGTGATTGGTCCATAGGATGGTTCATCATTTGTCAGCTCTATCGCGGAAGCCCCGAAGAGCTGAGTTGTCAATACTGTTAATCTTGCAAAGTTCATTATTGCCGGTCAGAAACAATGTATTTTAAATGGGTTGAATGGTAGCTCGAAAATGGTGGAGAAAAGAGCGTTTCCTATGAGATCTCAGAGTGGGTACAGATGTTAATGAAGACCAGATCAGACAAAGACACGAAAAGTTTAAAATGTTGTAATTGTGATTAATTATATGTTTTGTAAAGTAAGCATTAAGGGAGGGTATTAGAATTAGTTAGGATTATGCTTACTTTAGTATATCTTGGATTGGGTTTATTGAGGAAGTTGAGAGAATCTCTCAACTTCTCTCTCTAAAATTAGAATTAGTTTAATTATATATTTGATGTATCTGATTATTGAAGATATAGAAAATAATTATTTGTGTGTGAATCCTGTGCGTTTCTGCTCTCTCACAATTTCTAACAAAAAATTTAAATAAAATATTTTTAATAAATTATTATTATTTTTAAATTTTTACTTTGTTAAAGATTTATATAATATAAATGATCTTTTTTTTTTAAATAAAAATAATTATTTAATTATATATATATATATATATATATATATATATATATATATATATATATATGGGGGTCTAAATAATAAATAAATATAATAAATTTTAATATTAAAAAAAAACAAATAAAATGAAGAGAAGACCCAAACTAGCTAATAGGAATAATGGCTAGTTTAGCTAATAGGAATAATGGCTAATTTGACTAAGTAAAAATAAATAATGTAATTTTTTTTTAATTTAATATTATTAAATATCATTTTGTTAAAGTTTTAATTATAATAAATAATTTCAAAAAAATTATAATTATTTTTAAATTTTATTCAAAATTTATATATATATTAAATAATTTCAATAAATTTATTTATTTATTTAAATAATTTATTTATTTATTCAATTTATTTATTTAAAAAAAAAGGGGTGACCTAACAACTAGGAATAAAGGGAAGGGATCCAACACCTGCTAATATTCTAGCCATCGTCCCTATTGAGATTGAAAGGTCTTTTTTCGATCTCTAAAGCCTCCCTTAACTTATGGTGATAAAAATGGTCAATCCTAGCAATAACTTTAACGTCTTCAAAGCAAATGTGATGGTTAGTCTTTTCTACATGTTCAACTAAGGCTGAGTAGTGGGATTTTCTATGCTTAATGTCAGCAACATCCTGACAAATCCTTTGATTTATTGACCGACCCATTTCTCCAATGTATAGAGTCCCACAAGAACATGGAATGACGTAGACGCCTTTCCCATCCCTGGGGTTTATCAGATCTTCGGCCGATCTTAGAGAGCTGCTAATAGTGCTAAGGGGTCTGAAGGATGAAGAAACTTTATGTTTGTTTAGAATCTTTGCAATCTTCTGAGTGGTCCCTTGAATAAAAGGAAGGCGCACACCACCAGACCATTACTTGAGATCTTTTTTAATCTTGGGACCTTTTTCCACTTTAAGAAAAACTTTCACGCCCCAGGATCTACTATAACCATTCCTACTAAAAACATCTAGAAAATGAATTTTTCAAACATCTTTCTTTTTACTTCTAATTATTTTACAACATAATTTTTTTTATTTTAACCTACATTATACATAATTTTTTATTTTTATTTAAAAAAAAAACTAATTTTATCCAACAACCTTGCACATCTTACTCATCTAAACTGTAAAATAAACCTTTCATCTTAATAATACTTTGTCTCATATAGGCCTCTCATCCTAATAATAATTTGTATCATATAATTTATTGGATTAACGCATCTCTCCCCCCAAATCTCCTCTCACACCTAAAACTGTGAAGGATATTCTCTCTCCTCTCACACCTAAACGTTAGAAGAATATTCTCGTTCCACTTCGTTTGAGACAACTTGTACTACACAACTTGCCTTTGATCCTTTTTATTTAATTCCATGCATGAGTTAACATCACTAAGGTATAGATTTTGAAATAGTCCCTTTTCATCTTTACGCATTAAATGGTTTTGTGTAGCTTCGCAGGCGTGCCATTTCCAGTCTATAAAGTTCAAATCAGTTTGTTTGCTTCGTTATTGTGAAATACAAGTCTTCATTAATAATATAATTGCATTTAAATCCTTTTTAATGGTAGATTTAGGAGATAATTTTTTTGTGATGTCTAATTTTATTTAGAGTGTAAAATTTGAAAAAGAGTTTATAATGAGATAATTTGATTTTTTTGATTTTTTATATTTTTATTAGATTTCAAAGTATTAAAAAATATAGATGAAAATGACTAAAATGTATAATAGCTAAATTATTTGAAATGTTTTAACCATAAGCATTTATTTTTTTCCAATCTCTTTTTATAACATATACTCAGTGTTTTTTTAATCATATATATATTTTTATAAAACACTGGATAACCTATCAGAACTCACTTGTCAAACCAGTAGTGGGGACAACCATCATTGATTGCTATCCATGAATGCATGTTGACTCATCTATATTATTCAAGGAAAACCAAGCAACCTAGGTTGTGGGTCTTATGTTGTTAACATGTTTCCTTAGGTCTGAGGAAGACAAACTCTTAGCCAAGCATAGGTAGTTTTAGTGGATACTCTAGGTCCATTTAACCACGTGTGTGTGTGTGTGTGTGTGTGTGTGTGTGTTTGTGTGTGTTGTACATATTAAACTAGCAATCAACTCGCGGCCAAAGTCCTTTGACGATGGATTAGTTTGGCGAATTTTTGTAATGTTATTGTCAATTTAACCAATTTTTTTGGAAAATGATGAATATTTGCATTTTTTCGTAAATTAAATAATATAATCTTATTTCTAATTTACTAATGTCTATGCAAACCTTCATGTGACATAATTACCTTAGTGGAGGGATATTTAATTTCAATATTTGTCAATGTTTAAGAAATCATTTTATATTGAAAAAACGACTAATTTTGTAAATGCCATTCTGTCGTTGAGGGCTCTGACATTGACATTGTTATGTATGACACTACTAGTGCTTTGTCCAGATCCTTTATGTAAGTGAGGGGATGGAGGCAGGTAGTTTTTAGTCATGGTTAGCTATCCCTAGTTATCTCTTATTTCATTTTAAAATTTTACACATTCATCTATGTAGAAAGACAAGTGTATGGATTCGAGGATGGGTGTGGAGTGAAGGATGTGTAAAAGAGGGGGTATGTGCAGAAGAATGAGTGTGAAGAGGGAAATTTCTTCTGCACACATAAAACTATTTTAACTTTAAGCATAATCTTCTGATCATGGCTACCCATGACTAGTCAACAAATAAAACTTCAATCTACATCCTCCTTATGATATCTTGTTCACTCTTATGTTCAGATATCACTTTCAATATATAAAAGCAATGGATGTGAAAATAGGAACACACATAAATAATTGTGAAATCAAAAGCTACTACAATAGTTAACACGATAAACAATTCACACAATGACACTGGGAAACATGAATGGTTAGAAATTTGAATTTTTAAAGAAAATAAATAAAAATATTAGTAAACATACTCTAAAAACACCTTAATATATCTTACACATGATAGGTTTTTCTCACTATACTAATTTTGGATTCCCAATAAAAAACATTATAGTATAGTTGCAATAAGGTAATTATATTATTGAGAAGCATAGAAAAGAAGATATTGATATGATTGAGTATAGACAATTAAAAAATATTATCTCCGGGTTGGAAATACTAATGGAACCAAATGGACTGATTCCACATGCACAATTATATAATATATCCACCTTTTTCTCTAGATGCACTGTCTTTGTAATCTCAAAACACATCTTTTCAAAAGCTTAAAAATTGTAAATTGTAATATACCTCTGGTGTAAGTTGCTTTTTAGGTTCCTTGTTTATTGTTCTTGTTTTATGTTATAAGCTTCAATAGTGATGTGAGAGCATCACTCCCTGTTTTTTTTTAAAGAAAAAATTCCCATGTAAATATTGTTAGTATAGGTCAATTTGGGCACCATTCCCAATGACCTGGTTAACAGGACATCATCTCCAGGACCAATGATCAAGGGTCTATCATTCCCTATCATTTCAGTTGCTACATGCCCTAAGACAAGAAACAAGACAAATCAAGCAAGACTTTCATCAAGCAAAGGTTTCCATGGTTTGAAGCTTATTATATATCATATGAGAGCTCACCAACGCAGGCTCTAAGGGGCCTAAGTGCATTGCATATGCAGGTAGCTCCATGCAAGGCTGCTCTGCAAAGCACTTCCCGACATTCACAGGTGCGTTGGTCACATTGGGAGCGAAATTCTCATTGTTCCAGAATCTCCACTTTGCCAGCGCCTTCTAGAAGAGTTCACATGTGTCAAGCTTCGGATCCAAGTGTCCATTTGACATCTACATGACTGGAAACATGTCTTGCCTATTTTTGGAAAATTATTGATTGCAAAACAACCTAAAATTTATCTATAAATTGAACACAGATCTAAGTGTTTGAGAAGGAAGAAATTGAGTAGAGAAACGCTGGAGAATTTTCAATTAAGAGATAGATTTGTGAAGCTGCTGCTAGAGAGATTTATAATGTGATGAGGCTTGGGAAATTTGCTGGAAGGTCACTTCAAATCAGTCACTAGGTTGTAACCGCTCCTTCTATCATCAATAAAGAGTACTTCTTATTTTTCCCTACATGCATCTGTATTGACTTTGATTTTCCATATTGTAAGATCTTGGTTGATGAATGTAGTTTATGCTTTACTGATTTAGCTAACTAGCTTGAATAGATATCTATATTATTGCATCTTCTGTTGTTTCAGTGTTCTTTCTTGCAGGAAGCATTCAGCTCACAAACCGCTTGAATTTGAAGCTGCAACAGAAGCGACATAAAGAGCCATTTGGAAGTGACTGAACAAGTAAGCCTCCAATCCTCTCTGTATATCTGTTCTGAGTTAGGAGAAATAATCGTATAGTCTTTCATCTGTTGTTCTAGACTAGCACCTATCTAGGGAAGTGTAATTTATCTGTAGATTACAATCATGGGCCAACAAATTGGCGACTCCACTGGGGAGAATTTCTCTTAGTTTTAGGTGTTTTAGCCTTTGATTTTCTTTGTTAATCCACCTAGTAGTTCTTTCACATAAAGATTAAAATTTTTCAGATCTTAATTTGCAAAGACGGTGAGTTAAACAGTAGCATTTTTCTTTGTTTACTACGCCCAACGCACCCTTAGACTGGACATAGTGCTTTGCATAGCATTGTCTCCCTTCCTAGCCTGCATTACAGAGCACTGTCTCCCATTAGAGACTGCGTTGACTCCTGAAAGTGACCAAATTCCCTTGAATTTGACTTTGCAACTTGCTTCAGTTTTTTTTGCTGCTGTGTTCTGAAAAGTTTGATGCTCAATTGACCAGTGAAATCTATATACTTCTTCCTCCTTTGGTTGAATTTTTTTTGAATGTTTGTTTAGAAAAGTTTTTCTTTATCATTGACAAGTTGATTTCAAAGTATTTTTATGGTCGCATTAAGAATCATTTGCTTTAGAAATAGGAAATTGTCATAAAATCTTCATTTCCTTGATAGGAGAAATTGTTGTTGAAATCCTCGTTTTTCCTTCAAAAGAGAAATTGTTGTTTGTATTCTCCATTTCTCGAAAGTTAAAAGCATTTGAATTATTGATATAGTGCACCTAGTTTCTTTTCTGCATTCATAACATTAATGAAACTGAAAAGAAGGCGCACACCACCAGACCATTCCTTGAGATCTTTTTTAATCTTGGGACCTTTTTCCACTTTAAGAAAAACTTTCATGCCCCAGAATCTACTATAACCATTCCTACTAAAAACATCTAGAAAATGGATTTTTTAAACATCTTTCTTTTTTACTTCTAATTATTTTACAACATAAATTTTTTTATTTTAACCTACATTATCCATAATTTTTTATAAAAAAACTAATTTTATCCAACAAACTTACACATCTTACTCATCTAAACTGTAAAATAAACCTCTCAACTTAATAATAATTTGTCTCGTATAAGCCTCTCACCCCAATAATAATTTGTATCATATAATTTATTGATTAACGCATCTCTCCCCCACAAATCTCCTCTCACACCTAAAAGTGTGAAGGATATTCTCTCTCCTGTCACACCTAAACGTAAGAAGAATATTCTCGTTCCACTTCGTTTGAGACAACCTGTACTAGACAACTCGCCTTTGATCCTTTTTATTTAATTCCATGCATGAGTTCACATCACTAAGGTATAGATTTTGAAATAGTCCCTTTTCATCTTTACGCATGAAATGGTTTTGTGTAGCTTAGCAGGCGTGCCATTTCCAGTCTATAAAGTTCAAATCAGTTTGTTTGCTTCGTTATTGTGAAATACAAGTCTTCATTAATTATATAATTGCATTTAAATCTATTTTAATGGTAGATTTAGGAGATGAATTTTTTTGAGGTCTAATGTAAAATTTGAAAAAGAGTTTATAATGAGATAATTTGATTTTTTTGATTTTTTATATCTTTTCAAAGTATTAAAAAATATAGATGAAAATGACTAAAATGTATAATAACTAAATTATTTGAAATGTTTTAACCATAAGTATTTATTTTTTTCCAATTTCTTTTTATAATATATACTCAGTGTTTTCTTAATCACATATATATTTTTATAAAACATTGGATAACCTATCAGAACTCACTTGTCAAACCAGTAGTGGGGACAACCATCATTGATTGCTATCCATGAATACATGTTGACTCATCTATATTATTCAAGGAAAACCAAGCAACCCAGGTTGTGGGTCTTATGTCGTTAACATGTTTCCTTAGGTCCGAGGAAGACAAACTCTTAGCCAAGCATAGGTAGTTTTAGTGGATACTCTAGGTCCATTTAACCACGCATGTGTGTTCGTGTGTGTTGTACATATTAAACTAGCAATCAACTCGCGGTCAAAGTCCTTTGACGATGGATTAGTTTGGCGAATTTTTTTAATGTTATTGTGAATTTAACCAATTTTTTTGGAAAATGATGAATATTTGTATTTTTTCGTAAATTAAATAATATAATATTATTTCTAATTTACTAATGTCTATGCAAACCTTCATGTGACATAATTACCTTAGTGGAGGGATATTTAATTTCAATATTTGTCAGTGTTTAAGAAATCATTTTATATTGAAAAAACGACTAATTTTGTAAATGCCATTCTGTCGTTGAGGGCTCTGACATTGACATTTTTATGTATGACACTACTAGTGCTTTGCCCAGATCCTTTATGTAAGCGAGGGGATGGAGGCAGGTAATTTTTAGTCGTGGTGAGCTATCCCTAGTTACCTCTTATTTCATTTTAAACTTTTACACATTCATCTATGTAGAAAGACAAGTGCATGGATTTGAGGATGGGTGTGGAGTGAAGGATGTGTAAAAGAGGGGGTATGTCCAGGAGAATGAGTGTGAAGAGGGAACTTTCTTCTGCACACATAAAACTATTTTAACTTTAAGCATAATCTTCTGATCATGGCTACCCATGACTAGTCAACAAATAAAACTTCAATCTACATCCTCCTTATGATATCTTGTTCACTCTTATGTTCAGATATCACTTTCAATATATAAAAGCAATGGATGTGAAAATAGGAACATACATAAATAATTGTGAAATCAAAAGCTACTACAATAGTTAACACGATAAATAATTCATACAATGACACTGGGAAACATGAATGGTTAGAAATTTGAATTTTTAAAGCAAATAAATAAAAATATTAGTAAACATACTCCAGAAACACCTTAATATATCTTACACATGATAGGTTTTTCTCACTATACTAATTTTGGATTCCCAATAAAAAACATTATAGTATAGTTGCAATAAGGTAATTATATTATTGAGAAGCATAGAAAAGAAGATATTGATATGATTGAGTATAGACAATTACAAAATATTATCTCAGGGTTGGAAATACTAATGGAACCAAATGCACTGATTCCACATGCACAGTTATATAATATATCCACCTTTTTCTCCAGATCCACTGTCTTTGTAATCTCAAAACACATCTTTTCAAAAGCTTAGAAATTTTAAATTGTAATATACCTTTGGTGTAAGTTTCTTTTTAGGTTCCTTGTTTATTTTTCTTGTTTTATGTTATAAGCTTCAATAGTGATGCGAAAGCATCACTACTTATTTTTTTTTAAAGAAAAAATTCCCATGTAAATATTGTTAGTATAGGTCAATTTGGGCACCATTCCCAATGACTTGGTTAAAAGGACATCATCTCCAAGACCAATGATCAAGGGTCTATCATTCCCTATCATTTTAGTTTCTACATGCCCTAAGACAAGAAAAAAGACAAATCAAGCAAGACTTTCATCAAGTAAAGGTTTCCATGGTTTGAAGCTTATTATATAGCATATGAGAGGTCACCAATGCAGGATCTAAGGGGCCTAAGTGCATTGCATATGTAGGTAGCCCCATGCAAGGCTGCTCTGCAAAGCACTTCTCGATATTCACAGGTGCGTTGGTCACATTGGGAGAAAAATTCTCATTGTTCCAGAATTTCCACTTTGTCAACGCCTTCTAGAAGAGTTCACATGTGTCAAGCTTCGGATCCAAGTGTCCATTTAACATCTACATGACTGGAAACATGTCTTGCCTATTTTTTGAAAGTTATTGATTGCAAAACAATCTACAGTTCATCTATAAATTGAACACAGACAAAGTGTTTGAGAAGGAAGAATTTGAGTAGAGAAATGCTGGAGGATTTTCAATTGAGAGATAGATTTGTGAAGCTGCTACTGGAGAGATTTATACTGTGATGAGGCTTGGGAACTTTGCTGGATGGTCACTTCAAATCAGTCACTAGGTTGTAACATCTCCTTCTATCATCAATAAAGATTACTTCTTATTTTTCCCTACATGCATCTGTATTGACTTTGATTTTCCATATTGTAAGATATTGGTTGATGAATGTAGTTTATGCTTTACTGATTTAGCTAACTAGCTTGAATAGATATCTATCTTATTGCATCTTCTATTGTTTCAGTGTTCTTTCTTGCAGGAAGCATTCATCTCACAAATCTCTTGAATTTGAAGCTGCAACAGAAGCGACATAAGGAGCCATTTGGAAGCGACTGAACAAGTAAGCCTCCAATCCTCTTTGTATATCTATTTTGAGTTAGGAGAAATAATCGTATAGTCTTTCACCTGTTGTTCTAGACTAGCACTTGTCTTAGGAAGCGTAATTTATCCGTAGATTACAATCATGGCCGAACAAATTGGCGACTCCACTGGGGAGAATTTCTCTTAGTTCTAGGTGTTTTAGCCTTTGATTTTCTTTGTTAATCCACCTAGTAGTTCTTTCACATAAAGATTAAACTTTTTCAGAGCTTAATTTGCAAAGACGGTGAGTTAAACAGTAGCATTTTTCTTTGTTTATTGCGCCCAACTCACCCTTAGACTGGACACAATGCTTTGCATAGCATTGTCTCCCTTCCTAGCCTGCGTTGCAGAGCACTGTCTCCCCTTAGGGACTGTGTTGACTCCTGAAAGTGACCAAATTCCCTTGAATTTGACTTTGCAACTTGCTTTAGCTTTGTTTGCTACTGTGTTCTGAAAAGTTTGATGCTCAATTGACCAGTGAAATCTATATACTTCTTCCTCTTTTGGCTGAAAATTTGTTCAATGTTTGTTTAGAAAAGTTTTTCTTTATCATTGACAAGTTGATTTCAAAGTATTTTTATGGTCGAATTAAGAATCATTTTCTTTAGAAATAGGAAATTGTCATAAAATCTTCATTTCCTTGATAACAGAAATTGCTGTTGAAATCCTCGTTTTTCCTTCAAAAGAGAAATTGTTGTTTGTATTATTCATTTCTCGGAAGTAAAAAGCATTTGAATTATTGATATAGTGCACCTAGTTTCTTTTATGCATTCATAACATTAATGAAACTGAAAAGAAAAACTCGCATTTCATTTAGGATTGTGTGTGTTTTGCAAAAGGAACATTAGGAAATCTGCATTTAGTTTTTGATTCATTGATTTTGTTTTTGTTCATTGATTTGTTTGCTCACGAACTATTTTCTCTCTTCCCTTAGTAGCTAGGTTCTTCATTGAAAAAGCTGAAATTGAAAGTTTGTTTATCAGTCTTAGCTTGCATTTTAGGAATTACATATACATCATCGCGGTGAACTTGAAAGGAAAATTGTTAAGCAAGATCAACATAAAATAAATCTTAATTTACTTAACAACGCTTTGGAACTATTGATCATGTCAGCATTTTGTAAAATTCTGTTAAATTCTGACAAGCAATCCCCTTTAAAACCCCTCTGTTTGGCCTAAAAAATCATTTTTCCGTTTATCGTTCTCCTCCTATAAACTCAAAATTGCATTAAAAAGGGCCAAAAACCCACATTTGAAAATATATATGGTTTGGCACCTTTTGGCCCTAGCCCCTCAGTCTTTTTCTCCACGTAACCTGGGTGCTAGACCAAGCTGTAGCCCGGAGAGCGCTTATCGCAGGGGAATATCGAGTGCAGTATTATCCGTCGATCTATACAGATTGGACGACCTACAATGATCAACGTTGTACCCATGGCCCAACCCATTTACCACTCTGATCGCCTGTCCTCTGTCCGATCAAACTATAAATCAATGGTCCGTAGCTCACCCGCCTTTGTGGTCCCCGCACCCAAAAACAATGTTCAAAAACCGGTGGTATCCATCGCACCGCCTTTGGAGGGCGGGCAATATTTTCCATTTCGGAGTGATTCCACTTGGCGTGTGACACGTGGCTCCGTCACTGTTCCAAAACCGCCCCCCCATCACGCGTTATCGTTCGGCATTTGACCCGACGTGATATTCATGTCAACCGTCCAATCTGGGGCTCTTCATCCAATGGTCATCGCATTTCGAAGATGCGTAGATTTTAACCCAAGGTATCCATACCCCTGGCCCGCCAATCCGTCGCCCTTCGATATGTTTTCCACCGTCAATCTCCTCCTGAGATCAGACGGTCCAAATTACTCCATATTGCTTGTCCACCCGCCATCGACACGTGTCCTCTGCCACGTCACCCTTTCCACGTAGTTTATCGTATTTCGCCCATCTCTCTTTATATATTTAAAGGGTAAAAATTCAAAGGTTTTGCATTCAAATTTCCGCATTCCGCCAACCTTCACCAGAGAATTTTTCCTCCATCACACTACATTTTCCACCATTTCACCATGCTGTGCTATCATTCTCATTACCCCCGCTGCATCCACCTTCCCGTGCATTTGTTTTCTTGACGATTTTTCATGTTTTGCAGGGTACGAGCGGCGGTAAACCACCATGATTCACAGTCTTAATTACAGTAATCGAGAACATTGGAAAGGACCATTTTTCAGAGGCTAAAATTAGGGAAAAATGCCTGGGAAGCTGTTACAACATGACCCCCATTAAATAAGCAGAGTGAAACTCCGTCAAACCCTCCAGAGTCATTCAAAGCACGGATTTCGCGATCGGAGACATTAATTTTGCAGACAGAGAGTATTAGTGAAAGGCAGAGAGTTAAAGGCGTGTAATTGAAGATTTTGGAGCCTTAACCTAACCATTTGAAGGCAGAGTACCAGATCGAAGACCCAACAGATCACTCAGTAGGTTTATCCATAGAAAACAATACCCTCAAGGTTTCATTTCAGCAGAATTTTCTCTCCAGGAAAGGACAGACTGCCCATGTGGTTTTTATTTCTATACCGTGTTCCTGAAGAGACTTCCACCCAGTGCATCTATTTCAGAAAGCAGGCCACAGGGTACATACAACACTACAGAGTCATCAAGCAGTATGGGCGTGCACGTTTCCGCCATCCTGTCTTAATGAGGCAAATTAAATGATCATCATTAACTTTCTTTACTAGGTTTTCTTTTCCTTCTATAAAACGCCTGAACAACAGATTTTTGAGGGTTCTAGATTTTATCAGAAAATTATGCAGTAAGAGGATTTTTGTATGCATTCTGTAAAAACTTTCATATGAATGTACAGAGCCGATTGGGTTGCAGTGAGGAGGAGTTCCGTCTTTAAAGAGGATTTTGGTCTTTGATTTCTCACATTGTGTAACTTTCTCTCATATGTGCTATTTTAATAGATCATTTGATTTCATCCATCTTTCCTGTATCATCTTTCTGGAATGCGAGTGGCTCACTGATTTTTGGTATGGATTTATCCTAGTTGATACCCATGCTCGAATTAATCAAGCGCTTTGAATATGGCTCAGGCATGATATTCTGTTTCACTATTCACTTAAACCATGTTTATGCTATATAAGTTTCTTTGGGAAGTTATTTTTAAAATGCTATTGTCATGTATGGATTCTTAAATTGGTAAGCCCATTACATGGTAATATTGTGTATCTGGATATCGTCTCAATGATAGCTAGTATTCTCTTAATCTTTCATACACAGCCACACCTTCTGATAATTTATCTCTGTGAGGTATTTCTGAATTGGCCCTCTTTACAGTAAGCTGCCTCTGAATTGTCTGTTGATTTTATATTGGATTTTTGCACCTTGCCTCTACAGTGTTACTCTCCCTGTATCTAGTTTCTGAAGGTCTTGGTCCCATTCAAATTAATATTTCTTGTTTTCAGGAGATAGCATGAGAGCCTTTTATTGATAACTCTCCCTATTATATCACATGCTCCTTGCTAGATAAGATGTCCTAGGCACTGGTCTTTCACAACTCGAGGTTGTCTCTAGGAACAACAACATCTTTTTGGCACCATTGCCGGGGAACGAAGTTGAGAAAATTTAAATCCCTGGGCCTCGACAAAACCTAATTCACTCTTCAAGTAGGTGAGTATGGAGAGTTGAGAGTTGCAGATCCCTCACCTTGGTGACTCCACGTTTTTTTATTAGATAAATTCACTTGCAGTCCTGGCTCCTCGTAAGCCACACCTGAGGTCAGATACGTCACAGTCAAAGACACCTTCAGTGTCTGACCCAGAGAAGATCATACATAGGAGAAATTGGAGGGAAAGAAAATCAGTCCACATTGAAATCCCTGAATTGTTTGTAGAAAGCTTCCCATCCTCTTCTTCTCAAGTAGCCCAAGTGCTAGGTCCTGATTCCACTGTGGGAGATACCGATTACTATTCAGATAGTCCGCCCCGGGGAGGTGTCAGAAATAAGGATAATTTTCACCCTACTCCTGAGGTCAAAGAGGTCAAGGAAGTCACTGAAGTATCTGATGTTAACAGACCATTGTTCCTCTCAACACCTCAAGTTGCAGTCCAGTACATTCCTATTGTTATTCATACTCCACTTCCACCTCCTCCTCCTCCTTTTGCGCATCAAACTATTGCACTACCTCCACCCCCTCCAATGGGCAATGTTCCAGGCTTCTTGTTAAATAAATATGCCCCCCTGGCATTGTCTCAAGTGTTGAATGATATGCCACAGGATTATCTGAAGATTTTACCTAGATTCAACGGGGAAAATGAGATTGATGCTCAAAAACATCTTGAGGTCGTCTGCTCCTTTGTAGAGAACTTTAATGTGGAACATTTAGATGTAGTCTTGAGGCTGTTTGTCCAATCTCTTGATGGTGAAGCTCGAAAATGGTTTAAGACATTGGCAGATTGTTCTGTTACCACTTGGGAAATAATGGAAGATACTTTTCTCAGGAAATAGGGAGAGAAGAAATATCATGGACATTGTCTTACTGAGTTCAATACACTCAAGAAAAGACATAATGAAGGGGTGTCATAATTTATCAAGAGATTTAATAAATTGTATTTGAGTCTTCCTGCTGATATGAAACCTCATCAAACTGCTGCTAAAGTTGTTTTTGTAGCAGCCTTTGATTTAGAATTCGGTTTCTCTCTGAGAGAAAGAAAGCCTGCTACTCTGGATGATGCTCAAACAGATGCACTAGAGCTGGAGGCAAATTTCGCCTCCACTGGTAAATCAAAGGGAAAATCTGAACAAGATACCAGAAGAAGGGGCAAAGAGGAGGTATCTACCTCTAAACAAGACAGAGACTCAACTAATGACAGAATTGAAGAAATGAGAAAAATGATTAAGAACCTTTCTGGTAAACTAGTCAAGCTTGAATTGGAGGCCAAGAATTCAGCCTCCAAGAATTTCCAGAATGCTCCAAACAGAGGTTACAATCCCTAGTATAGGAAACCACCCTTGCAAATATTTCCAAGGGAACTAAAGGAACAACAAGATCAGGTACCACACCCATTGTACTTGGAAGGTTCAGTAGATGATCCTGCTGAAAACACTGCCTGTGGGCTAGACGATGCAAATCTTGCTTTCTCGAATAGTGATGGAGAAGAATGCCCCTTGCAAGGAAGTAATGGAACCGAGTGCTCATTGCAGGAAGAAGAAAAGGCTAGAGACACAAAAGACTCATAAATTGATCACTATTGTAAGCAATTTGTTGATTTCATGCAAGCATAGTTCAATAGAAGATATGATCTCAGATATTCTAGGAAGAGGACTCGTACTCAAGATCAAGAAGAAGATCTACCCCAGAAGGAAGCACCTGCTCAGAAGGAGCCAAAAATGCAAAAATTCACAAACAAAGTTAAGGGGCTTCTAAACAAACCTTTGCAATCTAATGATCAAATTCCTTCCTCTTCAAAAGTATTCATTCTCCCTAATACCAAGTCTGTGTCAAAAGAAGTCAAACCCTCAGCTGAAAATAAAGAATCAAAAGAGGTTTTAATAGAGAAGTTCCCTCCTGTTTTCAGTCTGCAAAAGGAACTTGAGAAAGTTAAAATCCCAGTTCCCTTGACTGAACTATTGAAGCAACCTGCATATCAATCCCAAGTCACCTCTTTTATGATCCCTCCAGAAGCACCTCTCATCCCAGATAGTCTCAACCTTCAAGAAGAAAGGCCCATGGTTGTATTTGGCCCACATGTTGAGGAATTAGATGCTTCTACTCCTCCCTTCTATGTGTCTCTAGTGATTCATGACCTGCTATTACATAAATGTATGTTAGATTATGGAGCTTCCCATAATATACTGCCTCTGTCAGTCATGGAACAACTAGGATTACAGATCACCCGTCCATATAAGGACCTCTATTCATTTGATTCCAAAAGAGTTAAATTCCTGGGGATGATCAAGGATTTGGTGGTCAATTTGGCCCAAATCCCAGCAAAAAGTGTGGTAATGGACATCGTGGTAGCTGACATCCCAGCTCGCTTTGGCATGTCACTGTCAAGGTCTTGGGGAAAAAAAATTGGTGGGTCAATTAATTTGGATTTAACATATGCCGCTATCCCAGTTTTTGGTGGCCAGGAGAGGAGGTTGTACAAGGAAACTAGATTTGTCAAGATGGTTACTAAGGCTGACAACTCTGTTAATTCACCAATCTACAGTAAAGAAGGAGATTTCTCATGCTTGATGCTGAAAGAAGATCAATATTATGCTCATGAACCATCCTTTTGCCAGATCAAGACTGAGCAGCCCTCAGAGAGCCATGAAGCAGGAATCTGGACACTTCATTTTGATGGAGCAAATTCAAGAGAAGGTAATGGAGCTGGAATACTATTGATTTCTCCTACAGGAAAATGGGTCCCATTGTCTTTCAAGCTAAAATATGAAGCTACTAATAATGTGGTTGAATATGAAGCACTTCTGTTAGGATTGCAGATAGCCAGGAGCATGAATATATAAAGTTTAAAAGTTCTGGGAGATTCAGAACTGGTGGTTAGACAAGTCCGAAATCAGTGTCAAACCAAACATCCTCGGCTCAGGGTTTATAGGAATGAAGTTTGGGATATGGTAGAGAAATTCTTCTTGGCATTTAATATCCAGTTCATGCCCCGGGAACAGAATAGGATGGCCGATTCCTTGGTTGTGGCTGCTAGTACATTCCATCCACCTCAGAACCCCCTCTTAAGATATGAAGTTGAGGTACGTTATCGACCATCAATTCCAGATAACATCAAGCACTGGCAGGTATTTGAGGATGAAGAACAGATGAAGAGATTCCTGGAAACAGTAGGGGAATTCTCCAATAGGGAGATTGATGCATGTGAAGAAGAAGAGGCTGAAGACACTTCAGAAAGAAATTGGGAGAATAAAATTGCAGGTAATAAAGTGTTGCAATTGAAGGGAAACATTATACCTATAGGGCTGGTGCCTCTAGAAATATTTTTTGACAAGAACGATGTCCCACTGCAGCCAAACAAAGTCACAGAAGAAAATCAGGTAGAAGACCTGAGTCTTGGTACTGATGCTGATCCCAAAATTGTAAAACTATCCAAGAAGGTCCCAAAAGAATATAAAAAGCTATACCAGAAATTATTTCAGTCTTACAAAGATGTGTTTGCATGGTCTTATCAGGACCTAAAAACTTTTGAGATCAGTATAATGCAGCACAAAATTCCACTAAAGGGAGATGCAAAACCTCATAAGCAGAAGCTCAGACAAATAAATCCCCTACTGCTTCTCTCTATTGAGAAGGAAATTAAGAAGCTGTTAAAGGCCAAAATAATTGTGCCATTGAGGTACTCTGAATGGGTGGCAAACCTAGTCCCTGTCCGAAAGAAGAATGGAGAAATAAGGCTGTGTGTGGATTTCCGAAATTTAAATAGAGCATCCTTAAAGGATAATTATCCACTGCCTAAGATGGATTATATCCTGCAGAAAGTGATTGGAGGTTCTAGGATGTCAATGATGGATGGATTCTCTGGTTATAATCAGGTGGCTATACTTCCAGAAGATCAAAAGAAGACTGCTTTCACCACACCATGGGGTACATTTATGTATGCCAGGATGCCTTTTGGGTTGATTAATGCAGGGACCACTTTCCAGAGGGCCATGGACATTACTTTTGTTGGGGAGCAAGATAAATTTTTGGTAGTCTACCTCGATGATATCACTGTATTTTCAAAGGATGATACTAAGCACATTGAACATTTGCGTAGAACTTTTGAGAAATGCAAGAGGTATGGTCTTTCTCTCAATCCACAAAAGTCTTTATTTGCATTAGAAGAAGGCAAGATTTTGGGACATATTGTCACTAAATATGGGGTCAAAATAGACCCTAAGAGGGTAGAGGTTATAAATGGTATTTCTCTTCCTAGAAATAAGAAGGAGGTGCAGGTTTTCCTAGGGTGCATTAATTTTCTGAGAAGGTTTATTCCTAACTATGCTGAAATAGTTAGACATATAAATGACATGCTGAAGAGAAATAATGAGGTTAAGTGGTCCCAGGAATCACGAGAGGCCTTTACAGAATAAAAAATGCCTTTGCAGAAGCCCCTGTGCTAGCTGGGCCAGATTATGCTAAACCTTTCATGATCTTTTCTTTTGCATCACCTCATACAATAGCAGGAGTTTTATTGCAGAAAAATGAAGAAGGATACAAGCAGCCCATCGCCTTCTTCAGTCAGGTGCTCCGTGATGCAGAACTAACATATAACATATTAGAAAAGCAAGCATACGCCCTAGTGAAATCCCTCAAAGCATTCCGCATGTACGTCCTACAATACCACATCACTGCATTTGTGCCTACAACAGCTGTAAAAGACATTATTATCCAAGGGGATAGTGAAGGAAAAAGGGGGAAGTGGATTGCAAAAATACAGGAGTATGAATTAGACATCTGCCCTACCAAGCTGATCAAAGGAAAAGGGCTAGCCAAAATCTTATCTGAATCAAACTATCAAGCTTTGGGTATAAATTTGTCTATAATAGCAAGTGAGGAATCAGAGAAGAAATAAGATCTACAGGGAGTAGAGATAACTACTCCGGAAACACAGATGAAGTACCTCACCAGTCAGTGGTACAAAGAAATAGTAGAATATATCCTCACACTCAAATACCCCCCAAGATGTGATAAATCTAAATACAGAACGCTTAGATTGAAATAATAGAAGTACATAGTCACCAATGGCCGGCTATACTAGCAAGATCCCTTAGGTATTCTACTCCTGTGTCTCACAGAGGATGAGGTAGAGAGTATAATGGCCGAATTTCATGAAGGGATCTGTGGGGGTCATTACAGCTGGAGAGCCACTGCTCATAAAATCCTGAAGGCTGGTTTCTATTGGCCCAAGCTCTTTGGAGATGTTTTTGTCCGGGTTAGAACCTGTGAGAAATGTCAGAAATTTTCTGAAAGACAGAAGTTGGCACCTCTGCCCATGATTCCCGTTCACGTGGATGAACCATTCAGGCAATGGGGTATTGACTTTATAGGTGAAATACATCCTCCATCGAGTGGTCAGCATAAGTGGATTTTAACTGCCACTGATTATTTCACAAAATGGGTGGAAGCCATACCTGCGAGGAACGCAATAAATACTGTGATAATAAAGTTCATGGAGGAAAACATCATATCCAGGGTTGGCTGCCCTGCCAGAATAGTTACTGATAACGCCCATGCATTCAAGTCTGAAAAGTTTGTGAGCTTCTACCAGCAGTATAACATCACACTAAGCCACTCCACAGCCTATTATCCACAGGGAAATGGCTTGGCAGAGTCTTCCAATAAAACCATGGTGAGGGCACTGAAGAAGGCTATAAATGAAAATCAGAACAATTGGGATTCCCAGTTGAAATTCGCTCCGTGGGAAAATAGAATTACCAGCAAGAGAGAAACTGGGAAATCCCCATATGAATTAGTATATGGGAGGGCGGAAGTATTCCCTATACAGTTAGCCCTACCAGTAGCCCAATTCATGCAAGAAAATCAAGAAGAGCCTGATGATGTGACCAGGAGAATAAATCAGCCGGTAGAGTTGGAGGAAACGTGAAACCAGGTGAGTCAAAAGCTAACTGAATATCAAGAGAAGATGAAGTACCTTTTTTATCAGCATGCCAAGGATAGGAAGTTGCAGATTGGTGATTTAGTGCTCAGATGGGATGTCCAAAGAGCCGAAAAAGGGAAACATGGTAAATTCGACCCACTCTGGTTTGGTCCATTTAAAATCATGGAACAGGGGGGTAACAATATTTTCAGGTTGGAAAATTTACAGGGAGACTTGCTTGACGCCCCTGTAAATGGTCAGTTCCTCAAACCCTACTTCCAGTTTTGATTCAGGCATAGATAGCCTGGTGTATCATACTGTACACTATTTTCCTGTTTTCATCCTTGTTTGAATAATGTGGGTGTCGTGATGAATTATGAAAGGAAAAGTAGAAGTGCTGAAGGGAAGAGTTCGCATAGAAGATTAACTGGTGGTCTGCGAAGTTCTCGACACGCCCAGGGATGAAAGTTCCATCCCCAGGTGGAGCCAATGTTGATCATGTCAGCATTCTGTAAAATTCTGTTAAATTTTGACAAGAAATCCCCTTTAAAGCCCCTTTGTTTGGCCTAAAAAATCATTTTTCTGCCTATCGTTCTCCTCCTATAAACTCAAAATTGCATTAAAAAGGGAAAAAAACCCACATTTGAAAATATATATGGTTTGGCACCTTTCGGCCCTAGCCCCTCAATCTTTTTCTCCACGTAACCTGGGTGCTAGACCAAGCCATAGCCCAGAGAGCGCTTATCACAGGGGAATATCGGGCGCAGTATTATCCGTCGATCTGTACAGATCGGACGGCCTACAATGATCAATGTCGCGCCCATGGCCCAACCTGTTTAGCACTCCGATCGCCTGTCCTCCATCCGATCAAACTATAAATTAATGGTCCGCAACTCACCCGCCTTTGTGGTCCCCACACCCGAAAACACTGTTCAAAAACCGGTGGTATCCATCGCACCGCCTTTGGAGGGCGGGCGATATTTTCCATTTCAGAGCGATTCCACTCAGCGTGTGACACGTGGCTCCATCATTGTTCCAAAACTGCCCCCCCATCACGCGTTATCGTTCGACATTTGACCCGGTGCGATATTCATGTCAATCGTCCGATCTGGGGCTCTTCATCCAATGGTCATCGCATTCCGAAGATGCGCGGATTTTAACCCAAGGTATCCGTACCCCTGGCCCACCAATCCATCACCCTCCGATATGTTTTCCACCGTTGATATCCTCCTGAGATCAGAAGGTCTAGATTGCTCCATATTGCTTGTCCACCCGCCATCGACACGTGTCCTCCGCCACATCACCCTTTCCACGTAGTTTATCGTATTTCACCCGTCTCTCTTTATATATTTAAAGGGTAAAAATTCAAAGGTTTTGCATTCAAATTTCTGCATTCCGCCAACCTTCACCAGAGAATTTTTCCTCCATCACACTGCATTTTCCACCATTTCACCATGTTGCGCTGTCATGCTCATTACCCCCGCTGCATCCACCTTCCCGTGCATTTGTTTTCTTGACTATTTTTCATGTTTTTCAGGGTACGAGCGACAGTAAAACACCATGATTCATAGTCTTAATTACAGTAAAAAAGAACACTGGAAAGGACCATTTTTCAGAGGCTGAAATTATGGAAAAAGGCCTGGGAAGCTGTTACGACATGAACCCCATTAAAGAAGCAGAGTGAAACTCTGTCAAACCCTCCAGAGTCATTCAAAGCATGGATTTCACGATCGGAGACATTAATATTTCAAAGAGAGAGTATCAGTGGAAGGAAGAGAATTAAAGGTCTGTAATTGAAGATTTTGGAGCCTTAACCTAACCATTTGAAGGCAGAGTACCAGATTAAAGACCCAACAGATCACTCAGTAGGTTTATGAAACGAAAACAATACCCTCAAGGTTTCATTTCAGTAGAATTTTCTCTCCAGGAAAGGACAGACTGCCCATGTGGTTTTTATTTCTATACCGTGTTCCTGAAGAGACTTCCACCCAGTGCATTTATTTCAGAAAGCATACCACATAGTACATACAACACTACAGAGTCATCAAGCAGTATGGGCGTGCACGTTTCCGCCATCCTGTCTTAATGAGGCAAATTAAATGATCATCATCAAATTTCTTTACTAGGTTTTCTTTTCCTTCTATAAAATGCCCGAAGAACAGATTTTTGAGGGTTCCAGATTTTATCAGAAAATTATGCAGTAAGAGGATTTTTGTATGCATTTTGTAAAATATTTCATATGAATGTACAGAGCCCATTGGGTTTCAGTGAGGAGGAGTTCCGTCTTTAAAGAGGATTCTAGTCTTTGATTTCTCACAGTGTGTAACTTTCTCTCATATGTACTATTTTAATAGATCATTTCATTTCATCCATCTTTCCTGTATCATGTTTCTGGAATGCGAGTGGCTCACTGATTTTTGGTATGGATTTATCGTATTTGATACCCATGCTCAAATTAGTCAAGCGCTTTAAATATGGCTCATGCATGATATTCTGTTTCACTATTCACTTAAACCATGTTTCTTCTATATAAGTTTCTTTGGGAGGTTATTTTTAAAACGCTATTGTCATGTATGGATTCTTAAATTGGTAAGCCTATTACATGGTAATATTGTGTATCTGGATATCGTCTCAATGACAGATAGTATTCTCTTAATCTTTCATACACAACCACACCTTCTGATAATTTATCTCTGTGAGGTATTTCTGAATTGGCCCTCTTTACAGTAAGATGCCTCTGAATTGTCTGTTGCTTTTATATTGGATTTTTGCACCTTGCCTCTACAGTGTTACTCTCCCTGTATCTGGTTTCTGAAGGTCTTGGTCCCATTCAAATTAATATTTCTTGTTTTCGGGAGATAGCATGAGAGCCTTTTATTGATAACTCTCCTTGTTATATCACATGCTCCTTGCTATATAAGATGTCCTAGGCACTGGTCTTTCACAACTCAAGGTTGTCTCTAGGAACAACAACAGGAACCATAATGATAACATTTAGAAGGTCTAGGCTAGAGACATGTTCCGGCGTCGTAAAACATAGCAGCTGTCGTTAACTTGTCTGCAATACATTCTGAGTGTGATACCTCACTCCACGTACGTAAGTATATTGTAGCTTGTCCATGTACTTTCGGGTATATCGGGCGGTGTTACAGTACGATAAGTATAAAGGGGTGCTCTCACTATGTGGTTTCACATCAGACAGTGCTAATATGGACTTGGGCCTCCACGTACCTTTGGGTATATTTGGGAGGAAAAATTTTAGGTGCTATCCATCCATAGTGAACCGAGTCGTCCGACTTGAAATTGTGATACACCGAACACAGTGTTCGGGGAGATTACCTGCCCGTACTTCTTGGTTCGCCAAGAGGTATTCTGTAGTTCACAGTTTCTTGGTAAACCCTTTTTCCTAGCATTACCCTCTTTTTGTTTATTTGTTTTTTGGTTAAAATAAATCAGAAATCGTGGAAGGAAAAAATCATATCCACTGTTGTTAGCGTATATTAGCTTTAAAAGCACCTTTACCATCGGAAGTTACTTCTGGTAGGCAAAGGCGATCACGATCTGCCGAATCAAGTACAATTCGTACCTTTGGCAAAACATCATCTTTTAAACCAGAGTTAGCTCAAATTGTTTCCACACATCTCGGTTCGTTTACTGTTGTCGAAAAAAAGTCTTCACAGCTACCCATGGTCACGATCCATTCAATCGCTGAGACCATACCTCCTGGACCCGACGTTGTTCAATCACGAATTGATCCAGATCCTGTCTCTTCTTTGCTAGAAAATCTGAATCCTGAAGTTGAACACCCGGAAGTTGTTCCTACCTTGGTCATCCCAAAAATTTCTATAGCCACTGAAACTCCTATATCACACATTCAACCGTCTGAAATATATTTTGGGCCTGATAGTGAAGCTCTTCCTCTTGGTTTAATTACGATTGAAGAAATACCACAAGAAGATACACCTTTAACTCCAATCCATTTTTGGGGGGACCTTTACCTGTACCAGTATTTTACTCAATCATTTCCATCTACTTTTGTTGATCCTATTTCCATTCAATCTCCTGTCTATTTTGGAGAGTATACATTTGGTCATACAACCATGTCTGAACCAACATCTTCGGTTGGGTATGCTGTTCCAATTACATCAGCTCTTACCCTCGCTACTCCGTCAATGTTCACAACCTCACCAGAGTCATATTTGTATGGTGGCCCTTCGGTCCCAACAGGTTACAAATCATTATCTGGCACTTTCTCTGGTACATCTTCAAGACCATGGTCACTACCAATGTCATCATCTGGTGTTTTAACTATTCGTCCTATAGTTAGTACTAAACGAATTGATTCATTACATACATCATCACGGCAATATCAAGTCGGTCCTTTTGGGTCAATTCCTTTAAGTACCATATCAACTGGACTCCCAGCATTTGGAGAAAATTATTTTCCATCTTATTATCCTCCTTATGTTGGGGGGCAACCTTTGGTCACCCAATATGACAGTACTCAGTCAGTTTTTGGTCAAACTAATTTTGACATGAATGTTTGTCAATGGCAGCCCACTCTGCCTATCCAACCAAAAACGGTTGTACACTCGTATCAACCGGTTCAACATGTTACACCCACTTCATTACCACTTGTTAATACATCTATACCCCTATTACATAATCAAAATATTGTACATCAACCTTATCGGGCAGGTTCTTTGACCCAATATCATCAAATGTTGGGTCCACAGACTCAAAATCCTTTGCTTAATTTACAACAACCTGTATCAGGGATCATTTATTCACAAGCTGGTGTACCATTTTATGGGATGTCGCAAACACAACCTGGTTATACATATCAACAGAACCCAACCTACACTAATTTGGGTTATAACATTGGTGGATAGATCCCTTGGTAGCCACAAGCACAAATGCCTCAAACTTCATTTCAACAAGTATCATATCTAGGTTTTGGTCAAGAGCATTCTCAAGCATTTGCTATGCAAAAAAACCTCGATCTTGGTTACCAACAGCAAATTCCATATGCTGGTGCTCAAAGACCTGTTGCCCAAGCAATTCCATCTTACCCTGGCTATGCTCATCTTGACCTTAACAGACAGTTGCCTTTTGTTGCAACCTTAGAATTACCATATTTAAACCGGTTAATCAATGATCCTATCAATTATGCTCCTTGGTGGCTAGTGATACCTCATAAATTACCCTCCGACATTCCTAAATTCAATGGAAACCCTAGAGAAGATCCGTCGACTCATGTTATGACTTATCATTTATGGTGTTTATCAAATTGCTTGAATGATGATTTTATTCGACTACATCTTTTCCAGCGTATGCTCATAGGTCCGGCTACTAAATTGTACATTGAATTACCTAGAGCTTCTTTCGACAATTTCATTGCTTTAGCTACTGTCTTTTTGACCCATTTCCAGTTATCGATCAGATACAAAACTAGAACGGAACTATTGATCAAATTCAAACAGACTAATGCTACTCACATTTCCAATCATATTCATGAGTGGCGTCATCATCGACGAATGGTTAAGACATTTGTTCCTAATCAGCTACTTGTTGAATGGTTCATTAAGTCCTTGTTACCATCTATAACTGAGGTGTAGCTAAAGGTGGAATTGTCACAGAAGAGCAAGTTATCGCTCGTGCCCAATATTTAGACTTGATTTATACTTAGTATGGCATGCTCTATGAAAAAATTCCTAATGCGCCGCGATCTAATTTCAATGTTCCTCCTCAAATAAAGGAATCTCATGCCGGAGATGGCTTGATAGGCACTGCAAAAGCACACCACACTACTGCATCTGATCCTGCTCCTACTTCTGAAATTAATGTTGTGTCATTTGACAAAGGAAAAAGTGACAAGCAATGAGGAGGTAAGAAAAAGGGGAAATCAAAGAAAAAGCAAACTTCTAACCCGTAGGAAAGATCATCTGATCAACCGTTTGGACCACGAAAACCTTGTTATCTATGCATAATCTGTAACGAGGAACACTTTGTTAGGGATTGTCCTCACTGTGCTGAAGTCTCAAAAATCATCAAGACTTCTCATGCATCAACTATGTTGACAGACCCATTTCCAAATCCGGACACTAATTTGATTGCTACGGATCCAAATCCTAGTTCCCAACTATTAATGTTATCCACCACAAAACCTTCACAAGATTTTTTGGTGTCGACACGGAATAAATACTATGGTAGTCCGGCCATTGATCAACCTACTACCTCGTAAAGAATCCATCTAATGAATCAGTACCACCTCCTATTATTCCTGAATTGACGATAAAGCCACCAAAGGGAGTAATTCATAAATCGACATATAATCCTCGAGCAAGAGTTGCACAAAATTATAATATAGTTGAAGATTTGGCTCAATCCCCTTCAGCTATGTTCGCTCTTAAGGTATTACAAAATTGTCCCTCGCAGAAGCAGGCTTTATTGTCGGCCATTGGTGGAATTGATCCAACTGATTCTAACCTTGTCATCTTTAATCATATAGGCTATGTGCCGCAATTACCAGCAGAATTGGCATTATCCATACAAGTAAATGTTCTCAATCACCTTGTTCATTGCACTATTATTGATGAGGGAGCATCTATGTGCATTATGTCTCTAAACTGTTGGAAGTGACTTGGCTTGTTGCGATTATCACAATCATCAACGAAGTTGAAGGCTTTTGATGGAAGAACATATAAACCTTGTGGTATTATCAATAACCTTCATGTTGAATTAGGGGGAAAAATAGTAAATATTGATGTTGAGGTTGTTGACGGACCCCTTGACTATAATATTTTACTCGGAAGACCATGGGTATATGCAATGACTGCAATTGTTTCTACATACTTTAGAATGATTGCCTTTCCACATAAAGGTACAATCACAATCACAGTCATTAATCAATTATCCTTTTTTTCCTCTGCTTCACAGGTAACTGGAAGCATTCCATTTGTTCACTTACCCCAACTAGAAATTCAGAACATTGGTGTAGGAATCTTAAAGGATTCCACTCTTATGGGAAACTTTGCATTACCGCTGCCCACGATGTCAACAGAAATTGCAAGCATAGAGACCTGCTACATGATCTCTTCCACTCTATCTGGCTTAAGGGAGAGTACGGATGATTCTGATATTTCTACGTTGGATGATGTTTTACTGCCCAGCCCTATTGAGATGGCATAGCAATCAATAGATTTGGCTTGGGCGACAAATCCAAAATCAGCGTCGCCGAGTGTTTGGGTTGATCGTTCATTAGATTTTGGTACTCCATCTGATCCATTTTCCTCAAAATTTTTGACAGATGAAAATATTTTGGAGGCTATGATGTCAGAAGGAGAACCATGGGAATATTATCATCATCATTCCCATCTTCCTGATTATGAAGAAAACAATCTCAGTTAACTATATCACCCATCATTCAAAACTTTCTTTTCAAGTTCTTTACCGATTAATGAAATTGCCTTTGAGCGAAATTTATCTAATATCGAAGAATAGACTTCTATCGATATTTCAACAAAACCTGGCATTGTAGAAAATATTCATGTCGGTATATCTTGTTCTCCATCATAACTTGATTCATATCGCTCTCTTTTCATGAATTTAGTGACGTATTCGCTTGGTCTTATGAGGAAATGACAGGCATAGATACTAGTATATTTGAAAAAACTATTAATATGTATCTTGATGTCAAATTGGTGCATCAATGACTTCATCATGTTCATCCGAAGAAATCCGTTGCCATCAAAGTAGAAGTTGAAAAACTTTTGTGTGCTGGTTTTATTTACCCTGTTCCACTAACTGAGTGGGTTTCTAATATCATTCATGTTATGGAAAAAGAAGGAACCATTAGAGTGTGCATCGATTATTGGGATGTTAATCGGGCTTGTCGAAAAGACAACTATCCTACTCCCTTTATCGACTAGATTATTGACAATTGTGCTAGATGCGAGATTTTTTCGTTCATGGATGGATTTTCCAGCTACAATCAAATCAATATCTTCCTAGATGACCAACATAAGACAACATTCATCTGTCCCTGGGGCACATTCGCATATAGGAAACTTCCGTTTGGTTTAAAGAACGTTGGGGAAAATTTTCAGAGAGAAATGGATTATGCTTTCAACGATATCAGGCAAATTGTTCAACCATATCTAGATGATTTACCAGCGCATTCACGAAATCAAACTGATCACCCGATGCATTTGAGAGCCATTTTCTTATGCTGTCGACACTATAAGATACACCTCAATCCACACAAATGTGTGTTTTGTGTTGGTTCTGGTCAATTTCTCAGATTCGTAGTCTCAAAAGAAGGAATTCGAATAGACCCACTGAAGGTACAGGCCATTCTTGATTTGCCTGCACCATCAAACTTACTTTAGATGCAAAAAATTCAAGGAAAGGCTAACTTCCTGAGAAGGTTCATTCCAAACTACGCTGAAATGGCTAAAGGATTTACTCGATTATTGAAAAATGGAGTTCCCTTCCATTGGGACCAAGTTGCACAAGCTTATTTTGATGCTTTCAAGGACCATCTTGTCTAAGCGTCATTAATGTATCCTCCTAATTATCGAAATGATTACTTCCTATATATCTTCGCGGCTGAAACGACCATCGCTATGGTTTTGGTCCAAGTAGAAGATGGAATTGAACATCTGATCTATTACTTGAGTCATAATCTCAGTGATACGGAAGTTAAGTACTCGTATGTGGAAAATATTTCCTTGGCAGCTGTTCAAGCTGTCCAAATATTTTGCCATTATATCCTGCTCCGAAAAAGAACAATAGTTTCGGATTGCAACCCCATGACTTACATCTTATCACATCAATTAATAGGGGAAAATATTCAAAATGGATTGTCATTTTGTAGGAATTTCATTTGGAATTCATCAAATCCAAGTCAAAGAAGTCTTTAGTTTTGGCTGAGCTTCTTCATGACCTTCCCTCTGATAGTACTGCTACTACGTCGGAACCATCTATTCCAAACGAGCCTTTGTTTCTGATGGGATCATATGATCCCTGGTATGGAGATTTCATCATTTATCTCCAAACCCAAAATTTTCGACCTAATACCTCTCGCTCTGATCAGTGACGTATTCGATACCAAGCCAAATATTATCTGATCGTCGGCGATACACTTTATCGTCGTGGTGTCGATACCATTTTAAGGAGGTGCCTCACTCATGAGGAGGCCGAAAAAGTGTTAAAATATTTCCATGCTGGGGCTTGTGGTGGAAATTTATCTGGATATACTACCGCGCAGAAGATACTCCACGTTGGTTACTTTTGGCCTACTATTTTTTGAGATTGCATCCTCACAGTCAGAAGTTGTCATACATGCTAGATTTTTGACCGAAAATCTGCAAACCACCAGCTCCAATGCATCCTGTTGTCTTTGCTGGACCATTTAAGAAATGGGGTATTGAATTCATGACCTGTAACCCTCCCTCATTCGGGGGGCATGGTTATATTATTGTCGTAGTCGACTATTTTACCAAATGGGCCGAAGCGATGCCTACATTCAAAAACATAGGACAAACAACTGCATTGTTTTTCTTCAACCATGTTATTGCACGGTTTGGGGTCCCACAGGATATAGTTACGGATCATGGGAAGAATTTTTGCAACCATATGATGTATGAATTGACTGTCAAGTTAGGATTGTCACATGATAATTCTACTCCTTATTATCCACAATCAAATGGACAAGTTGAAGCTATTAACAAAATTCTTAAACGAATGCTTCAACGAATGATAGGAGTCCATAAAAGGAACTGTCACTTGATCCTGTACTCTGCCTTGTGGGCGTATTGAACCTCGGTGAGAAACGCGACCATATTTGCTCCTTTTCAATTGGTGTATGGTCTGGAAGCTATCTTTCCAATCCAATGTGAAATATCATCGTTAAAACTCGTGATAGACTTGTTACCTGACACCTCAGAAGAAGAAGTGTGTCTCCTTAACCTCATCCATTTAGATGAAACGTGTCATGAAGCCCAATTGGGCAATGAAGCACATAAGAGACGTATAAAGGCGCAATATGACAAAAATGTCCAGCCTCGCATCTACTCAGAGGGCGGCTTGGTCCTTCTTTATGATCAAGAAGCTGATGTTATAGGTACAGGGAAATTCAAATCATTATGGCATGGCCCCTATATTGTCAAAAGAGTTCTTACTAAGGGTGCCTACGAGTTAGTAGATTATGATGGGATCCGATTGGCATAGACTAGAAATGGGTTGTATTTGAAACGTTACTATGCTTAATCATAAGCGTAGTAATTTTTTGTATTATATTTTTCATATGCTGTTGATTTGCATTCACTATCTTAATTTGTTTTTTAGAGTTTTTGAAATTAATAATCCACTTTACATTTCATCACAAATGACTGAATCTTCGGAACCATTTGTTGGATATGCTGATGGTGCTAGTCGTAGTACACATAATCTATCCTCTGCAGCGTGGGCCATTTTCGCTCCGAACGACGAGTTAGTGAGTTTTCAAGGGATTTGTATCAGTAGATCGACAAATAATATCATTGAGTATAGCGCGTTGATCGAACTTCTCTCTGATGCCATTTCATTAAGGTTAGACTCACAACTTGTGGTACTACAACTTACTAGTATTTATATTGTTAGAAATCCGACACTTTTTAGATTGTTTCTAAGAGTTTGACTTTTGGAGAGACATTTTGATTTCATTCAATATCAACACATTTCCATAAATCTGAACGCTTTAACTGATTCATTAGCTAATCAAGTTTTAGACAGACATTTGCAACATAGGTAAAAAAAACATTCACATCATTGAATATGATTGCGTATTAAACATAGGAAAAAATCTGAAAACACATAGATAAATATTTATAGGTTTTTTAAAAAATTTGTGCCCAAGACACATAGGTCATCTGACCTCAAAATGTATTCAAAATATTACAAGTAAACTAGTGGTGCTCATGGTAAGATGCTATAGATCTAGCAATCCTACGGAGCAACCGCATCCAATGGTTAAGAACCCTGATAGTGTGTCACTGCAGTCGCATGGGAAGCTCTTCTACCTTGAAATATAGAATCCCAAAGGTCAACCCCTCTATGTGCTGCTGAGGCTCAACCAGATTCTCAGCCATATCAAGGTCCTGAAGGACCGATCTCCCGACAGCCCTCTCTGCTGGCGCATCCGCTTCGCGCTCTGGTTCCTCTACTGGTTGACCACGACCAATATCTGCATTACATCAAACATTTAGTTTCTTGGAAAGAAATAAAAACAAAAAAAAATTGTATAAACCTTATAAAAATTAAAAAAACATGGTCGAATCACTCTTACCCATTGCGCCCCATTGAGCGCCTTCTGGTAATACTAGATTTGGATCTCCTTAGAAGTCGACGCCTAAGTATGCATACTCATCGATGGTGACGATTTGTCGCCAGAACCGGGCGAAGAATGAAGTCGATAACACAATGGTCAATTGGCTTGCATGCCGACCCATGAGTTCTACCCATCTCTGCATTCGAGGATATCTAGGACTAGATATATCCAATGTTACATGTTGTGGCTGCATCAGTGGAATCTGTTCCAAAGCAAAGGAGATAAGGATTGAACCATAACTGAAATTTTTCTTCCTTCCTCCCTTTTCTTTATTCAGTTGTTCCTTTATCTGAGATAGAACAAATTCAGACCAGTTGAAGACTGTTGGCTCTAAGCACGCTAGCACATACGGCATATACGATCAGTTCGCTACATGTAGTGTAACAGTTCCTGCAAGTTTGGTGATCATGAAAAGGATGGTTCTCAAAGGAAAATACCTGACATCTCGGATGTTTATTTTTCCATATTTTCTAGGTTATGACCCTGGATAGCAATACTGCATAAAATAATCCCTTAGTATCTCTCCTCGAATGGTAGACCCTATGAGAGAAATGGGCAAACATCTCCTCGACAAACCTGTGAGAAAATACACATCTTCAACTGTTATGGGAACCAATTTGTTCTTAATGTGAAATGCCTCTATCATTGGATCCCATGCTCGAATTAAGAACTCCAAGAGTTCTATTTGCTGCCTCATTCCCGACAATTTGAAGTACTTAAGTAGTCCACAATCTCTTAAGGCTCTTACAGTACCCGAATCATTCAAGGCAATCATATCTTGTTCTTCATGTTCTCTTTCCCTCCATGTAATCGTCATTATAATCCAATGGAAACCTGAAAATCAACCATAAGATCCATTAGATTCCAATCGTTGCAAAAAACTAGGCAAATTTTGGACACAACATGAAAACCAAAAACTTGAACTGTGCGCAACGCACTCCCTGGGATGAGACAGTGCATTGCACATGCAGGTACCCTTCACTATACCTGCTATTCAATGCAGGTTTCGACATTCAGGGGTGCGTTGCCCCAATTTTGGGCAGAATTTACCCTAGGTGCCTCAAAACCCTAAAAATTTGCAAAGAATGAAAATGAAATGAATACTGAAGGAAAGAGGAGGTTCATGGCACTAATATGGATCAAACGGTGACGAAATCCGTCCACACAAATGACCGCAATCAACGACTAAAGTTCGGGGGAAAAATCAGGTTCAGTGCTCCAAAATGCAAATGGTAACTATGGAATGGTAAAAATGAATAGTGAAACTACCTTTTATAGTCATTTAATTTTTTTCAATTTAAATTTATTGCTATGACTATAGTTTTATTATGTCTTTATCATGAAACAGGTATTTTTAATCCATTTGATGTTGTTTTGATTAGGAAATACAACTGATGAACAGATTAGTCATGCAGATTTATTCAAAGAATGACTTGACCACAAAGAATACTTTTTCTCCTTATTTTTCGAGCTTTGTTAAAAACAAAAAAGGATTTGAAGCGCACTTTTATCTCTTTTTCGAGCTTCGATAACAGTGAAAAAGGAAACCCTAGAGTCTTCTTTCATCTCTTTTCAGACTTCGATAATGTGAAAAGATTCCCGAGCACTTGTCTTTTCGAGCTTGTTAAAGTAAATGAATTGATATCTACTCAGTATAAGTTTAACCCTTTTCCGGACTAAAATAGATTATTTACGAAAAAGGAATACCTTGGTTAAACATGACCAAAGAGGTTCTCTCAGATATTATTTTACACTTTTTCAGATCTGAGTGAAAAATTTATGAAAAATTACTTTTTTGGAGTTCTCTTTCGTCCTCTTTTTCAAACTCTCTAAATATGAAAAAGGACTGGGCTATCACTGTCGTTAAGCTCGTTAAAACATAAAATAGCAATAGGCTTGTCGATCATGGCAAGAATCGAGTTTCATTCATCGCTAGACTTATTAAATTATTAAATAGCGATACTTTATTATCCCGAAGGGTTGAATTATAGATCAAGAAAATGTTATCCTCCTCGAGCTTGTTAAAAAATAAAGAGGTACTGATGGAAAAATGACCGGGGAAAATTTGGGAAAAGTAAGAAAAGTTTCTTCTTGGTAGCAAGTTGTTCTTGAACATGACACTTCTTTCACTCCATGTCTGTGACTGTTTGGGTTAGGTAATCATCTTGACGGTTCATTCACACCTATTGTTCATCATACCTTCACTTCAGTTTAGGTCAATGTTGCCAACTCAACATAGTGTCGCCGATATGTTCAAGAGAAGTCATCTAGTGATTAAAAACTCATCCATCTGCAATACTCGTAAACCTTCATTTTCATGACCATCATCCCTGAAAAATGCTATATCAAGTCATACCTTTGTCTCTGAAATCAGTAACTCCTGTTTTGCAATAAGGTGACTTCCTGTCGACAACAAATCAATATCTAGGAAGTTCACTTAGAAACATCAGATTCAAGTACCATGAGGCTTGTTACAGCATCGACAAGATCCTCACTTCCGTACCTTTGAATGAAAGATTTTGTTTGGCGTTCGACATCAAATCATCTATTCACACCTTACGAAATGTATTGCAGTACCTTGAGGGCCATTGACATTAATGGTGGTTCTCTCGCGTTTTTTAAAAACTCACATCATTGGCTGGTAATAAAACGATGTATTTCCATGTTCGACTACAAATCATATATTCGCATGGCTAGACTTGTACTCGAATGATCGAGTGAACGAGATAAGAAGACCTTGGATCTAGTTTCATCCATCCGGGCTGCGATTTCAGGATTGTTTTACACATCATCTGTATGGTGACCTTACATACAAATTGTCATCCAAACATGGGCCTACATCTGTAGGTGTGTCTGCATATGGGCAACATTCCAATGTAGATGACTTTATAAATTATGTAAATGTTATTAGATTGTTTTATGTGCTGAAAATAGGAATGCCTACCCTCAACAATTATGATCAAAAGAGGATATATCATGATGTAATGTATTGTAATATTGATGCAGGTGACCACTACGCTTCGTTTCCAGACTCATCACAGTGTAAAGCATCTCAATCAAACGTTCTTATTATTTGGATCTCATGATTTAGGGGGAAATTGTTATAGGTCAATTTGGGCACAATTCCCAATGAATTGGTTAACCGGACATCATCTCCTGGACCAATGATCAAGGGTCTATCATTCCCTATCATTTCAGTTGCTACATGCCCTAAGACAAGAAAGAAGACAAATCAAGAAAGAATTTCATCAAGAAAAGGTTTCCATGTTTTGAAGCTTATTATATAGCATATGAGAGCTCACCAATGTAAGCTCTAAGGGGCCTAAGTGCATTGCATATGAAGGTAGCCCCATGCAAGGCTACTCTGCAAAGCACTTCCCGACATTCACAGGTGCGTTGGTCACATTGGGAGCAAAATTCTCATTGTGCCAGAATCTCCACTTGGCCGGTGCCTTCTAGAAGAGTTCACATTTGTCAAGATTCAGATCCAAGTGTCTATTTGACATCTACATGACTGGAAACATGTCTTTCCTATTTTTGGAAAGTTATTGATTGCAAAAAAACCTACAGTTCATCTATAAATTGAACACAGATCTAAGTGTTTGAGAATGAAGAATTTGAGTAGAGAAATGCTGGAGGATTTTCAATTGAGAGCTAGATTTGTGAAGCTGCTACTGGAGAGATTTATACTATGATGAGGCTTGGGAAATCTGCTGGAAGGTCACTTCACATTAGTCACTAGGTTGTAACCTCTCCTTCTATCATCAATAAAGAGTACTTCTTATTTTTCCCTACATGCATCTGTATTGACTTTGATTTTCGATATTGTAAGATCTTGGTTGATGAATGTAGTTTATGCTTTACTAATTTAGCTAACTAGCTTGAATAGATATCTATATTATTGCATCTTTTGTAGTTTCAGTGTTCTTTCTTGCAAGAAGCATTTAGCTCACAAACCGCTTGAATTTGAAGCTGCAACAGAAGCACCAAAAGGAGCCATTTGGAAGCGACTGAACAAGTAAGCCTCCAATCCTCTCTGTATATCTATTCTGAGTTAGGAGAAATAGTCGTATAGTCTTTCACCTATTGTTCTAGACTAGCACTTGTCTAGGGAAGGGTAATTTATTCGTAGATTACAATTTTGGCCCAAAAAATATCTTCTTCTGTTAATATTTGCTTGCTGATGTGTACCTTGAGGGACAAACATACCAATATGTTGTTATTATGTTTGTTGATGTGTACCTTTGTTTGGATAGTTGTTCTAGTTGAGATTTTCTAGAAAAATCTTAGATGTCATCTTTGGGAAGGTTTTTGTTAGCCAACGCATCCCTGCTTTGTTAAGAAATAAATTCCTTGTGTTTTGTATAAAAATATGAGTTTGAAGACTTTGCAAGGGTGAAAATACTAAGGAAGAATAAGGAAATATTCTGTTTATGCCTGAGAGGGTTATATCACATGATATGTTGTCATTTTAATTCTTTTTTAAATTGGTGCCCATGTTTTATTTCCTTGAGTTATGAATCTATGCACCCAAGGTAGATGCTGAGATTGGAGGAGTGAGTCGAAGGTAGAAGAATAATTCTTAAACAGTCACAAATCGGGGTAAACCTCCACATCTGAATGAATTTGGTTTGTGTAAGAAAGGTTAAGCAATGATATGTATTCTAGAATTCAACCGCGCGAATCCCCCATTAAAAATTGAAACCTCTTGTTGAATATAAAGAATAACCTACAACGAAAATTAATATAATTAAAGAACCATTCCCAACGATACACTAGATTATGAATTAGTGGGCCTAAAGATGGAGGTTGGGAAGTCGAACCTTCATGCTATTTTATTCAAAGCAATTCTCATGAATAGCCAGAGTTTCGACCTCATGTGAGTGGAACCTGTTGAGTCGTACGAGGTCGAGTAGTCAGGCCCTTGGCTCAAGTCGATGAATTGGGTATTTTTCTTTGGGTGGTTAATTTAACCCCCAAATTTCCTTTGTAAATGGTATCAAACCCACATTCAAATAAAATTTATTTTAATTATAAAAAATTAAAAGGGAATAAGTAGGTTCGACACAAAACATGAAAGAAGGTGGTTTATGCGGTGAATGAGAGGAGAAAAAATCTCGAGGTACAATTTTTTATATAGCTTGTTGTTCTAAGGAAGAGGGCCTGCCACACCTATGCTACGTCAAGTGGTGTCGAAGATATTGATCTTTGCAAAGCCTGTAATTGGCAAGAGAATTTTAGTTGTTAAGGATTATGTTGCTAGTATGCTTCCCGGAATAGGAGGTCGAGAGAGGATTGGAATGGAAGAAGAACTGAGATTTGCATTTAGGTGTATCTAGGCAAGAATGGAGGCCATGGAAAATTATTGGAGGTGAGAACCTGATGTGGGAGACACTAGTGAGAGTGAGGACACAAGTTCGGAGGAAGATATGGAGGGAGCTCTAGGAAGGGAGAAACTAAAACAACAACTAAAAATATCATTACCAAGGTTGGGTCCAGACCAAAGATGGAAGTGTTGATGTATGAGGGAATCTTGAATGTGGAAGAGTTGGTGGATTGGATCAAAAATCTAGAAAATTATTTTGACTATGAGGATGTTGAGTAGGATCAGAAGGTTATGTTTTCTATGACAAGGTTAAAGGGGCACACAACACTATGGTGGGATGAATTGCATGTAGAATAGAGAAGAAAATGGAAAAGAAAGATGTAAAGCTGAGATAGAATGGTGGCAAAATTCAAGGGAAAGTTCATGCCCAAGGGTTACCAGTTGAATTTATTCAGGCAACTCTAGAATTTGAGATAGAAGTCCATGATGGTGAAAGAATATACAAAGGAATTCTATAAGTTAAATATAAGAGTAGGACACATCAAGGAAGATGTGGAGAAGGTGTCCAGATACATAAATGACCTAAGGCATGATATCTAGGATGAAATTGGCCTCTTACCCTTGAAGAATGTGGAGGATTCCTACTAGGTAGAACATATGACTGAAGAAAAGTTGATTACGAAATACAAGAAATATATTAGAGGAAGGATTCCAGCTAGAGGGAAAGGATCTCCCAACAGGGGAAGAATTAAAACACTAAGAGAGGAAGTAGGGAGTTCAAGAAGTATATATTTAAGAGGAGGATAATCAAGGGGAGGAATAATTTTCCCAAGAGCTAGAGACAGAGAAAGAAAAGTCATGTGCTACATGTGAGGCAAGATAGACCACATGTCATGGAACTTTCCTAAAAATAAATAGGAAAGCCAAAGAGGAGTGCATGTGGAAAAATACAAGGATGATTCTACAAAGATAGAGGTAAAGGAGGAGACTCCTAAGTTGGGTGAATACCTAATGCTGAAGAGAGTTTTAATTAAAGGAGAAAAGGAGAAGGAAGAGCCAACATAATGAAGGAACTTTTTTAGAACAATCTACAGGTCCAAAGGAAAATGTTTCAATGTGATTATTGATAGTGGTAGCACATATAATTTGGTATCTGTGTAAATGGTCAAAAAGTTAGGATGACGAGGATGTCACTAATTTGAATGAGTTTCCTGTTGAAATCTAATCACCATTAGATGAACTCTATGATGTTACTATGCATGAGTTACCCAATTCCTTTCCACCTATAAGGAGAATTGACCATCATATATATTTAATTATGGGAGCTAGTCAACCCAATAAGGAAACTTACAAGATGACACCTAAAGAAAATAAAGAAATCATGAAACAAGCCCAGGAATTGTTAGACAAAGGAATGATTAGAGAAAGTTTGAGTCCTTGTGCTATACAAGTAGTCTTGAGCCCAAAGAAAGATGGAGGTTGGAAAATGTGCACATATTCTATAACCGTTAACAAAATAACCATCAAGTATAGATTCCCTTTGTTCCATATGGATGATATAATGGATTGTCTTCATGGTGCCAGATATTTTTCCAAAATAGATTTAAAGAGTGGGTATCATCGGATTAGAATTAGAGAAGGATATGAGTGGATGTATGCATTCAAAACCAATGATGGTTTGTATGAATGGTTGGTTAGCCTTTTGGCTTGACCAATGCACCCAGTAATTTTAAGAGGCTCATGAATGAAGTCATCAAATAATTCATTGGTAAGTTTGTGAATATTTACTTAGATGATATACTTTTCTACTACAAAACCAAGGAAGAACTTCTTAGACTTTTAAAAATTGTATTGAGGAAATTGGAATAAGAATTTTTTTTGATAAATTTAAAAAGTGCTATTTCCCTAAGACATAATTGGTTTATTAGGATTTTTGGCTTGAGGGGTCCTGACCCAGGTTTAGTGTGCAAGGTTTTCCAACAAACCCCTATACTACTGGCCCTTTCGGCAGTGCCCTGATTTCATAGGTCACAGTCTCACTCGAAGTAGTATGGGTGGGTGCTGGAACTAGGTTTCCGCACCCTGAGAAAGGAAGGGTAAGGCAAGCAGGGATGCATTCTGTTCATATTCCCTTGCTTCTTCACAGAGTTAACTATGTATCTATTTTGCATCCACGTGCACTATATATACATTTATATGCTTTTCATAATATCAACATAGCATTATATAACCAGAGCGGAATAGATCTAGATCCAATCATTCAATACACAGACTTTCACAGCGAAAGGATAGAAAATACATAACACAGTAATTACTAGCAATTCATTCAAAAATAATCACAGATTCAAATCCCATAATCCTTCGTATTCATTCATTCATCAACCTTTCCTTACAATTCCATTCCCAACCTACACACACAGCAGCAGGGTTCGCACACAGTTGGACTAGGATCTCTGCGCACACAGCCAGCAGGTGTCCGTTCCCCAAAAAACCTAAATAGATAGCTTAAAAAATAGATTGCATCAATAGCTCATCAAATCCTACCTCTTACAATCCGAAATGCTCCTCTATTTATAACAATTTAGCTTTAAAATTCCTATGGTCCGCAACCCATGGTTTTCGGACCCCTAGTTTACCCTTTGACCCATTAAAATTCATTCGGGGCTTTGACCCGCCCCAAAACCCCTGCGCTATACTAAATATAATAAAAATTAACCAAAATGGACCACTTTTGTAGCTTGTTAGGAGACCCTATTCCAACAGTCCCCCAACACAATCTTGTGACTTGTCCCGAGTCACTTTGGTGGTGTGCCTTGAATCTGTGCGCGCAAGGTAGCCAGGGTGTGAAGGAGTGGTGGAAGAACTTCCTTGCTTTGGGTCACAACGCGTTACACAATGTTGATCATCGTCATTGAAGCAGGCCCATATAAATTCGCAGCAACTCGTTCTAACAACCAGTGGAGGCGTGCGATGGCGGACTGCACATCATGTGCAAGCTGGAGTGCAGCATCAGACCATGGATTCAACTTTTGTATACAACCTTATTGGAGTGACGAAGGTCCTCAATCCTGTGTATGGCAGCAAGGCACTGTGTGGGGATGGGTGGAGGTGTGGAGGCCCGGACTTGTTCTAGAACATCTTCTGCCTGCTGCGATTCCCATTGGGCATGCTGAAGCGTGGGGTGGTGCCGTACTATTGTCCATAGCTGCGTAGCCACTTCAATAAATTGGGCTCCTTGCACCAGCTGTTCCTGAATGATGTGTGTTGCATTAGTGACCACAGAAATTCATTGGGCTTGTTCTTCCAGGGGCATGACATATTGTTGTCGCCTTTCTCGGTCACAGTGGTGGAATTCTTGCATCACTCTGGAAGACAGTATTCGTAACTCTATAGTAGATAGCTGTGCTAATTATACTTGAATGTCCATAGTAATTGGTTCAGAAGTGTGAACTATGGTGGTGCCGGGGAGTAAAAATACGTTGCTTCTAGCATGCGGGGTTTGGAAATGGAGGAGGCGTCGCAACAGGTCCCAGTACCGCAGCGTTCCTGTTGAGCTTGGTTCACAGATAATCCTTTTAGGTGGAAGTCCATGTGTACTCCTATTACTGCACGCAGCGTCCCCAGGTCCCCTCAATAGTTCCTTTGGCGAGTTGGGGTCCATAATAGAGAGACGAGCGTTACATAAAGTGTGAATGAGTATAAAAAACCAGAATGCGGATAACCAATGCTTCGTGAAAGACGCATAAATAGCCTGACCCAACGTCTTCCAACCATCCGCACCCCTACTGAAGCTTCTTAATGGCGAGGTAGTTCGCATGTGGCACGCACCCTCGATCTTGTGGACCGTGCTCATCATAAATGGTGATATTGATGACCTGCCACTTGTTTTTTGTGTTTTTAAGTGTCTTTTCTCATTAATTTGGGATGTGCTAATGGTCCTCCTTCGTGCCCAAGGTCGCGTCCCTAAAATTTCAGTGCATAGGTAACGTTTGGGGTTCGCTTTCTTATCTTGAAAAGGGGGTGACACGAGGTGATCCTACAAGGCGATCGAGAGTCTTTTCGAGGTCTTTATGTTGTTTTCAGGTAGAATGTCCTTGTGTAAGAAGGCTGCATCACACGTCCGTATGTTATTTATTGCTTGAGATGTTCGCAGATTCTCCCAGGTATACATGATTGTAGCTAGGTTCGTAATCTTACGCGTGATGAGGTCAGTGGTACCCTAGTAATTTTGTTGGGACAATGGCTAATCATACCTCTGTATCAGTAGGCATCCACGCAGGTCAACTGTCCTTGGCGCACTTCCGACCACTGGGATGTCTATTCGCATCATCACCCTACTCCAATACTTCTTCTGAATCAAGAATACTGGTCCCTGTGTAGGTGCTTCGTATCGGGTTAGTGGTAGTGCTTCTATCCCGCATTCCGAGGGAGTCTTAGGCTTCGTAGGCTACTGATTATTACCTGTGTCCTCTTGGTAAGGAAAGGTTCTTTATGTGGTAGAATTACGGTGAAAATTTTGGATGGTTTGAAGGCTGCGAAGCGCTGACACCTCATGCAACCAACTTTTCCAATTCTCTAGCTCCTCATCAGAGTCAGAAAAGCATTCACTGTCCTTTTCCCAACAGAGCATTCCCTCATCCATGGGGTTAACCTAATCTTCATCCTACACAGTTATCTTGTAGATGTGATCCAATTCTTCGTTTGCATAGGCTAGCTCGGTATACTGCGCACCTTCTGTGTGATCCCGGGGTACTATGACACGCGTACCTTCGTTTTCAAACACCATGCTGCGTTTCTTGAGATTGATGACCCCCCCATGTGTATCACCCAATCCAGTCCAAGGAGTGCAGGGTAGGGGTCCGCATCTTCAACTATTTCTATTACTTGAAAATCAGTTAGGGCCTTTACTCCTGCGATGTCCACCATGACTTTTGGTAACCTACCCAAAGGGATGATATTTTGCTGGTTCGCCATTCGTAGCTAGATAGTAGGCCATTCCAACTTAGGTTCTCCCATTCACTGCCATGTTTTTTTTGGTAAGACGTTGGCATCCGATCCCAGATCTAAGATAACCTGATCCATTTCATAGTCTCTGTTTTGTGCGGTTAATCGCATCTCTCTCCCGGTGCGTTTCCTATCCAATTTGTGTACGTCCTTGGTCTCAAGGATCAAGGTGAGCCGAGATGCACATGTATTCAGTAACGCTAGGAGATTCCCTACTGCCTGTGGATTCCTTAGCAAATTTAGACATGCCTTTAAAAAGGTCTCAATTCCTTCTTCAACCGGAGGTTGTGCCTGTTCGTTGCAAGATACTTCTTTTCGAGAGTCAAGCCCTCATTTTTTTCCCTGGGTATCCAACCCACTACGTGTGATGACCTTTACACTTAGATCTACTTCTTGCAGCTTAGTTTTAACCCTCTGTACGTTCTGCATAGGGGTAGGCTGCTTTTCCTGCATTTTGGCTATTAAAATTGGGCAATCTTCTACCTCATGATCCAGCTGTCTGCAATATTTACACGACGACCTGGTGGGATTAGGGAATTCTCTGGAAAATTGTCCTATTTCCCCATAGTTATAACAGATTAGCTGACCTCGTCCTCAGCTTGCGCTTCCTCCCTGACCTCCTCTGCCTCGGGTCGGTGATCCTCCAAAGTGCACATCAAGTCTTGGCGATGCAGGGTTTGATTGCACCCGATATAAGTTTCTGCGATCCATCATTAAGTCATATGTTCGGCAGTTCTACTCATCATGTCCTACTAATCGGCATAATCAACACTAGGCCCTCCGGCTTGCATATAATTAGTTAGTAGGGGGCGCTGAACCTTTGTATGGCCAGATGCCCGGCAACGTATACACGAAAGATCTGTGCAGATGTCCTTTCCTCGCTCTTTTTGTAGGTTTTGTATCTCCATGTGCATAGCCCCAAGTTGTTCCTGGATTTGTTGTAATCCTACTGAGGTATCCTCTTGGGGAGAAGCTTCTAACTTCATAGCGACTTCTACAAATTTCTCCTATTATTCAAAGGTCTAATGACTCATGGGCGTACGTAGGTGAAGTAACAACATGGCGATGAATGACTCCGTATGTTGTCTATCATCATACTCGAACCCTCCTTCCATAATTTCCTTATTAACCGTTGATCCACCTCCCATACTGATTCAGATTCACCTTGTTTGAAGTCCTTTACTTTTGCTACTAGCTAGGAATAAGATTTCGGCTTAGCATCCTTAATATCCTGGATGGAGGTGGTTCCATTCCAAGCAACGTATCGCATATACTAGTCCAGAGTTCTGTCTTCGAATGCTAAAGACAGCTGCACCCTCTTTATCGTGTCACTCGCCACATTTTGCGCAGTTCAGACAGAGTCCGCAACGAACTGAAATCGGTCCATGTCCTCATCTCCTACCCCCTTGAAGGTTGGTATTTTTAAATGCACAGCCATATCACTATCTAGGGACATCGTTATAGGTGAATTCTTACCTTTATGTGCCCTAGGTGGCAACGTAGCTGGTTCCTGCACTGGACTGTAGGTGGCCCTTCCTTTGTCAAGGTTGGTCCGATAGTATCTACCACTACGTGTCGTGCTCCCGTCTGGATCCGAGGTCATTCAGTCGGTATGACTACATAGAATGCTCTCTCGCACAGTAACTTCTTGATCAGTAACGGTAACATCCTCAAAAACTTGCCTCGGAATCCTTTGAAGAATCATCGCTCGGCCTCTGAGTATGATACAAACTGATCAATGGAAAATTCTGTCACAATTTCTCCTAGCACACTATCCACCCAGTGATCTACCGTGTGGGTAATAGTATTATCAATTCTTTCCAGCTCTTTAAGCACCTTCGGGGTCCATCGAGTGACTCGCTCGTCCTTCCAACATTTCTGGAATTCCACAAGCCTGGCCAGCCACTCCTGAAGTTTAATTGCAAAAGTTACAAAGAATATTTCGTAGATTTCAGTAAGAATGCACCTATTTTTCCACCTCTCTTCCGTTACTTTTTCACTTTGTTTTGCTTTTATTGCAAACTCCTGGATCTGCCTTTCGAACCAGTCCTCGATCTCTTTTCTTTCAGGTTTCCAGTATTCTCTTGTCATTACCCTATTCCTCTCTTAGACTTCTTCGCGTCCCAGCAACAGAATGATTTGTTGGCTTGAGGGGTCCTGACCCAGGTTCGGTGTGGGTTGCAGCATTTCTCTCGGCCCTTTCGGCAGTGCCCTGATTTCGCAGGTCACAGTCTCACCCGAAGTAGTATGGGTGGGTGCTGGAACCAGGTTTTCGCACCCTGAGAAAGGAAGGGTAAGGCAAGCAGGGCTGCGTTCTATTCAGATTTGCTTGCTTCTTCGCAGAGCTAACTATGTATCTATTTTTCATCCACGTGCACTAGATCTACAGTTATATGCTTTTCATAATATCAACACAACATTATATAACCAGAGCAGAACAGATCTAGATCCAATCATTCAATACATAGAATTTAGCAAAAAAAGGACAGAAAATACATAAAACAGTAATTACCAACAATTCATTCAACAGTACTCACAGATTCAGATCCAATAATCCTTCGTATTCATTCATTCATCAACCTTTCCTTACAATTCCCTTCCCAACCTACACACATAGTAGCAGGGTCCATAGATAGCTGGACTAGGATCTCCGCGCACACAGCCAACAGGAGTCTGTTCCCCCAAAAACCCAAACAGATAGCTTACACAATAGATCGCATCAATAGCTCATCAAATCCTACCTCTTACAATCCGAAATTCCCCTCTATTTATAAAAATTTAGCTTTAACATTCCTATGGTCCGCAACCCATGGTTTTTGGACCCTTAGTTTACCCTTTGACCCATTACAATTTGTTCGGGGCTTTGACCCACCCCCAAAACCCCTGCGCTATACTAAATATAATCAAAATTAACCAAAATGGACCAGTTTCGTAGCTTGTTCGGAGACCCCATTCCAAAAAGGATTTGTAATTTCTTTTGAAGGGATGAAAATGAAACCTGAGAAGATAAAAGCCATTAAATATTGGCCTTCTTCAACACATATCCATGAAGTTAGAATCTTCCATGGGTTGGCTAGGTTTTAGCGAAAGTTTATTCAAAATTTTAGCCGCATTTGTGCATTGATAGTCTATTAAGGAGGAGAAACAACCTGTTAAATGGGCAGTAGGGGAGGATGATGCATTCAAATTGTTGAAGGAGAGAATAATAGAACAACCAATTTTGGTATTTCTTGACTTTTAAAATCTTTTTCAAGTGAAGTTTGAACTCAATGGATTACTATTGGAGTTGTTCTTAACCAGGATAATAAGTCAATTGTATATTTCACTGAGAAATTAAAAGAGACCAAGTAGAAGTATTTCAATTACAAAAATTAATTTTATTTGATAATTCAATCCTTGAAAAAGAGGAGGAATTACCTTATGCCAAAAGAGTTAATTTGATACATAGATACTCATGCATTATAGTTCATTACCAGACAAGACAAGTTGGACCAAAGACATTCCAAATGGGTAGAATACATGCAGAAATTTTCTTGTGTTCTAAAACATATTAATGGAAATAATAATAAGGTTGTTGATGGTTTGAGTAGGATATGTATGGTTTTGCAGTAGTTATGGTCAAGAATTTGGGGTATGAGCACCTCCAAGAATTGTACAGGGAAGATTTATATTTCAAGGAAATTTATGAAGCTTGTGAAAATCTTGTGGCCAGAGATAGAAGTCCATGGATTGAATACATGATTCAGGGAGGACTGCTATTTAAGGATAGAAAAATATGCATTCCAAAAGGGTTAGTGAGAGATAATCTGTTGAAAGAGAAACATTGTGGAGGACTAAGTGGTCATTTTGGCCATGACAATATATATGCACAATTAGGTTCTTTTTTTTATTGGATGGGTACGAGGGTAGATGTTAAAACATTTGTGGAAATATGTAGGATTTTTCAATATACTAAATGAAGACAACATAACGCTAGCCTATATAAATCATTTCCCATACCTAACAAGCCTTGGTAAGCCATTAATATGGATTTTGTTTTGGGTTTTCAAAACAATCATAGGAAAAATGATTATTTTTTGTAGTAGTGGAAAGATTTTCTAAGATGGCACTTTATACCCTATTTGAAAAAAAATGATTCCACTCACATTACTAATTTGTTTTTTAGGGAAGTTGTGAGACTACATGGATTGCCTAGTAGTATAGTCTCATATCGAGACACAAAATTTGTTTGAAATTTTCGGAAGAAATTGGGAAAAACCTTAACCTATATCTCATCTTATCACCCCAAAACAGATGGGGAAACTGAGGCTACTAATAGAATTTTTGGAAATATATGGAGATTTCTAGTCAATAAACATAATAAACAATGGGATAAAGTACTCCCACAAGCTAAGTTTTCATATAACGTTTCTCCTAATAGGAGTATAGGAAAAATATCTTTCTAATGTGTATGGAATGCACCCTAGAGGTATTTATGAACTCAAAAATTTGGGGAAAGAAGAAGCTCAAAGTGTTGGTGCAGACGAATTTTCTAGAACCATGCAAATGGTACATGAACAAGTCAAAGAAAAACTTCAATAAAGTAGCCTTAAGTACAAATAGAGGGCTGATCTCTAGAGAAGGGAATTAAATTTTGAAGTTGGGGATTTGGTTTTAGAACATTTGTGGAAGGAAAGGTTCCCAAATGGGAATATAATAAACTGAAATTAAATAAAATTGGTCCTTGCAATGTCTTGTGGAAGTTCTCAACAAATCCTTATGAGATTGAGTTACCCCCTCATATAGGGATTTCTACTATATTTAATGTTCCATATTTATACCATTATATAGAGACTGAAGAATAAGACCATGATGGAAACGATAAGATTCACTGGGAAGATCATCTACCTACCATTTAGAAGTTGTAGATGGAGAATATTCTTGACCAAAATCTTATCATAAGGACCCGAAAAAAAGAAGAAGTATTATCAGTATTTAGTTAAGAGGAAAGGTCTTCCAATTGAAGAAGTATTTTGGATGAGTGAATAAGAGTTTTTGAAACATGGTGGCACTATTTCATACCTCATGGAAAGGAGTTCATGAAATGTTTTATTTTGAGGGAGTTTGATGAAGGAGCATCTCTCCCGATTTTGTTTTCAAGAAATTGTTTTGATGTAAATATCTCCTTCAATTAATATTTTCTTTCTTATGTGTCCCTTGAGGGGAAATCATACATATATGTTTTTTTCTATTTGTTTATGTGTTTTTTTATATAGAAAACTATTCTGGTTGTTAAATGAGGGCATATATAAAAATCCCAAATTCCATCTTTAAGAAGGCTACTATTAGCCAACGTCTCCATTTTTTGTTATGAAATAAATTCCTTGTGTTTTGTTTGAAAATATGGGTTTGAAGACTTCAAAAAGGAAAATAACTTGAGGAAGAAGAAGGAAATAATTTTTTTATGCCCTCGAAGGCTCTATCACATGATATATTTTCATTTTGAATTTTTTTGTTAGACTAGATGCTATGATTTATTTCTTTCAGTTATGGATCTATCCACCCATGGTAGATATTTGATTTAGAGGAGCAAGTCCAAGGTAGAATACTAATTCTTAACCAATCATAAATTAGGGTAATCCACCACATATGATAAAATTCAGTTTTTGTTAGAAAGGTTAAGCAATGATCTGTATTGTAGAATTCTCCTGCATGAATCCTCCATTAAAAAAATGAAACCTCTTGTTGAATTTAGATAATACCCTATGGAGGAAATTAATATAGCAAAATTACAATTGCTAATATTTGGCTGAATACCAAAGCAGCAGGCCTATAGTTGGAGGTCGGGAGGTCGGGCCTCCATGCTCTTTCATTGAAATAAATTCTCCTGAATAGCTTGAGTTCCAACCTTGTGTGGGTGGATCCTGTTAGAGTCGGTATCTTCATCCCTCCGTCAGAGATCAAATTTCTCTTGTTGAATTTCATTTTAGGTGTCTCACTCAGTTCAGTCAGCTGAATTCCATTAGGAGCATGGATCATCTGACGGCAGGGTCTTGTCACTCATATCCCTCATGTCATGTACCTGCTGGTCCGTGTTTGTTCATCAAAATCATTTAAAGTCATTTTTGGTCTCCTGGTTAACAAAGAGTCATTTTAGGGTTTTAGGTTTATTAGGTCTAGGGTTTCGTTAATTTATTCTTCAAAATGACTAATAATGTCAGTAGGCACATGAGGGAGGTTCAAGATGGGTTTTCATTGCAAAAATTTCATCGTCATAATGCTTGATAATGATTTTTCTTCAAAAATCTGTTGTGAAGAAAAATCCTCTATTTCATCTTTTGTAACAAATGCAATGTAATTTTCAAAGCTTCTTCAGTTGTAAAGTACTCCATGTGCAGCCCTGGTCACCTTTTCCAAAATCCCATGCCAAATATCCCTGCAAAAAAAAACAAGAAGTTCATCATTCAGCTCAAAAATCAAAAAGCAAGCAAAAAAAAGTTTATGTGAAAAGTGTCAAAGTTCAAACATTACAAAAGTGAGTTTTCAAGAATCAAAAAATCAAAATCTTTGGCATAAAGATATTTTTGTGTTTCAAACAATTCATTTGCAAGCCAAGACATCAATGAGCCAAGAGAAATAGTGGAGGAAGCAAAGCCAGAGTTGGAGGCCGAAATTGTGGTGAAGTTCACTGTCACGGTGCACTGGGTGGTGGTCGCGGCGCACTGGCTGAGCACGACGCATAGGGCTGCTCTACACAGTGAAAATTTGAACGGTCGCAGCGCATAAGGAGGGCGCGGCGCACTGGGTTTTCTGCGTGGCGCACTGAGCCGAAACACATAAATTGTTGCCATTTCTCTCAATGATCAAAATGACTCGGTCTCTCTTTGTTCGAGTAAGTCCATACAATCACTCCATTGCTTATGATAAATGTTTGGTGTTGATTGAGATTGAATGTGAGAGTTTGAATGCCAAAAACTTAAACCCTATCATCTTGTTAAGAATTTCTCTCTTAGGGTTTGAAGTTGGTGTTTTAAAAATAATTTTGTGCCACATATCCCATTCCCTACCTTGTTTTTCCTCCCCCTCACTGTTATCTCATCCTTGCAGTCCATTTCCCATCTCTCTACATCTCTAAAAGTCACTTACTTCTAAGCCCCATATAACTATCCCTAAGTCATTTAATTTCCTATCACTCTCCCTCTCCCATCTCACTTATAAAAATTCCCAAACCCCAAGTTTCCCAAACAGTCAAGTGGCTGTCCAGTGTCCCTACATTTGTCAAAATTCCAAAAGGAAAATTATCTTTTAATTAAATCCCATTGTTCCCACTGCCCTATTTCTCCTACAGTCCCTCCCCTTTGACACATATTTGGCAATTGAAACAAAGCACCAAATTCTCATTTTCCTCTCATATAAGCCAACATACACCTTGCATGGACATCATGAAGACAGATATTGACACATCATATGACAGAGATAGTGATTCTACTACTGAGCTACATTCACCTAGACGGCCTCGTAAAGGTGGCAAATATGTGAGAGAAGATCCCACCTCATTGACTCAATTGCAGGCTTGCCCACTTGCCATAGCATGTTTTCGAGAGCAGTCATGCTATTAGTATTGTGAGATGATTGCTAGGATTCATCATCATCAGGATTTGGCTCGTTTGTTTGTATTGCATTTACATGATGGTCAGGTAACTCTTGCTGGTGTAACTTTCAGTTTGACATCGGAAACCATCTCTCAAGCAACCGGAATACCGAATGTGGGTGAACAGTGGAACAAAAGACAATAGGTGGACAGAGTGCATTATGAACCATATATCAGGCCTAGCTTTGTGAGGCAACTTAGCAGAGTGTTCCCATTCTGGTTCCTGAAGGAAGCCTATGCGCCTCTGATGAAACTCATTATCAGATATTTCAGTTGTGAGGGCCGGTTTTCACCCCTCTATGCCTACCACATAAGGTTATTGATGCATTTCACCAGAGTGAGGATGATGAACATACCTTATTTTATGTGCCGGAACATCGAGAGAATGACCACTCTTGTGCAGAAGAAAACTCCCGAGCAGCAGTACAACAATATTTATCACTATGCACTCATCAAGATCGTGGTTGTATATCAGCTTGGATTGCAGGGCATTTCATGGGAGGATTTCATTTCCCGTCATTTATTCACAGCTCCTTAGGTTCCTCCGGAGGTTGTTCATGAGCCAGGTGAACCTTCACATCAGCCTGAAGGTCACGAGATAGAGCCTATCACTGTGCAATTGTTTGTTACTTATCAGAGAGGCACCAGAGTATTATTTGCAGCAACCCTACGAGTACTATCTCCACCTGGGGTGGAAGGGGTCTCACTGCTGTCATCAGCAGCACAGGTATAGGTACAGAACATAGGTAAGAGGCCTATGCAGGATGAGGGCCCTTCAGGAGGCCAAGATACTGATTTCATACTTATTGATGAGGATTTGAGCTCTCTAAGCTCAAAGTTGAGAGAGACTATTCAGGAGAAGAAGGCGGAGATTGACACATTGACCGTCAAATTGCAGAGATCCCAATAGATCATAAATTACCTGGAGCAGTGAAACAAACAGTTAGAAGATCAACAAACAATCATGGAGTTGCAAAACATCCATGAGAACTGGCAAGCTGCTCAAAGAAGCCAAACTGAGATGACACCCATTGAGTGGGAGATTGAGGCTGATAGAGATACTTGGCTTGAGAGGGTCAATATTCATCTTGAGAAGCTGTTGGAGAAGGAAAAAAAGGAAAATAACATGCTCATGCACATGAAGAACCATCATTGGGCACGAAATCATGTTTGCAAAGCCAGGATCAAGATCCTGAAAGCAAGACTGAAGAGGGCACTAAAGCGTCGTAAAAGGCATGATAGACTCCAAATTTTGGCCAAAGCTTCTTTGGCCCAGAATAGTGCTTGATGGTGGATATTCAGCCCAAATTTCAAGAAATTTGGGAAACTTTTTGTCAATTTTGAATTTTTTGGCCTAAATATAGATTTTTCCACCCGACGTGTAGCGCCACTTGGCGCGCGCTTATAATTGGCAGCTCCTTTGGAGGAAAAATTTGCATTTATAGATTTTTCATCAAAATTTATGCATGCCTATCCATTACCTAAGGATTTTGACAAGTTTTGGGTTGCCTAAGGGTCAAAAACACCCTAAAAATGACCTTTCTGCCACTTTTTGGACACATAGGAAGCAGTGTTGGTAGATTTGATTTTTGGAGGGGAAAATGGAAACCGAATTTAGAAATTCTACTTGGGTTGGAAGGTAGACAGGTAGGGATTTCCAACGAGCTATCCTGCACTCAATTTGGACTTCGGGAAGGCCTTCAAAATCAGCCTCAAAGTTGTGCTATGCATAGAGATTTCAGGCGCGACGCATTGGGAAATTTGGCCTATTTTTCACTCAGCAGCTCAGATTTTCACCTAGTTTTGGCTAGTTTTACTTTTTCATGTAACTCTTGATGTAAATTGATGTAATTTCATGAATTTTATGTAATTTTGGCACATTTTTACTCATCTTAGTAGATTCATTCACCAAAAAGTGAAATGTAAGTGAATGAATCAATTTCCTATCATATAGAGGCAAGTTGTTTCATTGCCTATTTTCAAGTTCTTAGTTTAGATATGGTTGAAACAGCTCCTAGAATGATGAGCTCGACCCATAGAGGCATGGGGATGATTTAGGCTTGTTTATATCTTGTAATTCTTTAGTCATTTTCAAGGTTGGTCACTTGGGATTGCTTGGAGCTTCATTGTACATTCATCTCTGGAATTTTGGCAAAGGAATAGACCAGGGTTTGTAGCACTCTTTGGGATCCATGTGACTCTATGTTTTAATGGTGTGTTTATCTCAGTGATTTTAAGTTCATTGATGTTTATGTGTATCATTTCCCTTCTCCTTTCTTCTTAAATTAAACAAATGAGTTATAAAGGTGGAATTCATTAGATTGCTTTGCTCTGCCTTCAGTTTTGTTTAATTTTCCATGTTTTCATCTATTTGAAGAGGATTCTTGAAAGCATCTTGCCCTCTTCATCTCCTCACTGGTCTGAAATATCCATTCATTCAATCCAAAGCATCAAAATAATTGCCTTCCTTTCCCCATTCAGAACTCTGAAAAAACTAGGCCTCATCCCTGGACCCAAAACTACCTTTCCCTTTGATTCCAACAAAAACCCCCAAAATCAAAATCAAAACTCTTTTACTTATATACCTAGCCTAAAATTAGCTTTTATTTCAAGTCATCTCAAGCCCTATTGATTATTTTTGCTGAGATTGACTCGGAGAGAGCCCTCTCCTGATCTGGTAGGGCTACCTACTAGACTGAGCATGGTTTGATGTTACCCTAGACTCTGCCTTCCTTCATCCTGAGTTAGATTTAGGCTATAACATAGTGGCGACTCCACTGGGGAAGAAAATGGTTTTCTTGTTGGTGTTATTTGTTTTATAAGCTATAGACGGAGCCTGAAGTTATTCCAGGTAGCCTTTGAAATGCTCTTGCTTTTCATTAGCGAAAGTAGATAAGCGCTTCTTCAGTCAATCTCCGGTCTATCTTGTAAACGTGACACTTGACTTGTAAATTTCCCCAGTACATCAGATCATTCTAGAATTTGGATGATGAGTTTAGAATTTTTTAGGCTGAACAAGTTGGTTTTGTCCCTTTGATTTTTGAAATAATTCAACACACTGGATTCCAGATGACATACTAGAGCAAATCCGGATCCCGATCCACCTCCAGTGTATTAAAATCCCAATCTGATTTCAAGAATCCTTCGTCGAGAAATTCTTGTGATTCCTCTATTCAAATCTCATTCATGTCCTGTTGTTTTTGAGTACCTTGAAGATCTTGAATTTGATGAACAATTTGAGTTGTCGTTGTTTGAGACGAAGTCTGAAAGTGCTACTGGTTCCACTGTCATAAATCCAGAGTTTATCAAGTATCTTGAAATTGAACAGGCTAATAGATCCATTGACAGTTATATTTTGAACATTCAGAATTCTATTGTGGCAACAAATATTCCTGAGTTTATAGAGTCTGCATCTGAAACTCTTGGCGCAATTACATCTGGTTCACAAGTTCATACTGAGCCTCCTTTCATTCCTACCATTCCCTTGCAACCATCTATTTCTGATCAACAATCTGCAGTAGTATCGCCTCCATCCACACCTCATACATCAACTGTTCCGACTCCACCTATATTTCCAAATCCGATTGTAAATCCACCAAGAGCAATGGCTGCCTGATTTGCACCTTTTGTGTTGCCTCAAAACTTGGATGACATGCCTGCTGATTATCAAAGTAAAATTCCATTGTTTGATGGTACTCTTCAAAGTGTTCTTGCTCAGAAATATGTTGATAGAATGGCAGATTTATTTGACCTTCATGAAATTGATGCAGAAAATGTGACCATGAGATTATTTGTGCAAAATTTTGGAGGTGAAGTAAGAAAGTGGTTCAGAGCTTTGCAGCCTAGAAGTATTGCTACATTGGCTGAGCTTCAAAGACAATTCTTGGATCAATGGGAAGTAAAGAAAGATCCTCTTCAGATCACTTCTGAATATACCAAGATCAAGCGGAACGTTGGTGAGTCTGTCCAAAATTATTGTATTATATTCAATGCGGTTTACAATGCAACTCCTGATGATTTAAAGCCATCTAGGAGGTTGGCTTTGCTTAAGTTTCCAGATGGTTTCTATCCAGACATGGCCTATCAATTAACAGAAAGATATCTGGCCACTTTGGAAGACATGCAGAAAATTGCAGTGAGTGTTGAAGCTAATTTGAATGACAAGAGAGCTAGATTGAAAGCTGAAAATAAAGTAGCAATTAAGGAAGAGGTTTCTACTTCAGATAAAGTACTCCACAAGGTGGAAAATATGATTGAAATATTAACACTTGATAAGCCTGAACTGTAGATCAGAAATCCTAACTTCTGTGGCTAGCAGCAACCACAATTCAGGATAAAACAACGAGAGCAGCGAGCACAAGAACCAACAGTACAATAGCAGGTAAAGACACCTTTACAACAGAATTTTGTTGGTCTAGAATCAGATGATGAAGATAATGTAATAGGAGAAGAGAATCACTTCTTTACACTTGATGATTTGCCAACTTTTATCACTGAAGATGAGGAATATTCAGAAAGTTCAGCTGTACAAAAAGACGAGGATTTCATTTTGGCAAATTAGACAGCTCTTGAAGAAGAGTCGGATGAATGTCAGAGAGGTTATATGAATGCTTTTTCTGCCTAGTAGTGACAATATTCACTTCGAAACAGATACGTGCCTATCAATCCAATCCAAAAGAGAAAGGAAGTTTCAACACCAAAGAATGATTCACCTGTTGCACAAAAGAAGGGAAAAGAGATAGCTGATCCCACTACTAGCAAATCTCCATCAGCAAATGAAAGATCCAATCAGCCAATCGTATCGAGGGAGAAAGCTGAAAAGAAGGATGTTCCAGTCAAGGAGGTAGAGAAAGTTTCAGTTTTTAGCTTAGAGAATGAAATTGCTAAGTTAAAAGTTTCCATTCCTTTGACTGAATTGATGAAGAATAGCAGCTATAAGGTCAGGTGTCTAAAATTCTGAATTTCGATCCAATGTCTAATATGGTGAATGTGGAAGATGATCAGCCTGAGTTGATATTTGGACCAGCATTGGATGGTGAGTCTCCAGATAGTGATGTGCCTCCTTTTTATATCAGCCTTAGATTGCATGATTTTGGGTTACATAATGCCATGTTTGATTCCGGAGCATCTCATAATCTCATGCTGAGAGAAATCATGGAGAAATTGGGATTGGACATCACTAGGAAATATCATGATCTTTACTCTTTCGATTCTAGTAGAGTAATATGCATTGGGCTTATCAAATATTTGGTGGTTAGTTTAGATCAGATTCCGACTAAGAATGTTTTGATGGATGTGGTTGTGGCAGATATTCCTCCTAGATTTGGCATGCTTCTTTCCAGATCTTGGGGAGCAAAACTGAAGGGAACATTGTAGCTTGATTTATCCTATGCTACCATTCCTGTGTTTGGTCAGATGAGGAAATTGTACCGGGAGCAAAAGATGAAGTACATGATCACCAGCAAGGAGAAACTGGTAAATCATCCAATCAATTATGTACATATAGATTTAGAGTCATTTGTTTTGTATTCAGATAGTTTCAATGATGTAAATAGTCAATTATTTGAAGTATAAGACATTCCGGAGATCACCGATAATTTCAGAGAGGTCATAAAGAAAGAGAGACAAAAGCTTGAAAGTTCCACTGAGAAATCAACCTTCCAACAGCAGCAAAAATTTGATGGACAACAAGCAAAAATAACAGAGAAAACAAAATTTCAGCACTTGGAAGAAGATGAAGATGGTTTATGGACCATGGATTTTGATGGCACAGTAGGGAGTGATGATGCTAGAATTGGCATTTGGGTATGCATCCCTTTTTCCGCTCCTAACAAGGTACCGAGTAATGTAAGGGTCCGTTCTTATAAATTAGCTTTTGATTGTTCAAATAATGAGGTAGAATACGAAGCTTTAATTGCTAGTCTGAAAATTCTTAGAAAGTTGAATGCTAAGAGGATTGCAGTGTATGGCGACTCCGAGTTGGTAATTAAGCAAGTGAAAGGTGAATACCAAGCTAAGCATCCTCGAATGCGGGCTTACCGAAATGCTATTCTTGATATCTTGAAATTGTTTTCAAACTATACTTTGACTTGTGTCCCTCGTATTCAGAATGGTATTGCAGATGCACTTGCAAAGGCAACAAGTAATTTGAAAATTCCGATGAACTCAAGTAACAAATTTGAAATTCATGTGAAACATCGTCCGACTATCCCAGAAAATCAAAGGTATTGGCAAGTATTCCAAAATGATGATGAGATCGATGAATTTATGCAAAATGAAGGCAAATTCAAAGACACTTCAATTGATATGGAGCATGATGATGGTGAGGCTGATGTGCAAGTAAATCAGATGGAAGTTTTGCAGCTGAAGGATAATGTCATTCCTAAAGGTCTAATACCTTTAGAGGAGCTCTTCTATCAAGATGACGTAGCTCGAAAACCAACCTTGCGACCAACTGAAAAGGGAATTGAAGATGTGAACATTGGATCAGCTGAAAATTCAAAGATGGTGAAATTGTCCAAAGCATTGCCACCGGAGGTAAAAGAAAAATATGTCAGTTTATTGTATTCTTTTGCTGATGTATTTGCTTGGGACTATTCAGATTTGAATACATATGATACAAACATAATTCAGCACACGATTCCGATTAAGCCAAATCAAAAGCCTTTCAGGAAGAAGTTGAGAAGAATAAATCCAAAGTTGCTGCCCTCAATTGAGAAGGAAGTCAATCGGTTGTACAAGGCTGGTATCATCATTCCCATAAGGTTTTCAAATTGGATTTCTAATTTGGTGCTCGTACGCAAGAAGACAGGTGAGATTAGTTTGTGCATTGATTTTAGGAATCTGAATAAATTTTCTTTGAAAGATAATTATCCATTGCCCAAAATGGATCACATACTTCAGCGAGTAGTTGGAGCATCTCGTATGTCGCTACTTGATGGTTATTCGGGGTATAACCAAATTCTGGTCCATCAGGATGATAGAGACAAAACAGTGTTCACTACTTCGTGGGGAACTTTCCATTACACTAAAATGCCTTTCGATTTGAAGAATGTTGCTGAGACATTTCAGCGCGCAATGGATATGGCATTTGCAAATGAGAAATATGTTTTTCTAGTTATGTATCTTGATGATCTGACAGTATTTTCCAATTCTGATGAAGAGCACCTTTACCATTTGAAGATTGTTTTTTAGCGGTGTAGAAAGTATGGTGTGTCACTCAATCCAAAGAAGAGTTTGTTTGCCATGGATGAGGGCAAACTTCTTGGTCATATTATCTCAAAATATGGCATCCGTATTGACCCAGCTCGAGTAGAAGCTATTCAGAAAATTGATCTTCCCTGAAAAAAAAAGGAGATCCAATCATTCAATGGTAAGATGAATTTCTTACGCCACTTTGTGCCTAATCTTGATGAACATCTAAGAGAAATTACAAACATGCTTAAGAAATATAGCATAGTGAAGTGGACTAAGGAGGCGGTAAAGTCTTTCAATTTAGTAAAATTGGTTCTTTCTTCAGCTCCGGTTTTGATCAGCCCAGATTATACTCAGGATTTTATTTTGTTTTCATTTGCTTCGGAGCATACTATGGCAGTAGAATTGGTGCAGAAAAGAGATCAACATGAAAAACCAATTGCTTTTTTCAGCCGAACCATAAGAGATGCAGCCTTAAAATATAACATCATTGAAAAGCAAGCTCTTGCTTTAGTGAAAGCGTTGAAAGATTTTTGAGTATATATTCTGCATTCTCATATTCTTGCTTATGTTCCTAACGTTGCTGTTAAGGATTTTTTAGTGCAAACAGATCCAAAAGGGAGACGGGGCAAATGGATTGCTGCCTTGTTAGAGTATGATGTGGAGATAAAGCCTACAAAGCTTATCAAAGGAAGAGGGCTGGCTAAGCTAATGGCTGAGTTGAATATGCATGCCTTGGACATCAATCTCATTGCTGCTATGTCCAAGGAGAATGAGGAAAGTTCATCAGTTCAGGTATCAGAAATCTTTGTGTTTTCTCCTTGGTATTCAGATATTGTATATGTGCTTCAAAATTTGTCACCACCGCCCAGTATGGTTAGAAACAAAAGTAGAACTCTGAAATTGAAGGCTGCTAAGTTTTGTATTTTGAATAATTCACTCTATTGGAAAGATCCTGGTGGTGTTTTGCTGAATTGTTTGGTTGAAGAAGAAGTAAAGTAGGTTATGGAGGATTTTCATAAGGGAGATTGCAGAGGTCACCTTTTTTGGAAAACAATGGCTAAATTTTTTTTGAGAGCGGGATATTATTGGCCGACACTTTTTGCTGATGTGTATAAGACTGTTAAAAGCTGTCATGAATGTCAGATTTTTGAAGGGAGGAAGAAATTGCAACCTTTGCCGCTTAAGCCCATTGAGGTAAGTGCTCCTTTTCAGCAGTGGGGTTTGGATTTCATTGGCGAGACCCATCCTGCTTCTTCATCTTAGCATAGGTGGATCCTCACAGTGACAGATTATTTCACGAAAGGGATTGAAGTAATTCCCACCAGGAAAGCTACGGATTCGGTAATAATTTCATTTCTTGAGAATAACATTTTGTCTCGTTTTGGTTGCCCAAATAAGTTAATTACTGATAACGCAACAGCTTTCAAATAAAAAAGAATGGTTGAGTTTTGTAACAAGTATCACATCATTTTGGGACACTCAACTACTTATCATCCACAAGGCAACGGATTAGCGGAGTCTTCCAATAAATCTTTGGTCAACATCATTAAAAAGTTGCTGGAAATAAATAAGAAAGGTTAGCATAAGAAGTTGGTTAATGCGCTTTGGGCAGACAGAGTGAGTCAGAAGAAATCAATTGGTATGTCCCCTTTTGAGCTAGTATATGGAGTTGACATGGTGTCTCCAACCTCTCTCGCAGTTCCAGTGGTCAAAATTCTACAGGAAGCTGGCAGTGAAGATGATCATATGCAAAGGAGAATAAATCAAATGATCCATTTGCAGCAGACGAGAGAAGAAGTTTTTCAAAACACGTTCAAGCTGCAAGAGAGAATTAAGAAAATATATGACAGAAAATCCAAAGCGGACAAGTTTCAATTGGAAGAAGTGGTGCTGAAATGGGATGCAAGAAATGAGGAAAAGGGTAAGCATGGTAAGTTCGAAAATCTTTGGAAAGGACCCTTTAAAATTGTTGCATATCGGGGTCAGAATTATTTTCTTATGAAAGAGATGAACGAGGAAGATTGTCCAGGAGGGCTGGTCAATGGTCGGCTGCTCAAGCGGTATCATTTCTGAAATGTTTTCTGCTGTTGACATTGTCACTGTACACACCGTTTATTTCAGTTTCATTGCAAGTGTGTGCTGTGATCTTTTCTTCAGTTTGGGGCCCAAGGTGAAGGCTATAATTCTGAAGAATGATTTCAGTTTGGTTTGAGTTCGTCGAGTCAGGTCTTTCAGTCATTTTGGTTTCAAAATTGAGTTGGTTTGAGTCAATTTTCAGTCAATAAATTGAGTCAAGAGTCTTGTGTTGATTTCTCGAAGTTATGGACTCCATATCCCAATGGACGAAGGCATTGCCTACTCTCCCAGAAATCTATAGTTCTTGGCACCTCCAAGGAGCTACCATCCCCATTGGAGCCAATGTTAGAGTCCGTATCTTCATCCCTCCGTCAGAGATCAAATTTCTCTTGTTGCATTTTATTTTAGGTGTCTCACTCAGTTCAGTCAGCTGCATTCCATTAGGAGCATGGATCATCTGACGGCATGGTCTTGTCACTCATATCCCTCATGTCATGTACCTGCTGGTCTGTGTTTTTTCATCAAAATAATTTACAGTCATTTTTGGTCTCCTGGTTAATAAAGAGTCATTTTAGGGTTTTAGGTTTATTAGGTCTAGGTTTTCGTTAATTTAGTCTTCAAAATGACTAATAATGTCAGCAGGCACATGAGGGAGGTTCGAGATGGGTTTTCATTGCAAAAATTTCATCGTCATAATGCTTGATAATGATTTTTCTTCAAAACTCTGTTTTGAAGAAAAATCCTCTATTTCATCTTTTGTAACAAATGCAATGTAATTTTCAAAGTTTATTCAATTGTAAAGTACTCCATGCGCAGCCCTGGTCACCTTTTCCAAAATCCCATGCAAACTATCCCTGCAAAGACAAACAAGAAGTTCATCATTCAACTCAAAAATCAAAAAGCAAGCAAAACAGAGTTTATGTGAAAAGTGTCAAAGTTCAAACATTACAAAAGTGGGTTTTCAAGAATCAAAAAATCAAAATCTTTGGCATAAAGATATTTTTGTGTTTCAAACAATTCATTTGCAAGCCAAGACATCAATGAGCCAAGAGAAATAGTGGAGGAAGCAAAGCCAGCGTTGGAGGCCGAAATTGTGGTGAATTTCACTGTCACGGCGCACTGGGCGGTGGTCGCGGCGCACTGGCTGAGCACGACGCATAGGGCCGCTCTACACAATGAAAATTTGAACGGTCGCGGTGCATAAGGAGGGCGCGGCACACTGGGTTTGCTGCGCGGCGCACTGAGCCGAAACACATAAATTGTTGCCATTTATCTCAATCATCAAAACAACTCGGTCTTTCCTTGTTAGAGTAAGTCCATACAATCACTCCATTGCTTATGATAAATGTTTGGTGTTGATTGAGATTGAATGTGAGAGTTTGAATGCCAAAAATTTAAACCCTATCATCTTGTTAAGAATTTCTCTCTTAGGGTTTGAAGTTGGTGTTTTAAAAATAATTTTGTGCCACATATCCCATTCCCTACCTTGTTTTTCCTCCCCCTCACTGTTGTCTCATCCTTGCAGTCCATTTCCCATCTCCCTACATCTCTAAAAGTCACTTACTCCTAAGCCCCATATCCCTATCCCTAAGTCATTTCATTTCCTATCACTCTCCCTTTCCCATCTCACTTATAAAAATTCCCAAACCCCAAGTTTCCCAAACAATCAAGTGGTTGTCCAGTGTCCCTACATTTGTCAAAATTCCAAAAGGCAAATGATCACTTAATTAAATCCCATTGTTCCCACTGCCCTATTTCTCCTACAGTCCCTCCCCTTTGACACATATTTGGAAATTGAAACAAAGCACCAAATTCTCATTTTCCTCTCATATAAGCCAACATACACCTTGCATGGACATCATGGAGACAGATACTGACACATCATATGACAGAGATAGTGATTCTACTGCTGAGCTACATTCACATAGAAGGCCTCGTAAAGGTGGCAAACATGTGAGAGAAGAGCCCACCTCATTGACTCAATTGCAGGCTTGCCCACTTGCCATGGCATGTTTTCGAGAGCAGTCATGCTATTAGTATTGTGAGATGATTGCTAGGATTCATCATCATCAGGAGTTGGCTCGTTTGTTTGTATTGCATTTACATGATGGTCAGGTAACTCTTGCTGGTGTAACTTTCACTTTGACACCGGAAACCATCTCTCAAGCAACCAGAATACCAAATGTGGGTGAACAGTGGAACAAAAGACAGCAGGTGGACATAGTGCATTGTGAACCATATATCAGGCCTAGCTTTGTGAGGCAACTCAGCAGAGTGTTCCCATTCCGGTTCCTGAAGGAATCCTATGCGCCTCTAATGAAACTCATTATCAGATATTTCAGTTGTGAGGGCCAGTTTTCATGCCTCTATGCCTACCACATCAGGTTATTGATGCATTTCACCAGAGTGAGGATGATGAACATACCTTATTTTATATGCCGAAACATCGAGAGAATGACCACTCTTGTGCAGAAGAAAACTCCCGAGCAGCAGTACAACAATGTTTATCACTATGCACTCATCAAGATTGTGGTTGTACATCAGCTTGGATTGCAGGGAATTTCATGGGAGGATTTCATTTTCCGTGATTTATTCACAGCTCCTCAGGTTCCTCCAGAAGTTGTTCATGAGCTAGGTGAACCTTCACATCAGCTGGAAGGTCACGAGACAGAGCCTATCAGTGTGCCAGTGTTTGTTACTTATCAGAGAGGCACCATAGTATTATTTGCAGCAGCCCGACGAGTACTATCTCCACCTGGGGTGGAAGGGGTCTCGTTGCCGTCATCAGCAGCAAGGTACATGTGCAAGATAGAGGTAAGAGGCCTATGCAGGATGAGGGCCCTTCAGGAGGCTAAGATACTGATTTCATACTTATTGATGACGATTTGAGCTCTCCAAGATCAAAGTTGAGAGAGACTATTCAGGAGCAGAAGGCGGAGATTGACACATTTATCGTAAAATTGCAGAGATCCCAATGGATCATAAATTACCTGGAGCAGTGAAACAAACAGTTAGAAGATCAGAAAAAAATCATGGAGTTGCAAAACATCCGTGAGAAGCGGCAAGTTGCTCAAAGAAGCCAAACCGAGATGACACCCATTGAGCGGGAGATTGAGGCTGATAGAGAGACTTGGCTTGAGAGGGTCAATATTCATCTTGAGAAGCTGTTGGAGAAGGAAAACAAGGAAAATAAAATGCTCAGGCACATGAAGAACCATTATTGGGCACGAAATCATGTTTGCAAAGCGAGGATCAAGATCCTAAAAGCAAGACTAAAGAGGGCACTAAAGCGTCGTAAAAGGCATGATAGACTCCAAATTTTGGCCGAAGCTTCTTTGGCCCAGCATAGTGCTTGATGGTGGACATTCAGCCCAAATTTCAAGAAATTTGGGAAAATTTTTGTCAATTTTGAATTTTTTGGCCTAAACACAAATTTTTCCACCCGACGCATAGCAACACTTGGCGCACGCTTATAATTGGTAGCTCCTTTGGAGGAAAGGTTTTCATTTCTGGATTTTTCATCAAAATTTATGCATGCCTATCTATTACCTAAGGATTTTGATAATTTTTGGGTTGCCTAAAGGGTCAAAAAACCCTAAAAATGACCTTTCTGCCACTTTTTGGACACACATGTAGCAGTGTTGGGAGATTTGATTTTTGGAGGGGCAAATGGAAACCAAATTCCGAAATTCCACTTGGGTTGGAAAGTAGACAGACAGGGATTTACAATGAGCTATCCTACACTCAATTTGGACTTTTTTAAGGCCCTCAAAATCAGCCTCAAAGTTGTGCTACGCATAGAGATTTCAGGCGCGACGCATTGGGAAATTTGGCCTATTTTTCACTCAGCAGCTCAGATCTTCACCTAGTTTTGGCTAGTTTGAATTTTTCATGTAACTCTTGATGTAACTTGATATAATTTCATGAATTTGATGTAATTTTGGCACATTTTTACTCATCTTGGTAGATTCATTCACCAAAAAGTGAAATGTAAGTGAATGAATCAGTTTCCTATCATATAGAGGCAAGTTGTTTCATTGCCTATTTTCCAGTTCTTAGTTTAGATATGGTTGAAACAGCTCCTAGAATGATGAGCTCGACCCATAGAGGCATGGGGATGATTTCAGCTTGTTTATATCTTGTAATTCTTCAGTCATTTTCAGGGTTGAACACTTGGGATTGCTTGGAGCTTCATTGTACATTCATCTCTGCAATTTTGGCAAAGGAATAGACCAGGGTTTGCAGCACTCTTTGGGATCCATGTGGCTCTATGTTTTGATGGTGTGTTTCTCTCAGTGATTTTAAGTTCATTGATGTTTATGTGTATCATTTCCCTTCTCCTTTCTTCTTAAATTAAACAAATGAGTTATAAAGGTGGAATTCATTAGATTGCTTTTCTCTGCCTTCAGTTTTGTTTAATTTTCCATGTTTTCATATGTTTGGAGAGGATTATTGAAAGCCTCTTTCCCTCTTCATATCCTTACCGGTCTGAACTATCCACTCATTCAATCCAAAGCATCAAAACAATTGCCTTCCTTGCCCCATTCAGAACTCTGCAAAAACTAGGCCTCATCCCCAGACCCAAAACTGCCTTTCCCTTTGATTCCAACAAAAACCCCCAAAATCAAAATCAGAACTCTTTTACTTATATACCTAGCCTAAAATTAGCTTTTATTTCAAGTCATCTCAAGCCCTATTGATTATTTTTGCTAAGATTGACCCAGAGAGAGCCCTCTCCTGATCTGGTAGGGCTAGCTACTTGACTGAGCGTGGTTTGATGTTACCCTAGAATCTACCTTCCTTTAGCCTGAGGTAGATTTAGGCTATAACAGATCCGACCGAATAGTCATAGGTTAGGTAGTTGGGCTCTTTCCCCAAGTCAATGAATCAATTATTTTTATTTGGGTGGTTCATTTAACCCCTAACTTTCCTTTGTAAATGTTAGCAAGCATGCATTCAAATAAAAATATTTTAATTATAAAAAAAAATTAAAAGAGAATAAGTAGGTTTGATGCAAAAATAGGAAAAAATGGGGGTTTACACATGAAATGAGAGGGGGAGAAATGTCAAGGTAAATTATTTCTATATTTTTTTTGTTTTGAGGAAGAGGGACTGTTGTTAGAGTGAATAATAATCACAAGTGTACGAAAAAAACTCACTTTAGCTGTGCATAACAAATAACCCTATCATCAAATGTGGCTATCAATTTCCTTAGATCTATAGTAGGTGATCAGAATAAATGCTACAAAAATCGAAACTATGCAGTTAAAGACATTATACAACGAAAATAAACAAGATTTTCTCCATACATCAAATAGACAAGACAATAATTTATAAATATTTTTTTGTATTATGACATCTGGGAAGGGAACAAAGAAAGATGTTACCATTCCCCCTCAATGGGATGGATTATTGTATGTCCCCAGTGCTTCAGATCCTAGATATCTCTCTCTTGATGGTGGAGAAAACCCAGACAAAATTGAACTCAAAGGGAGCTCACAAGAAAAAGTAGAAAAAATATGAAAATAATGGAGGATCAAAGTCAGACCAAAAGTATAGATCAAAAGGTGATAAAAAAGGTTGTGAATGAATGGAAAAACCCTTCTATTTATAACAAAATATTGAGTTATTCTAGATATTGGTGCATAATTAAAATATTATTAACCAAATCTAGACCCAACTTACTTGAAATATTTTATTATTTTTGGTGGAGGAAAAAGGAATTTAGAATTGGCTAATCCCTTTATTTAGAAATAATAAATAAATAAATGATTTATTTATTTTTTCAAGGATGAGGTTAAGGAATAATTAAATAAATAATGATTTAAATAATTATTCCTAGAGAATAATAAATAATAATTTATCTAATTAATTCTCAATTTTTGGGTTAAATATGACCAATAATATTAATTAAACAATGGTTTAGTTAATTATCACTAGAGTAAAATCAAACAAATAAGGATTTATTTAATTATTCCTCATGGGGTTTCCTGCTTAGACCATAAATAATTTAATAAACTATGGGTTATTAAATTATTTATCATAGTGAAAGCAATTTTACTATGGTAAAATTGGTCTTAGATGGTGTACTTTAGTCCATCTAATAGTAACATGTTAGATGACCAAAAATTGGTGTAACAGATTGCCCCCCAACGTGCGAACATTATGAGCTAATAGTATGACCGAAGTACGTTGTAAGAACATAACCACTAGATACCGAAGGGGATTCAGAGAGAAAGAGAGATATATATAAGACAAAATAAAGCGAGAGAGGACAAGACCCTGAGGAGGAAAAACTTAAGGTGCGAAAAGTCTCTTTTATGAGTGATTACATGTTCTCAATGAGGCGGGGGAGGCATAACTAAGCCCGCCGAGATGACAAAGTACAAAGAATAATGGTGCACCCAAAAAACATGAGACTGATCTATATAGTTTATGTTGGCATAAAAATGGGCTAGATAAAAAACATAATGGATCCAACATACATATTGTGCCTAGGACAAAAGCCAGGACTTATATAATGATATATGAGTACATGAGATATAATAACAACCAAAGAGGCCCTGTAAAACAGGAAAGGGCTCTAAACATTTGAATGAAACATGAAAACTAAAAAGGCGTTGCAAACGGCTAAGGCCAGAACCATCAAATCTGCAGAGCTGCATCCAAGGTTGTAGTAAAGAGGTCATCCTGGTATGTGGTGGGCTACCTGAAGGGCCACCCCCTCACGAGGTTTGAAACATCTCACACACCTAGGAATCACTGGTACAACCTACTGCATCACTGAACCATCGAGTATAGAGATATCAAGCATGCCATAAGGAGCTGGAACTGAGAAACAATCAAGTCGAAGGCAAATAAAGGGTCCCCTTGCCTGATCTGAGGCTCTGAACAAGAGTGGAAGTTGGAACCAAGGTATGCTTCCCTCTAGACCTGTCTTCTGGAATGAATAAGCTGATGTCGACAGAAGGAGGTCTGCCATAGGTGAGGCAATAAGGAATCATCAACTAATGCATGAGGGATAATAGAAGAGCAACTGATATACTGACACTAGGGATGATGGTGGAATGGGGGGTACTAAGTAGCGGGCTGGCGACTTCACTTGTTAGAGCATAACTGGCATGAATGACCTGGAAGCTACTAACTCGACTCTGGAGGGGATAGGGGATAGTATGACTGAAGGCCAAAATGTGCAACACGAGAGAGGTAAAAAGTAATGAAGGATGGAAGACTGTGACACGAGACAAAAGGATCTCTGGACAGACTCCATGGATGCGATGATGACTCAACTCAGATTATTTAAACAAGGATTACTCGATGATACTGGCACGCAGAATAGGCCCGGTGGGGACCACAAAAGCATGAGTAAAATATGGTTACTCACGACGAAAATTGACAAGAGCATCGATGATAGCTTTCCAATGGTGCTAACGGTTCATCAAACCGAGCTATGGTTTGGTCGTAATTGGCGAAAGAAAAATTATGGTTTTTCTTTTAATAAGGAAATTTCCCTCCAATTTGATTCATTTACAAGTGTAGCTATGGTGAATGTGGAGAGGAGGAAAATTCCATAAATCTTACGGTGATCGTAGCAGACAAACCAACCAATGGAACCAATATCTGTGACTTTTAGGTAGGTGACCTTACTTATCTAAAGGTGGGCTTATTGATTCTTAGAAGGATGGTCCTGGTGAAGAATCAAGGTAAGAAAAGAATACGAGAATGAACTGCTAGAGAAGTTCTAGAATCATCCCCGCCCACCAAGTCAAATAGAGGGACCAAATGGTAAGTATGGTATCACACAAAGTATAATATTTGAAGATAGGGTACCAAACACCTACAATATATGGCGCACCAAAGAGGCCGGTAGGTCCAACTGTCTAGGGAATGGGATGATAATCAACCATACATAGATTGGGTGTGTCTAGGCCGAGACTTAGGTTAATCAAGTGAGAAAGTGGCCAGGGGTGCCATCATGCCTCCAAGCATGGGATACTGCCCCCAATAATAAGTGATGGAGGGGACTGATATGGTATGCAAAGGTGGGAATGATGCCCCTAGCAAGAGGAGTTTATGGAGTGCCATACATGATGTCACTATACCAAAGAGTGCCTTCAGAGATAATGAACTTGTGCTCACTGAGAAAATATAGAGGTTGGCCAACAACAATGTCTAAGGGACTGGGTTGTTGATGTAAGATGAAGGAATGATGAAGTGGATCATCCCTAGAGTGATCTGAAGTGATATGGAACTCTAGAGGTTCTTCTAAATGGGGAAGAATAATGGTACTAGAGTCAACACTACCAGATGCACTGGGAGGGTTGTGGAGAATTTCTTCTCCCGGACTTTCAAATATAGGTGCCTCCTTACCAAAACATTGGGTGTCAATGTAATGACCACAAGGTTCATGCACTACAAGGAAAATAACCTATAGAGGAGGTTATAAGGAGGTTTTTAGTGTTGTAAAATTGGCCAAAATTGTCAAAAAAACATTTGCTACAACATCCTTTTACGGTTACGGAGGTTTTGACGGTGCTTTTAATAGAAATTCAACACAACCAAAAAAATTGGGTGGCCGGAGGTTATTACGAATGTTTTTTCCATCGGTGGGCTACTAAGGTGTCAACGCACCGGTGCGTGTCATATAGAAGGTGGCCTAGGGCGGTCGAAGGTGCATGCACTGGGCCGTCAGGGTATAAAACCGCACCGGGCACAGTGTTGGTGATACAACGCACGGGGCCGTTATAATTGGTCTTGGGATTTGTGCAGTGCCCATAGGTCGTCTCAACGCCGGACCGGTACATAGACTTATAGAAACACACCAGTGCACAGTATCAGACAAACACACCGATTGTTCTGATTCGTATTGGTATTTGTGCAGTGTCCATAGATCGTACAAATGCACCAGTGCGTAGTCTCACATAAACGCACTAGTGCGTAGTATCGGACAAACGCACTGAGATTTATAATTGGTATTGGTATTTGTGCGGTGCCCATAGGTTGTACAAATGCACTGGTGCGTAGTCTCACATAAACACATCGGTGCATAGTATCGCACAAATGCACCAAGATTTATAATTGGAATTTGGTATTTTTGCGGTGCCTATAGGTCGTAGAAACGCATCGGTGTGCTGTATCATACAAATGCATTGGTGTACAGTAACTAAAATGCATTGATGTTCATTTTGTATTTTTTATAAACATCGATCTGTGACAGTGCAATTATTGTGATTTTTTAAAATTCATTATTCATCAAAAGTCGACACATGTATCTTATAACAATATTCATATTAATTAAATTTTTATTAATGCATTAGAATGTGATGTTTGGATTAATTTGTTATATCATATCATTATTATTGTGATTTTTTAAAATTCATTATTCATCAAAAGACAACACATATATATATCTTATAACAGTATTCATATGAATTAAATTTTTATTAGTGCATTTTAACGTGATGTTTGGATTAATTTGTTATATCATATCATCAAACTTCACATCTCTTCATTATAATATTTAATCATCTATAAATTTAATCAGTGGTGTTACATTTCACAGCGAAAATGGAGAACACAATAGAATAAATTAAAACATATATATATATATATATATATATATATATATATATATATATATATATATATATATATATATATATATATATTCTTTGTCATGCAAAGTGGGAGAGTTATTGGTATCCCTTTGTCTTTCAATTGGAACACTATGTCCATTACATTAAACAAAATTTCTGATTTCATAGAAAAATATTTCAAAAAATACAATGCCTTGCTTTGATATCCAAACATAGTGATCATCATTCTTCGCTTGAACTGCTATCACTGCTAGAGCTACTTCCATGACTTGGGGTTATTTTCAGGAATGTTTTGTCGATGGTGTTGATTTTTTTCTTCTTCTTCACCTTCCATCTACAAACATAAAAATAAATTGTAATGAGTGTATATACATTGGTGAGAATAATGCAAATTGCAATATTAAATAATATACATGAATGTAAATAGACAAGAAATGACGCACCATAGCAACGATTGACTTATGAACTATACACATTCTTTCAAAACCATGTAGTATATCATCTTTCAAGATTTCATTTGTTGGCACAGTTCCATACTTTGTTTCCTGCAAGTTTTATATCCCATAACAAATCATATATTTAATATAAAAGATTTTTTGTTCAATTAATTATAGATGGAGCTAAGTAAAACACGATCGATAGATGCTTACAAATTCCACAATTAATTTTTAATATGCCAACATATACTCACAAACCATATTTTCCCAATCTCAATCAATTCGTCTGATGTTTCTTCTTTGTATGTTAGCACCTGTTTGAAGACATTCAATGATGATTTTTGTAAAAAAACTTAAGAAATACAAAAATGAAATCTAGTTAAGTTGTTATAAGGAAGTAAAAATTACTCACAAACACAGATATCAACCCTTTTCTTCCTTGTTGTCCTATTTTATGTGCTGAATGGGTTCCATTTTCTTTTCTTTTCTGCAAGAAAATACTTGAGAATTAATATTTAATTCTAAATTGTTTATTTATTGTACCTAATAATCGAAAAATTCAACGATTACATATTACATTTGAAGTACGTTTTTGTTGATATGGCTCCTCCCGCGATGCAATTTTGTCCATTTGTTTGACCATCTCCTTGTACACATTTTTGGACATTCCTACATGCATATTTTTGATATTAGCTCATTCACCTTTTGAGATTTTCATAATCTTCCTGAAAATGTAACGTGAAAATATACTATTTATTTTTTATATTGATATATGAAAAGTCAATATAAAAAAAGTGATATTTATAAATAATTCTAGACAAAAATTTAAAGGAATATTACTTTTTCATTCCATCCTTTTTGTTGTTGTACGTTTTTTCTATTAAAAGTCTGACATGTCTCATTGACCAATTCTTTGGAAACTCTTCCTGTAGTTTAGATAAAATTTGGTTCTTGGAATCATTGGATTTATTTTTTTATTGTAAGTGGAAATAATGTCTATACATTTGTTCCACTATATCCCTTAAACTTTTGTAAAAGTTTTCCCCCCTTTCGTTAACCTCCAGCACCACTCCAAATGAGCTAAGGAGCGATTCATTTTCATTTGCATGTTCTATTTTTTTCTTTTCTTAGAACAACATTCCTTTTCTGAGTTTTTGGTCCCTGTAGAACATTAAACATATGTGAATTAATGGATTGTTTGACACATGTTATCTGACAATTTGAAGTATATTATTAATGAAAATTTAAAAAAAGAAACTCATATTGGATCGATAGTATTTTTTCATTCACCTGATTCATCCTTTTGCAATTTTTCCATCAAGCTTTTACGCTATTCTGGTCTTAGATCAGAAATAGTCTTATCGAGCTTCGTCATTTTATGGCTTTTCATGATACACAATAAACAATACATATTAGTTAAACTTACATATAGTTCAAAAATAATATTTTTTGTAAATAATTTACAAAGAACTTGCATTTTTTTCTTTTCTTGATGTGTTATCAGTATTTTTGTTACTTGATCTCTTTTCAGCCATTTATTTATCAATATGAAACTCGTAACATATCATTCATTAATATATTTTATAAATAAATTGTCAAATTTTGAGGTAAAAAAAAAAATTCTCAAGAAACCGGTGCGGCATTCATGGTGTACACACTGACATCAGTGCGTGGGGGTCTTATAAACACACCACCAAAATAGTATAATAGACCGTATGGTGCTCTATGTAAATAAGGAGCATCGATGCGTTACATTTTAACCACCACACCGATTAAAATATACAAAATAATAAAAATTGTCTAGTGTTAGTTTTTGTAGCATAAACTGTAATATCCCTTTTAGGAATTTCTGCAAAATAGTCCAAGGGGACGTTGTATAAGGAAGCCAATGCAAGAATAATATGGAAGAGGACCTGGATATCTTTGTTTACCCTTCATACATTACTCTTCCAGAATATTAGCTCAAATAAATTACCCTAGGAGGGTTATACATATCCTCCAATCCTATGTATCTCAAACAATGCTCAAAAGGCAGAGCTATAACAATATATGAACTCCAACAAGTAGCAGCAGTGAAACATCAATAAATATGTAGAAAGAAGAGTGAATATATATTATATTATGTACAGATATCAAAATATATGCAAGAACTTGAAGAAATATCTCTCAAGATAGGCCAGATCAGCCCCAAGACAGGTGTACATGCAAAAGTGAAAATGCCCAGCTACACAACCCAAAAACAAGCTATGAATGCACAGTCTGTGTGAGAATTTATTGAAAACTGATATGTATACAAATATGTAGCAATAAAATTCTCAAATAAATTTGGGGAGCAAGATCTCAACCCCATAAAACAATACTACAACAATCCTCCAAGGGATTGGCCAAAATACACAAAATGGAAAAATGCCAGAGTTGCAGTGTAGCAGCTGCAACTCAATACAATAAAAGGATGGAGGAGGATGGAAATGATGAAAATTATGTAGAAACCTCCTCCAATGATATTCAAATTGAAAGGATACTCCCTTCATTGAAGATTACACCCTCCAATCCATAGTGTGAACCCCTCCTGCAAGTACCCTCTGAAAATAACGTAATATGGGGAAGAGACTGTGCTGTGAATGAATTGAAACATATGGACCAATGCAAAAACTTGCAATGAATCTATATGATTTTCCTCACTGATCTCCCAGAGAAATAATGAGCTCCTCCTCTGCAAAATTAGCTCCGGAAGTGGGTAATAATGAATCCTCATTGCAACCCCCAACAACTCAACATTTCTGCCCAGCTGGAAAACGCTATAGCTAAATATGGTTACCTTGGCCTCAAGCCTGGATGTGAGGAGAATGAAGAACAAGTCCTCCAAATCTTCCCAATTAAGGAGAGGAAACTTCTAAACAAAAATCTCCCTTGTGCTAAGCAGCACAACTATCCCAGTTGAACAACTGGAGAGAGCAGAGAAAAATTGAAATCTCAAACATAATGAGCAATGGCTCTCCTTCCCTCTTTTATGCCAAGAGGAGGCTTCATTTCCATGGACCCCACCCATTATGGTTTCTCTCATCCAATAATATTCCCCCTATCGAAACTGCCTTGTCTTCTCATGCAAGCTACTCCTCCTTATGCAAGGCTATTTGACTTGGTCAAACTTGTCCTAGCCTTTTTGTATTTTCCCCTTTTCACACTATGAGGTGACAAATAAGCCACTTAAGTGACCCATTTTCACATTAGGAGTGTTTATTATGCTTCTTCATGGGCCCCCTTACCCATTTTATTCTTTTTATTAAAAGGAAAGAAAAATTAATGTTCCAATTAACTTAACGAAAATTTTGGAACATACAGTCCTCCCCTCCCAAAGATTGCTTGTCCTCAAGCAAGTACAAGGGTAGAATGATTCTTCTTCTCGTCTCCAGTAGCATCCATGTATGATGATCTCCTCCAATAAATAGGATGCTATCTCATCAATAAAGCGCCCACATTGCTTCTCCTCAACATGTAAATGAGCTACCAAGCTACCATCATGAAAGAGTGAGGTGCTCAAGAGAGTGGCAACGTGATGTCTAGAGGTCCTCTCAAGGCATGGAGTCGAAATGTGTTGGGAGGAATTCTCCCCATGTGTAACCTCCATTCCCAAGCAATTAACCATGCAAAATGAGTCACCTTCCAACTAGGAAACTCCTGGAAATCATCCTCCACCTCGAGTTCATGTAGAATAGGCTGGATGAAAATATGAACATGGTAAGCTTCATATCCTACCCCACACTGTCCTCTTCTCCACTTATGGTAAGTGTGGAGCGAAATCTGAACTTGGGCTACAATAGTGTTTCCCTTAAGTGGCAAGAGGAAGTCTAGATCTCCAAGGATCTCTCCTCCAACGCTGTAGATCAAGCTGGCCCAAATCATCTCATATGTGATGAGTTGGAAGTCATCATCATATGGTATCCAATCAATCATATGGTTCACCTCATGGAGAAATAAATATCTTGTCATGGTGACCATATCCTCTTCCATACTCCCCTTAGATCATGTGCTGCAAAAATTGTGGAGGTCTTCCTCCCCAAACGACACATCCTCCCAATATGTATCTCCCTCCTTATGATACATATGGGGCTACTGATGATATATGGCTGAAACATAATGATCCTCAAGAGAGAGCCAAGCCATCCCATCAAATCCAACACCCATGGGGTGCCTCCCCAAAGAGCTCAAGCTCTTCAACTGGCTCCTCTCATTTGAAAGCAAGAAGAGTAACATGGAAATCAAGGCTGGCGCACTTGTTTTTCTAAAATATGAAGCATGAGAAGTATGGAGAACCATACTCCCTATGGGAATTCTCAACTCTTGTGCCACTCCTTCAACAGTGCTTCCCATGTCCAACGTTCTACTAGCAGAATAAGGAAGCATAAATCTGTGAGAGAAAGGAGGTGAAACATAGCTCCACACATGGAACCAATGTAGGGCATCATTGGCCTGCCTAAAAATATAGTGCAACAAGTGTCCTTTCAACCAATTTTTTGCTGCCACATTCATCTTTCAAGATGAGATCATGAAAACATAATTTAGTGCCAATGGTGCAAACCGAAAATCCTATGGCTTTCGCCCACAATCCACCAATAAGATGGCCATCATAATTGCTACAATTGACCATAAGTACAACGAAACATAATGTGAAAGAAGGAAATATCCTCCTTGGTATGATAGGCTACTCATAAAAATAAGAGAGTGCAAAACATAAAGCAAATAGTTACCTCCCTCATAATGTACTTCGGTCTTTCAGCTGAAATGGCTCAAATGAAAATTCTCCCTTACTGCAACAAAGTAGGGAAGTGGTTGTGCCAACGATATCATCATATCTTGGGCTATGCATCTGAACATATGCTGATATACATCCATTAGGATTCCCTCCCAAGTGGACTCCTCCATCAGTAAATAGTATGCATAAGAATGCATGAAAGGAGAACCCAGAAAAACTGCATGTAGATCTCCTTTCTTCTGCTTGTGAACCCAGGCCAAGAAGGTCAATATGTAGCAATGGGTGCTCCCATCCATTAATTCCTCATGATCATCATCTACATGCCTCCATGGTACATCATTTGTGAAGTGGTCTTGGGAACACTTCAACAAGTAATCCAAGCTCCTAAGTGACAGCGTTGCTGGCCTGTGGAGTGGGGCCACTGTCATCTCAAAGCTCAACTCTTTGACATGGCTCTTGTCAAAGACTCTACTCATCATGTTGCTGCACATATAGAGTCCCTCCCATGAAGAAGGTACTTCTTGGGCACCTAAGGCCAAGGAGCAACCCCTTTGCACTATGCTAGTGCCTCCTCCTGCTCCTGCAACATCTGAATATAATTTTCAGAGCAACAAGAATGTTTTCTGCTCCTCCATACTCCCACCATAACAAATATGTGAAGGTGGCATAATGAGTGGTAAGAGTAATTCCATCTCATCATAATGCACCCATGCTCCTCTCTGCCCCATGGTGTAAGTATCCTGCGAGTCCTCCTCCTTCTCCATACCCCATGAAAAATGATAGGTCCTATGCTGGCCAAACTCTCTCAAGAGTAGCCAATGCAACATTGCCTCTTGTTGCCCTATGTCATAAACTTAGAAAAGGCTCACCATCCTCTTGCCTTCCATCCAAATCCACTCAACTCCTTGTGGATGTCCCCCTTCATCCTGCATCTTGGTATCCTCCCAACAAGGGCTACCATCTTCCCAAAACAAATTTTGGCCTTTGCATTTCATGGGACATTGAAATGCAATCTCTTCCATGACAAAGTTTCTAAAGCCCAACCTCAACGGTGGTACACAACATATCAATGATGTACATGGATGATAGTACATCACAGTGAAAACTTCCTTCTCTAGACAATCAACATGCAATGATATACAACCCTCCATGAGAAACAAAAACGTAGGCATACCTTGGAGATTTTTGGAAGAATATTTTGTTGCAGCAAGAGTCTCTTCCTCAATAGTGTTGGATGCCTCTATTGCTGGAGATGAAGGTTGCTTCTCCATCACTATGAAAATGCTGGTATGTGCCTTTTCCATAGGTGGTGAGGGCTCATCCCTCCTTTGACCAAATCTTCTGATCAATATTTGAGAAAAATCAGCAAGAGTAGAAACCCTTGCATGGTCCTCATGGCTGAACCACCAAGTCTTTGCTTCACCCTCAAGGTGCAGCGCTGCAACTTCTACAGCCTCTCTGTCTACTACAGGATGTAGTAGGAAGAAAGCCTCTAGTTTCTTCACCCAAACCTCTGCTGCACATGTGAGTGATCCATCAAATGTTGACAATAGAAATGTATTGCCTCTCATCATCCCATAGTTGTGGGGTCTTCTCTCTTCTTTTTGCTGAATACATTATGGAAAAGATAGAGTCTCTTGGAAGGATCTATGGTTTTCTCAGTACTCAGCAAGATACTCACTTAGAATCTCGAATTCCAAGTGTGTTTCACGCTCCCTTATTCCTCCTTGTTGAGAGTAGGAAGTGCATGGTCCTTCCTCTCTTCCTTTTTCAGTCTTCCCAACCTCCTTGGAGAGGTCTTGGTTGGATCTAAAAACTGATGAGAGTAATCTAATCCTATGCATCATCTTTATCTCTTCTATCTCTTCAATTCGAACTTCCACAGGCTGGACCAAGTTCGAAGCTCTGATACCACTGTAATATCCATTTTTAGGAATTTCTACAAAAAAGTCCAAGGGGACGTTGTATGAGGAAGCCAATGCAAGAATAAGCTAAAAGCAGACTTGGATCCCTTTGTTTACCCTTCATACATTACTCTTCCAGAATATTATCTCAAATAAATAACCCTAGGAGGGTTATACAGATCCTCCAATCCTATGTATCTCAAACAATGCCCAAAAGGGAGAGCTACAGCAATATATGAACTACAACAAGTAGCAGCAGTGAAAAATCAATACATATGGAGCAAGAAGAGTGCATAGTTGTTATATCATGTGTAGCTATCAATATATATACAATAACTTGATGAAATATCTCTCAAGATAGGCCAGATCAGCCCCAAGACAGATGCACATGCAAAAGTGAAAATGCCCAGCTACATAACCCAACAACAAGCTATGACTGCGTAGTCTATAGTGAGAATTGAACGCAAAATAATATGTATAAAATTATGTAGCAATAAAAAGCTCAAATAAAGTGGGGGAGCAAGATATCAACCCCAGAAAACAATACTACAACAATCCTCCAAGGGATTGGCCAAAATACAAAAAATGGAAAAATGCCGGAGTTGCAGTGTAGTAGCTGCAACTCAATACAATACAAGGATGGAGAAGGATGGAAATGCTGGAACTGATGTAGAAACCTCCTCCAATGATATTCAAAGTGAAAGGCTGCTCCCTTCACTAAAGATTACACCCTCCAATCCATAGTGTGAACCCCTCCTGCAAGTACCCTCTGAAAATAATGCAATATGGGGAAGAGACTGTGCTGTGAATGAGATGAAACATATGGCCCAATGCCAAAATCTGCAATGAAGCTCCGGGATCTTCCTCACTGATCTCCCATAGAAATAATGAGCTCCTCCTCTGAAAAACTAGCTCCGGAAGTGGGTGATAATGAATCCTCACTGCAACCCCCAACAACTCAACGTTTTTGCCTAGCTGGAAAATGCTATAGCTGAAGATGGTTACCTTGGCCTCAAGACTGGATGTGAGGAGAATGAAGAACAGGTCCTCCAAAGCTTCCCAATGAAGGAGAGGAAACTTCTAAACAAAAATATCCCTCGTGCTAAGCAGCACAACTATCCCAGTTGAACAACTAGAGAGAGCAGAGCAAAATCGAAATCTAAAACATAATGAGCAATGGCTCTCCTTCCCTCTTTTATGCCAAGAGGAGGCTTCCTTGCCATGGACCCCACCCATTAGGGTTTCTCTCATCCAATAATATTCCTCCTATCAAAATAGCGTTGTATTCTCATGCAAGCTACTCCTCCTTAGGCAGCGCTGTTTGACTTGGTCAAACTTGTCCTAGCCTTCTTGTATTTTCCTCTTTTCACACTAGGAGATGACAAATAAGCCACTTAAGTGACCCCTTTTCACATTAGGAGTGTTTATTATGCTTCTTCATGGGCCCCCTTACCCATTTTATTCTTTTTACTAAAATGAAAGAAAATTTAATGTTCCAATTAACTTAATGAAAATTTTGGAACATTACATAAACGCCCTGCGCAAACAAGGGACCCCCATATGGTGCTCTCTGTCAGCTAGGAGACCTGGTGCGGTGCGTTATATGTTATATGGTGCACCGATTAACACAATTTTTTTTTTTTTGCGAAACAACACATGCACAGTGCATCATAATGAAATAGCGCACTGGTGCCCTATTTTACATATGGAACACTGATTAAAAAAAAATGTTTTTAAATTGTTTATCACATAGTACTTTCGCGGTGCGCTAGGATAATCTAGCGCACTGGTGTGCTAGGTTATGTCGGGTGCATCGATAATTTTTTTATTTTTATTTCAAAAATTCACGTAAGGGCCGACATGGATTGGGATCTGACTATGCAAGTCATCTCGTGGGTTGGATGTCATAGGCCTATATATAGAAATACAAAAATTATAAATATAAAGTGAAACCCCTAATTCTTAAATCACAAAACAGGGAGAAGAAAGGGAAGAAACAAAAAGAATGAAGGGTTTGGGGTAAAGATGGATTTTTATTTTTATTTTTTATTTTTTTTTTGAAAACGAAAAAAAAATTGAATTTTTTTTCTTAGTACGTAAAAAATACAATAAAATTTAATCACGGGATCATTTGAAATTCTATGCTAGAGGGTTTGAATCACCAGAGGTTTGGAATTCTGATTGTCTGAATACTTCTATTCGAACATATTTCACTACTCCACAGTGCTCTCATGCTCTCTTGCTCCAAGTATGTCTCCTGCAAATATCTAGCTGATTTTTTTTGCAAAAATAGTGAAATAATGAAAAGTGTTTAGTATTTAAAGAATTGTTTTATGAAATTATATTTTCGAAAATATTTCGCCGCCCATTTTTCAATTTAGCGTTTTTTTTTCACTTAAATAAAATAGAGTTGAGCTTTTTTATTTGTGGTTATTCATCACCGGTGTGTCACTTAATAGCACCACACCGGTGCTTCCGTTGATAACACAGAACCGGTGCGCAATAACTAAAACACACTGGTGTGGTTATCTGTACATTAGCACCGAAAACAAGAAGTACATTGTTAAGGCACTGGAATTACTTTTAGGTGTGCACCAAAATTTATTGTTGATTTTGCTCAAATGCAGGGAGAAAATATCACGATTATATCGAATGGACAATTCTTCAAAATCCTTCTTGTTCAATAATGTTTCTCAAAGTCCATCGCGGAGTTCTCCCTATCCATCTCGAGATGTAATATTTACTTCATATTTATTTATATTTTCATTATCTAATTGAATTTATATTTTTTTATCCATTTCAATCATGCACAACTTAGTTAAATTTATAAGGTATACAAATTTGTAGGTTCATGTAGATTCAAAATCGAGTTCATATGCACAAAATATTCAAATAGCTCCAAAACGTTGGAAGCTCTTATTAGGAGTAGCATAATACAAGGCGAATTTGGTAGATGAAAATGGACAACTGCTTCACCATGACAATTGTAACAATATTACATCTTCTAGCCACAATCTTGGGACAATGATGGTAATAATTATAATTGTTTGGTATATTGATTAATGCTATTATTTCAACGTCAAACCAATTAATCATGCAATATTTTCAACATGTTTACTAATTGATATCATATATTTGTACTAATCATCTTCAATTTTTTTTTTAAATTATTAGGATTCTAGTGATGATGAGTGATCTACCTGCCATCTTTCGTTGCACCCCATGACAATGTAAAATTGAGAGAAGAATTAATTAAGAGAAAAAATCAGTAGAGGAATGATACCAATAATGGCTTAATAAACCACCGATTCAATTCCCGCTATGTCCAGATTCACCAATTATGAATGACTATAGCAATAGTAGTTCTTCACAAGCTGGCAATGGAGGCAATAAAATAGAGGTTGGTATGAATGATTACTTAAGGGATACAACTGCCATGGAGAAAATGTTGTTATATGCATTCCAAAATGATGATCAGCAAGGGGATGATGCTCATATCACTGACACCTTTTTCGAAAGCCTTAAATTTTCTTCGACCACCCCTCTCTTTGGATTTAGCAGTCAGTCAAAGTCTACCCAGTTTGGGACAATGATGTTGTTTTACAACTTGAAATCAAAGTTTGGATTGTCAAATGCATGTTTCTTGGAAATTTTGAGGTAAGTTACCATAAAGTCCTCCCTTATATATATTTTAGAAATATAATCAGTACACAATTAACATTACAAATGGTAAATTTTATGAATTTTAATAATTATATCGGCATTAATGTACATTTATTAATATATTTTCCCATGATCACCAAATATAGGTTATTCAAAGATATTGTTCTTCCGAGTGATAATGTCTTGCCTGGTAGCTGCGAAGAGGCAAAGAAATGGTTGAAAATGTTGGGCGTTGAGTACATATCATATGATGCATGTCCAAATGATTGTATTCTATATAGAGGAGAAAATGCAGACAAAGAGATACGTCTGAAATGTGGGCATGATAGGTATGATAAATAAAAAAAGAAGGGTAAATCACGTACTGGTCCTCCTTTTATGATATTGAGGTACATGCTTGTAATACCAAGGATTCAAAGGTTATTTCTTTGCAAAGAATTAGTGAGTTGGGAGTTATGAGAATCCTCGCTGATTCAATAGCCATGAAGCATATAGAGGATACATGGCCCGAAAAATTCAAGGATGAAGTACCAATTCTATGACTCAGCATAGCCATGGATGGCGTCAACCCATATTCCCTTCAGAACACCAAATATTCTATTTGGCCTCTAGTAGTTATCAATAACAATATCCCCCCCATGGTTGTCTGTGAAGAATTAACATCTTATGTTGGCTCTCATAGTCCCTGGTAGAAGACGAGTGAAGAATATGGATGTCTACTTACAACCACTGGTAGATGAATTGAAGGAATTATGGGATGGGATAAATGTATATGATGTATCAAGATCCATCACAGCAGAGAGGAGTTTTATGTTGTATGGCATATGTGCTTACGTGACACATGATTATCCAGGCTTAGGAGTTTTCTCTGGTAAATCAGATGTTTAATTTATTGATTTGTTTATATACGTAACAATATTCTTTCACATATTAGTTATTTAATTCGTTGTAATTTTTATGATATTCATGATATTCTTTAACATGCCATGCATATTAATTGTATACAATAATCTCGCAAGTCTTGTAACAAAAGGGTATTTTGGATGTAAATGTTGTGGTCCTCATCTAAAAGCTAGATGGTCTAAGGACCTATGAATGCTAGTTTATGATTGCTCCAGGGTATTCCTCCAAGAAGAACACCTTTACATAAGAGAAACATCTGCTTTCAATGGTAAACGAGAGAGAACCGAAAGGCTTCCAATAATGACACCAGCTGAATGGCTTAGAGTATATGAGAGAGAGAAGGAGAAGGACTTCATAGAAATGTTTGATTCAAATGAGGACCCTATGTTTGAGGATCCAAAATTCTTCAACACCTATGTTGAGAAATTTCCCATTGGGATGAAAAGGAAATCTATCTTTTATAACCTCCCATATTAGGAGTATCTTAAGATTACCAACTTATTAGATCGCATGCATATATTTAAAAATGTTTCATCTTATTTATGGAGGAACATATCATCGAAACAAAGTGACACATTAGCTGTTAGGAAAGATCCTATTACTTCAAAAACTAAAAAGAAACAGTGGCCAAGATGATTAGAAAGTACAGGATGAGAGGCAAACATTGGTCCCTCTAATTCATGGTATTTCAAAGAAGGTGATGTCCCATGGATTTAAAAAAAATATGATATTTCTTTGGCAAAGGAAGTTATAATGGGTGTGAGGGTGCCATATTCATAATTTTCTTCACTACGGCGCTGCATCACCATGGATGACCATTTTTCGGGCTTGAAATTGCATGACCATCTGAATCTTCTAAGAGTACGTATAATGTCAAAAACATGATTTTATTATTTTTTATATTAATAAAATTTAACCCATGCAAGGATCATAAAACATAACTAATTTTGTATATTATTGCATGTGTTTATAACTTTGCATTGTCATTATCCTTTATTTGTGCATGGGTGTGTGAAACACGAATTCCCTCAAGACGTAGGACGGGTTATATTTAAATTATCTGCACTTGTACATTGGATCATGTCAAAGGAGATTCATGTGGTTAACATTCCACGGTGGCGTCAAGAGATAGTTGAATTTTTTTTTATGTTTGAGAAGGAACTGCCGACGAGTTTCATGGACTTGGAGGTTCATCTTATAATCCACCTAGTATATGAGGTTGAATTATTTGGTGTGGTTTCTTGTCATTGGATGTTCTTCTTAGAGAGGTACATGAAGAAATTGAAAGGTTTTGTTCAACAAAGGGCAAACACTGAGGGGTCTATGGCAGAGGGGTGCATATTGTATGAGTCTTTCTATTATGCCAGTAGGTACATCAAGTAGATAGACAATAGACCAAGTGCGGTGATTTGGGACGATGAAAGGGATGAAGGCAAAAGGTAAGGGAGTTGCTCCAAACGAGTGGAGAAAAGCGCTTGATAAAGAGTTAGCGACTTATAATTTTTGAAATTTACACAAAGTAAATATTCATGTTGAACTTCGATATAATGTATATTTTGATCTTTGTGTACTATATAATGTCGATTTTATTTCATCAACGAATGCAGAAATTGAAGGAATCAATACTTTCGTTCTTTACAATTCTGAACCGACACAACTGTGGGTTGCATTGTACGAACAAAAGAGGATGAAATGGGATAGTGACAGGAAATAATTCAGATGGTTGAATGGTAGAAGTGTACCTTATCCCAATCATTTAAAAGAAAATATTCCTAAAATATGCCCCAACAGTTGGGTTGATGACCAAGTCAGAGAGAAATACAGTGTAACTGGTCGTTACTCGTGTGCTGAAGAGGATGCACTAAACGTAGGGATTGGTTGCAGAAACTCGGTAATAATCTATTTAATTTATATGTACATTTGAAACTTAATAATTCACCTTTCAAATGTAATTACATCTATATTTCATATTTTAAATATTGGGTTATTATAAGATACATGAATCTATGTTTTTTTTTAACTTTTTTATAATAGGTGCATTTGTTCCCATCTATGTGGGCATATGGACACCATTTTCACATAGAAAATGCCGATGCTGGAAACATCACACAACTATGTGGAGTGGAAGTCGAGTTCGATTAATATAGTCGATCTATCCACAGTGATCAAAACCTAGTACGAGGGACGTTAGGTTACATAAGAAAGATATAAGAGATAATTGAAGTGGATTTCTCTTTTTTCCAATGTGTTATTTTTAGGTGCAAGTGGTGGGACACCTTTGATCGGAATAATGTAAAGGAATATCACGATACTATGTTGATATGTAACAACTCTAGAAAGATGTGGGACGAAGCTAAGGAGCCCTATGCTTTCCCCAAACACTACAACCAGGTGTTTTTTTACCCAGATGTGTTGGTTAGAGATTGGTGGTTCTTATTGAGACATGACCCTAGATCAAAACATATTTTTGAGAACAATAGTGTTATCATGCCATGCGAGCTAGAAGATAATGAGGGTGATCATGAGAACCGAGAGTGATATGGTACATGTGTTATTTCATCAATATTTATACATTTTAAGATGGGTTTTTCGAAACATAATAATATGTATTTTGAATTAATTGGTAATTTTCATTGTGTTAATGTTAAAATCAATATTTCACTTGATAATTTGCAATTATGTTGATCTAAAAAACAATGGCGTAGTGTATAATATATATATTTTTTTGTATGTAAGATCATAGTAAAATAATTATAATTCTAAAGTACATGAATTTATTTGCATTATTTTCTAAACTTTATTATGTTACAAAAATTCATATTATTCTAGATTTATTATTTTACAATTATTTAAAATTTTACAAATTTAAAAATTAAAAATTTTAATAAAATCTTTTCACATTAATACAATTAGAATTTTCACATTAATACAATTACAATTTTACAAATATTTTACATACAATTAAAATTAAAATTACAATTTTACAATTTCACATACAATTACAATTAGAATTAGAATTACAATTAAAATTATAATTACAATTTTAGAATTTTACATACAATTACAATTTTATAACTACAATCATTTCACAGTAACACAATTAAAATTTTACAAATATTTTACATAGAATTAGAATTATAATTAGAATTACAATTGCAATTTTACGATTTCATGTACAATTACAATTACAATTACAATTACAGTTATAATTACAATTTTAGAATTTTACATATATACAATTTCAATTTTAAAAATTTAAACTTTACAATTACAATTACAATTTTACAAATTTACATATATACCATTAAAATTACAATTTTAGAATTTTACATACAATTAGAATTAGAATTACAATTTTACAATTTTACATATATACAATTACAATTAAAATTACAATTAAAATCATTTCACAATAAAATAAATATTACAATTACAATTAAAATTACAATTACAAATACAATTACAATTTTAGAATTTTACATACAATTAGAATTACAAATATTACAATTTTACGATATCATGATCATTTAATATTAAATTAATTAATAAATATCATGATCATGATAACCATCGTACAAAAATCATATTCAACTAAAAACCGCATTCAAATTCGCTAACATCATCGTGATCATGATCATCTAACAAAACACAATTAGCATTGTATAACATCATCACAACACAAACATCAAATATACATCTCATGTGAAATAATTGCTATCACATACACATCTATCTGCAAGTTGCACATTAAATGAACATATCTAACATGAACTAACAACATACACATCATGATGATCACCAACATGTAAATTAAGTACAACTGCAACATGAACATAAAATACATGGACCATATATATATATATATATATAACTAAATAATGTCAAAAATATACAACTGTAATATAAATGTCATATATCAGTTGGTGGTACATCATCAATAGCAGTACTAGTCGAGGCTTGCTTAGTCAATGGTGCAACCTCGACAAGCTTAGATACATGTTGATCATCATGTGCCTACTGATCTGGTACTGGTGCCTCATGCTGATCAGGATCAAATGTCGATTTCTCATCGTGATGACTCGACATGGTCAATGGTCCATCCTGCTCATAATCATGAGTACTGTTGGATGCTATAGGCTATTGACTCAATGTGGCCGATGGTCCAACCTGCTCTCCATGATGAATACTGCTCGATGCTAGTGGAGGCTCCTTATCTGGCACGACGCGAGGTGATAGATGATCACTCCCTTGATTGTGATTATCAGATGATGCATTGTTTCTTGTGGACTATCGATCATGTGCTTCATCTCGACCACATCTATAACGTGAAAGGGTCCTCCTCAGCTGCATAATTAAGTTCGTAGCTCCTACGACATGTCACATCAGGTTGTACATGTCACGCGACATGGCTCTCCACATATGTCACAACCTATCATCGGCCTGTATGTCTCTCATAGTAGCGGGATTGACTCCTGCCTCAACAATTAATGCAGAGAGCTGGTCACCCAACTCCATCCTAAATCTTGTATTAAGCCTATTGTGCCTAGCAAAAGGCGGTACTAGTGCACCAGCAGGAGAGTGTCTCTCTGCACCGGCCTCATGATCCTCGTCATCTGGCATATCTTGATCGTCATCAAGATCCACACTTGGATCATTTTGTGGCGCTGGCATGTCCTCTCCATCAAAAGACCCAATGTTTGCAAAATATATACAAGTACACAACAATTATTAGACAATTTCATTACACAATTTAATAAAAACAAGTTAAAGAACATGTTATAATAACTTTAAATAAAATAGTAATATTACCTCTATCATCCGACGGCTCATCATCTGTGAAGAGGATGTTGGCACAGCCTCGCCAATCCAAACCAACGTAAGGACAGGGGACCATAATGAAAGGATGCTCGTCAACACTGGATAGCAACTCCAGTGCATCATGCAATATCCTCGTAGAAAGCTCAGCATCGCCCCTCTTGGGCATCATCTGTCCCCGCATGTGCATATGTGCATCCAACATCGGCCTAAGAGGTTGCCGAAAAAAAGCAGGCCTCATCTCTGGAAAAATTTCAAAAAAAAAACAAAAAAGCTCTGAAGTAAAAGGGAAGTTGACCCTCCCTTGTGCATGAGAATGGCATCTATATAATGCTGTACAGAACTGTCGTAAAAAAGTGGCACACCACTTGACAAGTCATGGCTCCTGTACTAAAGAATAAACATAATATAGAAGTGGGAAACTAATTCATTTCCCATCGCTGGTGTTTTTTGAAATGGTTGAAATCAGAAGTGAGAGGCACCTCACCTCCTCACTACCAAATGCAACAATACGTAACTGACCTCTTGAGACCTGAAAATTTGAAGGAGACAATATATCCATGCTAATGTATCTCTGGTAGTAAATAAACTGACTCCCTACTAGATAGCCAATTGGAACCTATAGGAACGAGGGAAAATCCACCCTCTCCTCGATAGCCCTGTAATGAAATAGATGTACTCCTCAGTGGGCACGTACCACTGGTTAGGATCAACTCGGAAAGCCTGTAGGTGGGCATTCCACCTGTGGATAAGATATCGCAAAAACAAACCATAGCCCTTTAGGGAAGTAGCCTCCTCATAGAACTTGAGGAGGCCTACCTGCATTAGGAGCCCCTGGGTAGCTACTGTAATAGGGCAAGGGTATGCATCTCTCTCCCTCTCTCGTTCCTCCCATAGGAGAACCATGTTACACTGGTCCACCTGTTGTTCCTGTTGTTCCCTCTCTTCTATCCTTTCACGTCTATGAATGACTGACATATTAAATACACTTTTTTTTATTAAATGAGAAATGTATTTAGGAATATACTTATATAAATTTTTTTGGAAAAAAAAAACAGTCAGTGCACCAAAAAAAATAGGCATGCACTGATATCGCTGCGTCTTTTTTTGTCACGCAGCAGCGACGGTGCACTAGAATATTTTTAGTTCACCGGAGGCGGTGCACCTGAAAATTTTGAGCGCACCACCCTCCTGGCATTGTTCATAAGTCAATAGTGTGGTGGTATAACATACCACACCGTTTACTATGCACTAGTGTAGGGAGGGCAGTGTGCTAACCAAACTATACGCCCTGGGACATATAGTTTGGTCAGCGCACCGAACTTCTGACATCATTACATAGTCAACGGTGTGGTCTTTTACCAGGCTGCACCATTGACTATGTCGAAATGCCGAAATGTGGTGCGATGAAAAAATACCCGCCCCGGGGCAGATATTTCAGTTAACACACTGCATTTCCACTATTCCATAGGGTCAATGGTGCGGCTAGGTAACCGACTGCACTGCCCCTTTTTTAAATTTTAAAATATCACAGTGTGCCTTTTGGTATTGCCCCAGAATCGGTGTGGATACCATTAGCACTGGTTGTGGTGTTGCCTGTAAATTTACAGGAAGCACTGTGAACCAGTGCGAGCCGAACGACTCGAGCATAGACACGACAAATATTTTTTTTTTTAAATGGTTAATTTTAAGTTAATTTACAATTATAATCTGCTAAAAGGATTAATTATGGAAAAACAAGAAAAAACCTATACATTTGGCCATTGAGGAGGCATATTGGCTATAGAATTCGCAAAAGTAAATTTTCCCAATGTTTTGCAAAATTCAAAATGGATATTGGTGGGAAATGCATAGCAGCAATGTGTGCAATGGGTGCAATGGGAGCACCGATGTCAAGGCGGCTTAGATAAGGATAAGTTGCACCTGTGCTTGAGAGCTCTGGAGCACTGAGAAAAGTGAAAATGTGGTTTTTTGGTCGTAATTTTTTTTATTTAACCATGTTCCGGTGCGCGGGGTTTTATAGGCGCACCGGTGCAATTTCTTAGGACTGCACTGGGCGGTTTTAGTTTTTGCGCGGTGTTTTAGGAGGCACCGGTGCACTACAGTAATAAGACACACCAGACGGATTTGTACGAAGCACACGGTGTCCGGTGTGACAAATTTTTTTGTGCACCAGCGCTTTCTCTTGTTGAACGCATCAGTGCGGTTGATGATGATAAGCACACCAGACAAAAAACATTCGTAAAAACCTCCACCTGCCAACCTCCTCTAGTAACCTTAGCTACAAACAGATGTCTGGGGTATTTTTATAAGGGGTTCCTTAAAAACATTTTCTAGAGGGTCTTTTCCTTGTAGTGATGTGGTTTGAATGCATGGTTTTGATATAAGGGGGGTAGATAAAGTCAGGAGTGGTACATGCTTCCATAATTTCATCATTGAAATAAAAGATGGGGTGAATGGTGGAAGAAAAACCACATGATTCAGTGAAGCTACCTGACTCATCATCATGAGAAATGAGGTTCACATGTGCATCGTCAGGGAGGGTTACTGAAGAACAAGTAGATGAAGAATATACCAATGTTGAGCCCAAGGTGATCGCTGTAGGGAGGTCAGGCGAAATAGAAGGGGATGCCCTAGAGGGGTCTTCCACCATGGATCTCATAGATGATGATAGGTAGAGGATAATGGCCAAATACTCCATCATATATACAACAGGAGGGGGTATGTCAATGGGAGTGGATGTGTCCTCTGGTTCTACTGAAGAAAAAATCTCAAGTAAGGGAGAGGAGGACTCGTTGTGCTCAGCCTTGAATTGGTGAATCGCTTCCAAGGAGGTCCAAAAATATTCGAGGTAGGGACAAAGGTGAGTATAGTGGTCATGGAAATCACACAAAGCAGAAGGTTTATTTATGTGAAAAGTCTTGAGTTTCTTGGCTGAAGTCGGTAAAGTAGCATGGAATTCTGGGATATCAGACTCAGAAAATGCTTCGCTGACCATGGGTTTGAAATGAGGAAATTCAGGACAATTGTGGGTAGAATGACCGAAAACATCACACAAACCACACAAAAGTGTATTCTTTGGAGGCTTAAGAGGAGTAGGTGTTGTCTTGGCAGCCTTTTCCTTAGGTGCCTTTTTTTGGGATTTGGCCCCCCTCACCTGAGGCTTCCACAATAGGAGTAGATTTCTGTTGAGGTGGCTGAGGCATAGAAGCGAAGGGAGGGGTCATAGCGACTGGTTGAACCGGGGTAAAAGCAATGTAAGGTTTGAGCTAAGTAGGTGGGGTATTGGTTGGGGGATCAATGTACCAAACTAGGATTCCCAGGTTCATGTTGGGAAGGTTCAAGATATCCCTAATAGGTACCAAAAATACTTTGGAAGGTGGAGCACGAAATGGTATCTGACTAGAGGGGTAATGGCCAAGCGGATTAGGGACATGAACTACAGATGAAGGGCCTTGAGGAGGAGGTCCCAAAGGCTTAGTCTAAGTACTAGGAGTAGGTTGCAAAGGGCTAGGCTGCTAACTAGTCGAACTTGACCATTTGAGGTCAGACTGAGACGATTGCATCATGCAAACATTAGACGAGTTAGGGTCAATAATAAGAGGGGGGAGACCAAGGAATGAACCAAGCAAAGAGGAATATTTATAGACTCTAGGTGAGACACTCGTCGAAGGTTTGAATGTTTGTTTATTGGCCACCGAAGAAATAATGGACTTTGGAGAGGTCTGAGACTTCAGTTTGTAATATGTCAGCCGATCTTTCCATTGTGAGGAAAGCACATATTATAGTGAACCACATATGGAACAACATACATCGCATAAGTATAGCTACGACCCAATATAATGTTGTAGTCTAAGGGGGCATCAATGAATTCAATGTCAACACAAACATTTTTTCCTGCAAGGGTAATAGGATAGTTGCAGAACATTCCAAAGGACTGGGAAGAGTGGCCATCCCACGCATGGAGGATGACAGTGGGAGGGGATAACTCGGGAAATCCAAGATTTTTCCAAACATAAGCAGACAACATGTAGGTGGATGCCCCCTCATCAATGATATATCGAGAGACATTGGCATTCCTGATCTTGATAGGTATTTGGAAGGCGACGGATGCAGGTAGGGGTGGATGGTCTGACTTGCCAGCATTGAAGAAAATCAAACGATCATATGAAGGATCCATAGTGCCCATGGTAGTTGGTAGAGCTTTACGTTGTGAAGGCCACGATTGGAGGACTTCCAAATTTGACATGGCGGGTGGGGATTGCGCCAAGTCATATAATATACTGTAGGTGTGGGCGAATTTTCTGGAAGTAGCGTTTCGGCATAACGGTCCTTTGGGGATATTGGTATGTACGTACACCTTAGGCCGAGGGATCTTTAAAGGACCATTGGATGTCGAAATTGGCTCTGTGGGACTTGAGGACTAGGGATCGGTTGCAGATGTAGCGGGAGGCTTGGTGTACTGGCGTGACCAATTTTAAAGGTTGAGATCAGCGGTATTGGCCTGGTAAAAATGCATCATAAGGATCTGGTAATCATAGGTACCAGATGCAGGAGTTTGAGCAGTCGCCTGACTTTCACAGGGTTGGGTATCCACATATCCTTGCTGGGGGAAATGATTGGTAAACACAGTAGGTTGAGTAGGTGCAGCATTAGGAGGAACCTAAGCAGAGGCTTGTTGTCCTCGAGATGCTGCTTGAGCTTCCCACATTTGACGCATTGGAGGTAAAAGGGGACACTAATTGGTATATTTACCATGGAAACTATAACAAGAACAAGGCTTTTTCTTATGAATAGGTCTGTTCTGCTTGGGATGATCGCCCAGTTGCTGAGTTGCAGTGTTAGATGTATTCCCTTGGGGATTGTTTCCTTGATTACCTTGAGCAGGTTGGTTATGGTTTCCTTTCCTATTATTTTTGGAAGTGGGAGGATTAGTCACACTTTGTTACACATACACCTGACCCTGAGTGGTGGGTGGTTGCTACTACGGAGCTTGAGAAGGCATGGGAGGCTGAGGTGCTTGTGCTAGAGGAGCTGGAACACCTGGATATGGATACAAATAGTAAGGAGGTTGAGAAAAATTGAGGTAAACAGGTTGGGAAATAGCAGGCCCTGGCATCGGAGGATTTGGTTGGGAAAAGGTGTGAGGCATTCTATGTCCTAGATACATGCTATCGGGAGGGGGAAAAGTGCTATAGGAGCTATCCCCTCCCTGAGGGAAACCATAACCCATAGGAGGATGAGTGTACGGATGTGAAAGGGATCCAACGATACCATCAGCGACATGAGATGCCCCCGGTGCATTGGCACCACTAGGTCTAGGGAGATCAGGTAAGACAATATAAACATAACCAGATTGCGTGTAGATCAAGTCATATTTCAATGTGACTTGGAGGGATTCTTGCACAGTCTGAGGAAAGTGAGACGTGAAATATTTATCAATAGAGGGGAAAAGGGATCTGAGAAATCATTCCATGTAGACATGGTCTTCGAAAACTAGAGCTCAACATAAGCTCTTCCTTCTATACCTTTCTTGAACATGGTGAGATAGGCGGGTGGAAGAAGTTTGATGGAAAGCAGTAAAAAGTTTGGTACTAGTATCATAGCGAAAGGGAAGCTGTAAGTAGGAAATAAACGCCTTTGAAAGGGTCACAAAAGTAGCATGAGAGGCAGCGGCATGGTGGAGCATACCACTTGGATGCTTCTCCAGTAAGCGTACGCTGTAATAACTAAAGACAGATAGAGTCATCAGTGTTAGAGTTGGACAAACACCACATGTGCAAAGAATGAACATGGTTGGTAGGATCCTCTCCAACATTTCATTCAAAATTAGGGATGTCTGAAGGAAGCTTGGTTGGCATAGGAGGCCAGAATGGATCATGGTTTATAGGGTCAATAATCAACTAGCTAAACTCGAGAAGGCTTAGGCCTGCCATATAAGGAAGCAAGGGAGTAGCCAAGACCATTCCTATTGCGACTCCACTAGTAGCAGCTCCAGCATTAGAGATGGGGCCACCACCAGTGGTAGGTCCTGCACCAGACATGATGAACATGAAATGTGGAGGAGAACTGGGGATAGGAATAGAAGGAGAACCCGATAAACCATAATCAGAGTTGGAATGGGGACTCGGCGGAGGACTAACTTGGACCCTATGCGGTGGAGTAAGCCTTACTAACGGAAACTAAGGAAGAATGCCTTGGGGGTGCAGTGATGGAAAACATACATAGAACCCAATAAGGAAGAGAGGTAAACAAGGGCATGAAGGTGCAGATTAATTAATTAATTATAATGCTTTAGTCTTGGCCTGGCGGTGTAAGACAGGTGGTCTTTGCTTTAGGTGTGCATGTGTGTGATAAGTGTGCTAATTTTAATTAATCCTAGATGTGTGTATAGATAAAAGAAAAAATATGTTTTATAACTATAAGTAAAACTAAAAGTGAGAGTAAATAAAACTGAAAACCACAGTAAAATAAACAGCTAAAGATGCATAAATTTAAACGCAAAAAGGAGGGCTCCCAACAACTAGTCTAAGGGTGGGTGAAATCTTCTTAAAACACACAATATGGCCAATAGATCTAAGGTCAATAGGGATAGGGTTATAAAGGTCAGATCAGGTGTAGAAAAAAACAAGAAACCATAGGAAAAAATGCTGAAAAATAGATGGCGAAAGCTACAACCTGAAGCGAAACGTAGGGGACCGTAAAGGGAGGACCAAAAAAAACTGAAAAAGGTGTTTTGGATGGAAAAATAACCAATCTGAAATGGATCTAAAAAGATAGGTTCAAATATGAAAAATGGATGAAAAATATTGAAATATCAGAAGACTTGCTTAAGCTAAAATCCTCCTAAAAAATTGGAAGCGTATTGAAGCCCTAAGGGGCTTGGTTCCTACTTCAACGAGTAAAACTAAGAAAGTATAGGTCCAAGACATGTAAAGATGGAGGTCAGAGAACCCTGAATAGTGCCCCAGAAAAACATTGAAAAATAATAGAAACATCCCACAAAAGAGTTGAGGTCGCAGTTTTTGGGTGGTTTTCTGCTATTTGAGAGCTAAGGTCACAGGTTTTGGGCTAAAAAGTGTGACCTGCACTTCCGTTTGTCTCAACGACAGGTTTCATAAAAAAATTTCGTCTCTGTTGTGACTGATACTTGTTACCTACGCAAATGGCCCAGAAACACACAGAAGTTAGAATTTTTACTATTTTAGGGTAAAAAACATTAAAACAACATGAAGGAATGAAAAATAAGAAGCTGAAGAAAAACCCTAGTGGCTGAAGTAGCTGGTCATACAGGGACTTGAAAAATGACAACAATCATAATTAAAAACCCTTGTGGAGTCGCCAGTTGTTAGAGTGAATTATAATCGCAAGCGTACGAAAAAATATTACTTTAGATGCGCATAACAAACATCCCTAACATCAAATGTGGCTGTCAATTTCCTTAGATCTACAATAGGTGATTATAATAAATGCTACAAAATCTAGATCTATGCAGTTAAATACATTAAACAACGAAAATAAACAAGAGTTTCTCCATACATTCAGTAGACAAGACAATAATTTATAAAGAATTTTTTGTATTCTGACACCTGGGAAGAGAACACAGAATGATTTTACTGGTCCCCCTCAATGTGATAGGTTCTTGTATGTCCTCAATGCTTCAGATCCAAAATCTCTCTCTCTTGATGGTGCAGAAAACCCAGACAAAATAGAACTCAAAGGGAGCTCACAAGAAAAAGTAGAAAAAATATGACAATGATGGAGGATCAAAGTGAGACCAAAGGTATAGATCAGAAGGTGATAAAAAAGGTAGTGAATGAATGGAAAAAACCTTCTATTTATAATAAAATATTGAGTTAGTCTAGATATTGGTGCATAATTAAAATATTATTAAGCAAATATAGATCCAACTTACTTGGAATATTTTATTATTTTTGGTGGAGGGAAAAGGGATTTAGAATTGGTTAAATCCCTTTATTTAGAAACAATAAATAAATAAATGATTTATTTATTATTTCAAGGATGTGGTTAAGGAATAATTAAATAAATAATGATTTATTTAATTATTTAAAAATGATTTAGTTAAATTCAACAAGGAATATTATTAAATAATGATTTAAATATTTATTCCTAGAAAACAATAAATAATAATTTATCTAATTAACTCTCATGTTTTGGGTTAAATAAGACTGAGAATATTAATTAAGTACTGGTTTAGTTAATTATCCCTAGAGGAAAATAAAAGAAATAAGGATTTATTTAATTATTCCTCATGGGGTTTCCTGTTTAGACTAGAAATAATTTAATAATATATGGGTTACTAAATTATTTCTCATAGTGAAAGAAATTTTACTACGGTAAAATTGGTCTTACATGGTGTAATTTAGTCCATCTAATAGTAAAAGGTTAGATGACAAAAAAATGGTGTAACAACTGCCACACCTACATTGCATCCAATAGGTTGAACTTTCTACTTACCAATGCTAGTAATGTGGTACTAATTCCCTAACTCTAGGGTTTTTCCTCTACATGGGAATTATAATATGTAAGGAAAAATATGGTACTACAAATGCAAGTATAATATCACTAGTTAAAACTCAATAGTGGAAAAAATGTACCAACCTCACAACTTTCTTCACCACTGTACCATTAGAAAAATCTATGTTTTAAATTAGGGAAATTCAATATCGAAATGTAAATTGATTTTTAATATTTTTTCATCTCTTCATAGGGCACCACAGGTCGCGTAATGGGGTCGCGTAATGGTGTTAAGTATAGAAATTCATGGCGTCCACGAAAGATTTGGAAATTCACAAGCGGTTCAAAAATCATGAAATGGAATCTATTTTTAACATACAAACATTGAGGCGAGTTACCTGATCAGGTTTTTCATGCTTCCCATATGTTGGCCATTTTTTTTTATCAAAGGTAAAATATATTTATCTAAATTTCACAGTTCTTCCTTGTGGGTGGGATCAAGTCATAGCTGATGTGATGCTACCTACACTTTGGAAATTTGTTCTATTTTCGCCAGAACATTTCCATCTTCGAAGGCTACTATGGAAAATAAGTGTTTCATAGTAGTTGCGTTTGCATATTGGAGGCAGCGAAACTTTGACTCCTCTGTTTATTCCTTGAAGATTTGAACAAGATTTTGTGGGTCAAATGTAGTCTTGAGATTGTTGAGAGTTAATTTTTTTATTTTAAGGGATTTTGTTTGGAAAAGTTTTGAACAATAAGTATCTATGTTCCAAAATTGTTGTGCAGGAGGTGTGGAAGTGAAAATGTCTCTTCAATATGTTCCTCCCTCCAGACAAAATTAGTTATCTAAATCAACGATGGTTAATGTATATCCGGTGCAAAATAAGGGTGGGTGATTAACTTGATTGGTGTGCTAGTCCCTGCCACTATGTCGACGTGTGCTTTTTTTATCTGATATCAGGTTCTAAACTATATATGGAAAAAACTTATTTTCCGATGATCCAGTAAGTGGCTCAGAAAACTATGGTGGAAATATGAGTGTTTGAATGCATCCAAGACAATTGAGATGAGTTTTTTTTGTTTCAATGGATGATTTATGCGTTGGATAACAAATTTATATATACCAAAGGATTTTGCTGCAAAAGGCATAGAATTAGGTTGGAACATTGGAGAATTGGAATGAAGGACATATTTTGGTAATAGAATTGTTAATTTGGAGGTGCTACTACAAATAGAAACGAATAAGAACTTTGTCAAACATTTTCCATTCATGCTTAAAATTACGTGATGTACTAATGAACTAATCAATGCCACTTACTATCAGAGAGTGTATATTCTTCCAAGTGATTACAATGATTGGTTGTGGGTATGAAGAATCTGACTATCCCACCATAATCAATAGAGGAAACTGAGTGTGGGGTCCCTCTCCTTGTGATGCCAGACAGGGGGGGGGTGTGTGCTTGGGGTTCCCCTCTAACATTATATGAGAATTGGGGGGGAGGATTCATAATCATGGTTCAATCATTTGCTGGAACCTTATTCTGTCCACATTCCAAGGGGTGATTAAATTCCATGTTCATTGAGTCAAGTTGGATCGTATGCCATTGTTCCATGTTGCTTGTATTTCTCTAACACAACATCATTCCCTAACCATCATATGATGGTTGTGAAAAAAAATTTAATTCTCTGTTATTTGAAAATCGTATTGGGATTCTCACATGGTATTTTTTGTGGGGCTCCTTCAGAGATTGATATTCAATCAGGCATGACCACATCATAAATTTTTTGAGGTCCATATAATAGATTGAGTGCATTGAGGGAGTTAATTCATTTTCTACTTCATGATTTGATCTATTGGAATTTTTCGATTTGGTTAATCTATGTTGATTCAAAAAATAAAATTGTCGATTGAGGTGGCAGAATTCCATTGTGGAAACTGAAGTGTCAAGTGACTTTGATAGTGGGGGATCTATGTGCATGTGGAAAGTTGGATCAAAGAAGTTTGGGTTGTTGAGCCATGAAGGGACATTGGCGTAGTAAATATGTAAATTGGTACAATCAACAACACGATGATATTATGTTCATACCAAAAAGCGTAGTGCAGTGTAACTGTGGCATAGCGTGAACATTAAATGAAAGGTATTCACCATAATTAAGGTTATTAGGTTATAAATTCCAGTTTCCTTTTATTTTGTGCTTCTTAATGGATTGGTACTATCAAAGGAATTAGGTTATGATCCCTCATTCAAGCTTAAAGTGAATGCAGAAGCTTACCATTCAATTTTCTAGGAAATAGGTAAAATTTCTAAAGCTTTACTGTATTAAATAATAGTAGGTTGTAAGGTTTATGGGTTTGGAATGGCTACTGAATATGAGAATGAGGTTTTCATTAGTATGGTAGGGAATATCTATGGCACCCACGTATAGAACAACGATATGCATGCCCTTAATGCTCAATTAGAGATGAATGGACAATAAGATATCTCAAAAAGTAAACTTTAAAATACTGGTTTACTCAAATCTCCCTTTTTGGGTGTTAATTTCCACCCTATAATTTTTATTTTAAAGCTAGTCATTATAAATCATCAAGTCAAACTATTTTCCATCCTACAAATGGACGTGGTTTCTTAGAAGTCACTAAGGAAAATATAGTGAAAATTTTGAGGTTACTTGTGAAGGAATGAATATTAGTGATAAAAATATGAATGAGGAATTTGTAACTTTGTTTTAGGATGAAAAATTGAGCTTTTTACAAACTCTAGATGAAAACCCTAGTGAAGTAGTGGCAATTGAATTACCAATGGCTAGTAAGATAATGAAGCCACAATTCAAGGGGATGGTCTCTTTGTTGAGTGTTATTTTAAGATATCAAAATTTTCTTAAGGGAAATAATGACAAATCCCAATGAAATTAGGATTATTTTCCAGGTTATCTAGATAAGAGTATTGTAGAGCCTCATGATTGCTTCATTTTGACACTCTCTCTTACCTATTTTTCCTCTTTTTGACCACCATCATCAACTCAAATAAGCATCAAACTATAGGTTTTTGACATGGTAAGGTATTTAATTTTCCTTTATTTCATATTTAATAAGGTACCTTATTATCAAGTTAATATTTGTATTAGTTACGGAACTTATATGATTCTGCAGCTAATCCACATTTCTGTAGCCAAATCTGATGTTTACAGGGCTCTAAGGTGCCAGATGAGTGAAGAAGTAAGTGGATAGCTGGGGATTGATCTTCTCAAGGATTTCCTCCTCTTCATATGAGCCATATCACAAAGGAAATCGTTTAATTGTGTAGTCAAAGGAGCGGGTCAACACGTTGCCGAACATGTGTGCAAGAGTTCAAGATGATCACGCTTCACGATTTGATTTTCCAAATATAAAATCATGAATAGGCGATATTATGTTATTTTTATAAATCCAAATTATAGTTTTTTTAGCTTAAGTAGGAATGAAATCCTCGAACAATTATAAGCACGAGATTTTATAAATATTGTGCAAATAAACTTGAACAGTATGTAATTTTTTATGCGACTAGGATATTTTAAAGACTTTGATTTTTATCCTTTTTAATGAAGAAGTCCCTTGAAAATTTGATGCACAGATTAATGTTTGTGTAAATATTTGAGAATGCCTATATGTGGAGGCGCCCTACAAACAATGAAGGTTCCGCATTTTCATGTTTTCATTTTATCATTTCATGTAGTTAATTTTATGTTTTCATTTTATCATTTGATGTAGTTAATTCCATGTTTTCATTTTGTCATTTGATGTAGTTAATTCCATGTTTTCATGTTATCCTTTGATGTAGTTTCTTTCAAAAATTTCATTTGATCATTTGATTTATTTATTTACATACTCTCTAATCATTTCCAGAGTACTTTCCTTTTAAATTTCCAAATGAAGAGTGGTCATTTTCATAGATTTCTTCATATTTTTATTTCCAAGCATTGAGTGATTTCTTTACAAGTTTTCATTTCTAGAATATTTCATTTTAATGTAGGAATGAGAAGATTTGTGGTTTCCATTTCAAAATTCAATTTTGAATTTATCCAAATGACTTTTAAAATGATGGCCAAGGAATTATGTTTGTAGAGACTAACAATAGATTGGTTAAATTTATTAATGAGATAGTGAGATTTTGCTTTAATTCTATTTTTGAAAAGTAAAGGGTATGTTTATTTCATTAGGAATAAGAAAATTTTAGGAATTTCATTGTGATTTGAATGCATCTATTTCATTAGGAACATAATAATAAAAAGCATCCTTAGAAGTAAATTCCAGAAACTCAATCATCATATCAATAAACTGAATTAAAAGAGGCTTCTAGCATATATAGTGAACTTGCATCTCACAAGTTTACCAACTCTGGTCTATAATTTATGTGGAAATTTAAGACCATTAAATTGACAAAAAATTTTGTGTCGTTGCCAGGGAAGTATAGATAGGAGCCTTTTTATTTCTAAAAATAAAAAAAAAATCATTAGAAAAATGATATGCATAGGGAAAGAGATTCTAGAGGAAGATTTGTAGCTAGTGGTAGAAGCTTAATTCCAACAACACCACTCACCCCATCCTGACCTCATAGTGCCACACCATCCACCAAAACTCACATACCATCCATTGTAGGGATACATAGACTTCTCGAGGAATTGAGATCTGAAATCCAACCTATAAATTCACCAACTTCATCAATTGAAGAAACTGTAGAAGAAGATCCTACATCCCAAAAAAATGAGTAATTTTCCTAACTTCAACTTGATAATAGTTTATATCCCAAGAATTAGAAGTCCCTAGTGAAAAAGAGGAAGAATTAACCTATTTTAATATACCATTGATAAAGGAACCAAAAGAACTAGAAGAAAAACAAACAAGTCCAATTTTGGAACCTTACATTAGTTCTGAAGAATCTACAATGTCTGGAGAAGGAGAATGAGAAGTACATAATGTAAATGATGATCATTTGAGAAATGGAAGAGGTGGACCTAGGATTCTAGGTGGAGGAAGAGGAAGAGGAAGAGGTGGAGGAAGAGGAAGGGGAAGAGAAGGAGAAGGAGACAGAGGATAGCCAGATCATGTTGGGTTTCATATCTATCATGAAGATACTACAACAAAAATGAAAAATATCTTATCCTCTATCTTTCCTAACTTTTATGGATTAAGAAGTGAGGATCCTGGAACATTTCTTTTTGTGTTCAAAGTTTTATGTTGATATTATGACTATTTTCTCGATTCTAAAAAGATGAAATTGTTTCCAACAACTCTTAAGGATGAGACATTAAAATGGTTCATTGGTTTAATAAAAAACTCTATTAGAACATGGGAAGAAATGAAAATTTCATTCCCATAAAAATATAAGGGTTACTGTATGCCCCATAATCGTAAGGATAAATGTTTTAAAATGATGCAAAGAGAAGATGAAAATATTGAGGATTTAATTGAAAGATTTTGTTATAATCTTAAGAGAGATAAAATGGAAATTTTGGGTGAATATACTTTGAAATATATCCTAGTAAAATCCATTAGAGATGAATGGATATATATCCTAAACATGATGGGAAAAGGAGATATTTCTAAGTTATTATTACCAGAAATTTCTGAATTATGCATACTTCTTTCAAGAGGTATGTCAAGAGTTGGAAAGAGTTCAAGAGACCCTGTTATCTCTAGAATAAATAAATCTAAATTTTGAATAGTAAGTAGGGATGAAATAGGAAATTTTCTTGATGAATTTAAAACAAACATTTTAGGGAGTCTTAGTGAAAAAATAGAAACCTTGAAATTACAAAACAAGCAAAGAGTTGAAAGTGATGCCTTATCCTTTTTTGTCCTAAGTGCATAAAAAACATGCCTTGAGGGAATGTCCTCTTGACTTGAAAAGTGTAGAAACTTGTGTTATATGTGCATAAAATTATGATACAAAAAAAATTGTCCTTTAATACCAGGTCTTAAAGTTTTTTACCAAGAGAAAGTAGTTCCAAATCAGATAGATCCTGTTTGTTTTGTTTCTAGAAGACCATGGAAGGGATAAAAAACCCAAGGTTTTAACACTCAAATGTATGCTCAACCTCTAAAGAATAACTGGACTACACCAATACCATGGCATCCTTGGTCTAAATCTCAACCTTGGGCACAAGGATGGAAATATCCTTATGGAAGATATTCTCAATATCACCAATATCCACAACCTTATCCAAACTTTCCACCACAACATTTTCCTCAGTCTAGTCAACTACCTCAAACTTAGTTTCAAAATCCAAATCCACAACTTTCATTACCATTTCCACAATGAACAAATCAATTGCCTTCTCAACCATTTCTGAAGCCAAGTAATAAAAATTCTCAACCTGTTTACAATATGGAGGGAAAAAATTTCCATACTTATATGATAACTCCATTAGATCTTAAAAACGTTCAACTTAGATCTAGTAGAGTATTGGAAAATAAATAACGATCTATTATTATTTAGGAAAAAGAAAGGATGATCATTCTAAGGAAGAGACATCTGTTCATTAGAATGAAAATCCTCAAAAGAAAAATGATCACTTCAAGGAAGAGAAATCTCTTCATCAGAAAGAAAATCTTCAAAAATAGGCCACTCCTACACATGATACCCCATTAAAATCAACTCCTATTATGGAAAAACCCTCAATGTCTATCTCAAAACCACCTTTTCCTAAAATATTAAATATTGATATAGGGGTAGAAACAATGATCATGCTGTCTGATTATGATATGTTAGATAAGTTGAAGAATGTTTCCATAAAAATTCCTTTACTACAAGCTATCAAGGAAATTCCAATTTTTGAAAAGACAATTAGGGAGTTATGTGTTAAAAGATCAGGAAGGCAAAGAAATTAAGTCAAAATAATTGAGTTAGCTGGAGAAATTGCAAAGATCATGATGGGAAAAACATCAATTCAGAAATATTTGGATCTTGGAAGTCCCATTATGAAAAAACACATCAATGGTATTAAAATACGAAATACATTGATTGACCTAGGAGAGGTTGAAAACATCATGAGTAAACAAACTATGGATCTCCAATATACACCAGCATTGTTAAAATTTAAAGATATATATGTAATTAAACCTGATGGTGTGTTTGAGGAAATTTATGTATCCTTATTTTCTTGGAAATATCCAGTTGATTTCATTATCTTGACACCCAATAATACCTTAGGAAGACATCCATTAATATTAGTGTTGGCTTGTGACTTCCATAAGGAGAAATACAACACGAAGAGCTAACAAATGAAGGGACAAGAAAGGGAAAAGTGGGAGGCTAAAGGCAGGCAACATAGCTCTTTCAGCGGTTATTAGTGCAAGTGCGCCATCGTGATCACATCTCCCCCAGATCCATGATGCAGCCCGCGACAGCAGTGCCGCCACCCACCAAGGATCGTCGTCTACAACTGATTCTGACGACACTTGACAGAATGGGGGTTGCCGAGACTAACCCGCTGGAGGGCATAATGCCAACTCCCATCACGACCAATCAAAGTAGTTCTACTAGAGGAAGACGGGAGAGGGAGATCATATTTCGACCTGACAAAAACTAGAGGGCTCCACCAGCACACAGCTGGCGCAGGTACGCTACAAGGTAAGATAAGTTTGTTCAGGGTACAAAGGCCAGTACTCCTGTGTCTGGCACATGGTCCCTCACCTACCCGAACACTTTTGACCAACCACCACATGCCATGTGCCTCTTTGCCAATGTCCTCATGACGTTAGCCCTACAGTTGTCGTGCCATCGTATTACCTAGTAAAAACCCTGTTTCCACCGAGATTTTTTAATCTCAGTTGTTTGAATTGCTGGTCACTTAACAATGTTTCACTCTGTCACATGTTTGGGTAAAATCACAAGTATTGGTTGCCTTTCACCATCGTGTCGATTTCCTTGTTGCATCAGGTATTTGGTCGTGTCCCTTTAATGATTTCCCTTTTACTGTTTATTCAAATTGATATGGAAAAAATGAAACGCTCTGCCCTTGAAACCCCACAAGATCGTGAGGTAAGGACTGCTCCTGGCCCCAAACCACTCATGGATGCCCACTCTCAGCTCTGCGACCTGATTTACCCTTTCAATATGGCCCGTACTAAGGCCAAGCTCCTAGACTTTCAGCGATGGGGGGAAGATTTGTTTAGAGTTGTTGATTCAGGGCTCCATTACCAAATTTCCCCAATAATCCATCTGTTCCCAGATTTTATTTCCTAGCTCGCCGATGCGTACATCGAGCAAAAGGAAATTTTCCTCTCTTCTTGGGGGGTCTATATTCTCGAGATTACTCCTTAGCTCATCAGAAAAGCTCTATGTTATGCCTTCACCCAACACTATGTCGAATTCACCGAAGTCACTCTCTCCTGCCACTTCTCGAACCTACCCTTGGAGAAGCAGAGTGGTTTCCTTGAACTCATTTATGATTCACACCTATCCACTCTCCCTCCCACAGAGGCTATTCCACTGTCCTTAATCTGTGATACCATAAAACCTATTCTAGCAGTCATCTCGGGAATGCTGGGGTTAGAAAATTCTGTTATAGTGAGTAAAGCAAGTTTAGGGTTTCTTTGGCTCATGATGCAATCTGGGATTCTACTAGATATACCCACATTCCTAGCCTCGAATATCAAAGCCCAGTTCCAATATATGTCATCCTTTTTCTTTTTCATATTCTGCTCCCTGGTTTTCTATCTATTCATGTTTGAGCATGTAGACAACTTTGATGGTTTAGGCCTGAATAGGTTCTCCATGAGAAACGCTGAACCCAAATATATTTTCTAATGGACTCCGGAAGTTCGCCAACATTCATAGGGGAAGGATCATGTGAAATTCATCATAGATTTCATGTCTAGGGCCTATGCAATCATGATGACAACCCCCAGCCCAGAATTTTTCCTGAGCAAAAGGAATGGCTCTAGTTCAGTGAAACGGATTGTACCAGTGATTGGTACTTGTTTAAAGATCATAATGAGATCAAGTTCTATGGTGTCGAAGTGCGTCCTTATCACTTTCTAGTGTTATTTTCCATGAGGGTTTTTTCCCTTAATTTCATCCTCCAACTCCTAAAGTGGACCGTTTCAATAACTTCGTGCCCATGAAAAGGGATACATTTCGCTGTTCAAACATCAGAGGCCCTTTTAAGCAAGGAGAACCTCACACACACTCTCCTCTATGGAAGGGATGTTTCGGAAGATGAATTTCATGTGAGGGGATTCTTGGCACTATGATCCTAAAGTATTTATCACACACAATAAGAAGAAGATTAATTCCACAACATATGAGCATGAAACTAGGCCTCTTATTGAATGGAAATCTAACTTTGATTGATTTCCTTTGGATACAGAGATGGTTGGTGATTCCCCACCCTCTGAAGGAAAAGGAGACAGTGTACTTAATGACACATAAGTGCTGGAATAGGACAATCCCCAGACTAACCAAGGATTCATGGACGAGGATCAAGAAGGTCACCTCGGCCAGAGACATAGGACTGAGGGCCTTGGGGAACAGGACATTGAGATTCCTAATGATGAGGTCTCAATGCTCATGGGTCATGACAAGGACAGAACATGCTTTTAGCTATTCTATGATTCCGTTTCTTCTTCAACACCTTCAGAACTTTCACAAGCTGTCATGTTAGGTAAAGAAGAAACAAGGGAGAAGATTGAGGCCAAGAATCAATTCGCAAGGGATAAACTGAGAGCAGCATTGTCTCAGTTCATAGAAAAGCATCATAATAGGCTCACCTCAGCCCTAGATGTGGAGAAATACCAACTCATATTTGTTGTCCAACATTCATCCTCTCATCCCTTACCTCAAGGATCCAAGTACAAAGCCCTCAAAATAATTTTGAATTTGGCTTCCATCCCCTTGCCTGATAACTTAAATTTTCACAAACCCATTGAGGAAATGCTCCAAAATAAAGTATAAAGCATACAATTACCATGGAGAAATCAGAAAGGAATTTTTCTCTGATGAAGATCTCTCAGAAAAGGGAAAGAGAAAGTGATAAAGCTCTTGCTGCACAACTGGAAGACTGAAAAAAGCTGATAAGAGGTAAGGGAGTCGATCCCAACTCAACACTACAGGCCCTCCTAAGAAAAACTGAGTTGGAGGTACATGAGTTAAGACATAAACTAAATATCCCTCGTTTGGAACATATTCAAGCTAAGGAACTAGCCAGAGTGGAAAAGGAAAAATACATCCTCATTGAGGCTCTTGCTTAGAGGGATGAGGAGAATGAGAGATTAAGGGAGAAGTTGTCAGAGCTACAACAAGCGTAGGATAATCATGAGTGTGTAGTACCTGTACCGGAGGACCCAAAAGGTGATGCAGAATAGTTAACCAAGGCTCTGGTGAACCTAAAGATGTCATAGGATGAGAGACACACCACTCGGAGACTCTTGGAAGAGGCCAAGGTGGCCTACTTAGAGAACCAAAAGACAGTCTCGTCCCTTGAGAAGGAGGTAGAGACCCTTCACAGGGAGGCCTAGGGACACGAGAAATCTATCAAAGATTTGAAGGAACAAATTAAAGGGAATATGTCATTAGTATAAGCTAGGAAAATAGTTTTGGAAGAGATCATAATAGGGAGCTCCTCGTGTTGGCCAATGACATGAAAAATTCCATCCGAGACTATAAGGTACAACTGGAGGCCAGCCGTAGGGAAGGAGATGAGAATGCAACAACAACAAGGGGATATATCAAGTATATCAATGAATTCCCATTTGAATAGCTGAGCATGCATGGAGTGTTCAACTATTTTAGGACCATCATGGAGGTTACTAAGCTGATCCAGAAAGAGGAGGCACGGGTAAGAGCACTTGGATATTTAACAATCGTGACAAAGGGAGTGGAGAGATTTGATCAAGAATGATGTAAGTTAGTGGGGGATGGTATTCCCCCATGCTGGGATCAATAGTTAAGGACATTTCTTCCCCTGACCACTTATGACCAGAAAATGTCTGATATCAAGTGCAAGGAAGATTTAATATTTGAGAAGACCTCCTGCCTGAAATAAGATACCTTAGTAGCAGCATTATGCAAGGAATTATTTCTCGTTTCCGAGGTCAAGATATTATTCAAAACCCACCTTTATTATTCTGAGCTTACTCAACTTCAATCTATGTTTGAGTTATTCAACAGAGCACCACTACCCTCAGGGGTCATCTGGCAAAGGTGCTATGAATATGCAAATCGTTTTTCTCCTTCTACCTCGCAACAACTTCCACCTCAGCCGCCTCGCAAATCTGGATCCTCTACGTCTTCAGTCAGACCATGCAACTTAGGGGGCTTTGCCATGCCTCATCGTAACCATTAAGGATATCATGATCAGGCCCATGTGGCCTTTTTTTTTATTTTTTTATTTTAGTTTCAATTGTGTTGTAAAATTTGGTGAAATCTCGATTTCACCCATTCTATTGTTTAAATGTTATGTTTCTATCGCATTTAGTGTTAGAAGAATAATTTCTCTGGTACGATGCCGTTATATCGCATCATTTTTTATTTGGATAGGAAACTGTAACATCAAGAAAGAATATTTTGTTATCTGGTCAAGGCGCCTAATGTAAAAACTATAAAAGGCCAACTCAGAGATGAAGAAATGGTTCTGATTTCTCTAGAAGTTCTAAGGTCATATTTTGCATAACAAATTTTGTAATATTTGGGATAAGATCTTAATGCATATCTGGAAGAGCTGTTTTGAGAAGATAATATAATGACAACTTGTTGCAAAATGGATTCCTATTGGGCTTTTTAGCAGTATTTATACCTCTTCTGTGTATTGGTTTAACCTTCTTATTCAGTTTTGCCATATTTTATTTCAAGTTATCATGCATTCAGAATTATGGTCGCTAATGGTTAATAAATGAATTTACCTTAGATGGTACTCATATATTAGTCATTCAGCTTCCTTAATTAGGCTCAACACATGATTCCCGTCTCATAATTCTTTTCTTGACCATTTTCCTCTTTAAGTCTCTAGAGGGTAGATTCTTACATATCAGTGAGCTTGCCTCACTTAGAATTACCATCACTGTTCATATTAGCATCCAACCTCATTATCTCGAAGATATGTTCACTGGTTTCATATCTAGCCCTATTGCAGCAAATTGAGCTTCATTTCGGCCACAGGCCCATTCTGAGTTATTCCATTCTTACAATCAGAGTTAAAAGCTCTGATCCCATTGTTATCTATAACCATTTATCAAATAAATCCCACGAATTTCATATCCAGGAGGCCCCTTCACAGAACATAATAAAAATCTATAAGACATCCTTCTCTCAATATGTCCTAGGCACTGGTCTCTTGTAACTCAAGACTGTCTCTAGGAGTGACAACATATTTTTGGCGCTGTGGCCAGGTAACGAATTAGAAAATATTTTCCCTGGGATACGACATTATTTTCACCCTTAAATCGTGTGAGCACAAAGGGTTGAGAGTTGCACAACCCTCACCTTGGAGACTCCACTATTATGAAAACCTAAATAAGTTGCAACCTGACTTACACAAGGCCTCAACCTTGGTCAAATACCTCCCAGCAGATAACCCATTCCATAGTTGATCCTGAAAATATTATATTCAAGAGAATCTAGAAAGAAAAGAAACCCATCCAAGATGACCTACCTTCATTCTCGCTAGAATATTCGCCGTCCTCATCTCAGAGGGCCGACATCTATGGCCTTGGCTCCATAGCTTGTGTACTTGAATATCCACCAAAAGCCTCTGATTTAGAAATTTCATCCATAAAAGATAAATCTAAATCAACTGACATCTCCCAACCTCCTTTACACCCTACTCTCGAGGCTGAAGAGGTCAAAGAGGTCGCAGTACTCAAGAACTCACTACAAATAAATATCCAAACCTCCATTCAACATATACCTATTGTACCATCGCCAAATCATCCTCATAAATTACCACTACCCCTTGTGGCTATACATGCCTTCCTCCTCAACAAATATGCCCCATTGGCTTTGCCTCAAGTATTACATGACATGCCTTAAGATTATCTAAAGCTCTTGCCTTAGTTCACCGGGGAAGACAATACTTCTTCGCAGAAACATATTGAGGACTTTGGTGCCTTCACTGAAAATGTCAATGTAGAACATCTGGATGTGGTGTTCAGGATTTTCATCCAATAATTGGATGGAGAGGCTTGAAAGTGGTTCAAATACCTTACTAATAATGTAGTTACCACTTGGGAGGAAATGGAGAATTTCTTCACACTAAAATGGGGAGAGAAGAGGGACTATGGATATGTCTTCACAGAGTTCAATGCTCTTAGAAAGAGACACAATGTGGATGTGATAGAATTTATAAAGAGGTCAAATAAGCTTTATAATAACCTTCCTACTGAGATAAATCCTCCACAAGCAGCTGCTAAGGTGGTTTTCGAAGGATATTTCGAACCAGAATTTGGTTTCACCCTAAGGGAAAGAATGTCTACATCCCTTGGCCAGATCCAGACTAATGCACTGGAGGTAGAAGAAAACTTTTCTTCTACAGGTAAATTCAAAGGAAGGACAGAGCATGAGGCCAGGAGAAGGGGTAGGGAGGAGTATTTACCTCTAGTCAAGAAAGGGACTCACTGGAGTATAAAATTGAAGAGATGAATAAGCTGATCAATAACCTCATGAATAAGTTGGTGAAGCTTGAATTGGAGGCTAAGAATTTCTCTCTTCGTCCCAACCAAATGGTTCCTAATAAAGGGTTTAATCCCTAATATCGGAAGCCCCCTCTACATTTATTGTAGCGAGAAAGGAAGGAATAGAAATATCACATCCAACCACCTCTATATTTGGAGGGAGCTTTAGAGGGATAGGCTGAGGAAATCCCTAACATTCAGGAGAATCAATTCCTTGCTTACTCTAATGAAGATGAGGGTGAAATAATCCTGCAAGGGGAGCAAGAAGAAAAACAATCCCAGCCAGAAGACTAAGATATTAATAACTATTGCAGACAGTTTGTGGATTTCATGCAAGCTCAACTCCACAAGAAGTATGATCTTAGGTCCTCTAGAAAGAGAACCCAAGTGCAAGAGAAAAAAAAAGAGTCAAGTCCAAAGAACCAAACCCTCCTAATCTTGACAGTAAAGGGGAAAATCCTCTAGGAGAGCCATCCTCTACTAAGGTTGTCGCATCCTCCTACACAAAACAAGACTCTGGGATTCCCAAATGTGAAAAATCCCCGCCTATACAGTTAGAACTATCACATCCTCCTAAAGAACAATCCAAGGAAGCTATCGCAGAGAAGGGTGTTGCCCCTTTCAATCTCCAGAAAGAGCTAGAAAAGGTTAAGATCCTGGTCCCCCTGATCGAGCTTCTAAAGTAGCCTTCATATAAAGCCCAAGTGTCTCAATTCATGCTGCCCCATATCATAGGCCCTCTCCCTGACAACCTTAATCTCCAAGAGGAAAGACCCATGGTAGTCTGTGGACCTCATGTAGAAGAGTTGGAATCAACCACTGCCCCATTCTATGTGTCTCTATTTATTCATGACTTGTTACTGCACAACTGCATGATAGATTCTAGGGCTTCACATAATCTATTGCCATTGTATGTCATGGAGCAACTGTGGTTGCATATTACGAGACTATATAAAGATTTGTATTCTTTTGATTCCAATACGATAAATTGTTTGGGCATGATAAAAGGTCTTGTAGTAAACCTGGCCCAGATTCCAGCCAAAAGTGTGGTGATGGACATCGTTGTAGCTGGCATCCTAGCTTGGTTTGGAATGTTGTTGTTCAGATCCTGGGGATCCAATATTGGAATGTCCATAAAACTAGACCTCACTTATGCTACTATTCCATTATTCGATGGGGAGGAAAGAAGGTTATACTCTGAATCCAGATTCATGAATATGGTCACCAAAGCCAATGGTTCCATGCATTCCTCGTTATATGGTAAGGAGGGTGAATTCTCTTGTCTTATTCTTGAGGGGGATGAAGAGTTCCTACAGAAAACAAGGACTTGTCCTATAATACAGAAAGAGCCTATGAGCTGGGAGGAAAACAAGATATGGACATTGCAGTTTGATGGAGCTAATTTTTGAGAAGGAAATGGGACCGAAGTACTCTTGATATCTCCAGAGGGATGTTTGCTTCCCCTCTCCTTTAAGTTGGAGTTTGAAGCCAAAAATAATGTGGCTGAATATGAAGCACTGCTGATGGGGTCGCAGATGACCCAGAATATGAATATACGAAATCTTAAGGTCTTCAGAGACTTAGAGATAGTTGTAAGGCAAGTCAGGAATTAGTTCCAAACTAAACATCCATGGCTCAGAGCTTATATAAATGAGGTGTGGGACTTGATAGAAAAAATTTTCTTGGATTTTAATCTATAATTCATGCTAAGGGACAAGAATCAGATGGCAGACTCGTTAGCCATAGCAGCCAGCAATTTCTGCTCATCACAGAATCCCTTGCTCATATATGAGGTTGAAGTACGATATCTTCCCTCCATTCTGGACAACGTAAAGCACTGGAAAGTCTTTGAGGATGAAGAATAGGTCAAGCACTTTATGGAAATGGTTGGTGAATTCTCAAATTTGGTGATTGATTCAGTCGAAGAAGGTCATAGTGAAGAGCCAAAAACCAAATGGGATGAGACATTGGCTGGACACCACGTTTTTCAATTAAAGGGAAATGTCATTCCCAGAGGTCTCGTGCCATTGGAGAGGCTATTTGATAATAATAATATTCCGATCAACCCCAGCAAAATGACCCTTGATGAGCCTGTCATGGATGTGAATATCGGGATAGAGGAAGATCCAAAGGTGGTAAATCTATCCAAGGGAGTCCTTGAAGAATACCAGGATCAATAACTCTGGCTGTTTCAATCATACAAGGATGTCTTCGCCTGGTCATACCAAGATTTGAAGAATCTCGACATTGAAATTATACAACACAAGATAGCACTCAAAGGGGATGCCAAGCCTCATAAGCAGAAGCTGAGGTAGATCAATCCTCTCCTCCTCCCAGCTATTGAAAAAGAGATAAAGAAACTAATACGGGAAAAAATCATTGTTCCTATGAGATACTAGGAGTGGGTAGCCAACCTAGTTCAGTGAGGAAGAAAAATGGCGAAATTAGACTATGTGTTGACTTCCAGAATCTAAACAAGGCCTCGCTAAAAGACAACTGCACTCTTCCAAATATGGACCATATTTTGCAAAAGGTGGTGGGATCCTCTTGCATGTCTATTATGGACAATTTCTCGGGATATAACCAAGTAGCGGTGCTCTCTGAAGACCAGAAGAAGACAACGTTCGCCACACCTTGGGGAACCTTCATGTATGCTCAGATGCTTTTTAGTCTAATCAATGCTGGTGCCACTTTCCAACGTGAAATGGATATTGCCTTCATAGGAGATCAGGATAATTTTGTGGTGATTTATCTTAACGACATCACTGTTTTCTCAAAAAGTGATGCTAAGCACATAGAGAATCTTCAATGAACCTTCGAAAAGTGCTGCAAGTACGGTCTGTCTTTGAACCCCCAAAAATCCATGTTCGCCCTGGAAGAAGGAAAGCTACTAGGGCATATAGTAACTAAGGAGGGAGTGAAGATCTACCCGAAACGGGTGGAGGTGATAAATGACATTTCTCTCCCACAGAATAAAAAGGAAGTATAGGTATTCCTGGGAAGAATAAATTTCCTAAGAAGGTTCATCCCCAATTATGCTGAGATCGTTTGACACATCACTGAAATGCTCAAGAATAATAATGAAGTGAAGTGGACTCCCCAATCAAGGGCTTCTTTTGATAGAATCAAGTAGGCTTTCATTGAAGCTCCAGTGCTGGTGGGTCCAGATTATAGCAAACCTTTCATGATTTTCTCCCCCGCCTCCCCTCATATAATAGCTGCAATAATGCTACAGAAGAATGATGAGGGGCATGAAAAAAATATTGTGTTCTTCATCCAGGTCCTACGAGATGCTGAATTGAAGTATAATGTCCAGGAAAAGTAAGTGTATGCTCTCGTGAAATCTCTAAAGGCATTTTGGATATATGTGTTACAATCTGCCATAATTGCCTACGTTCCCACAATAGCGGTGAAGGAAATTTTGGTACAAGGAGACAGTGAAGGAAAGAGGGGCAAGTGTATAGCCAAGATTTAGGAGTATGACATGGACATAAAGCCTACTAAGCTCATTAAAGGGCAGGGACTGTCAAAAGGTCTGTCTGAATCCAACTGCCAAGCCTTGGGGATAAACCTGTCTATGGGAGGAGGAGATGCACCGGAAGGTACAGAGGTACAGCAAGGAGTAGAATCCTCCATACAAAAGACACGTGTAAAGTACTTTCTGTCTGCATGGTATAAATATGTGGTGGAATACCTTCTGACCCTAAGGTGTCCTCCTAATTATGAAAAATAGAAGTATCAATCCTTGAGGTTAAGGTCTATATCGGAGGGACCTGGCTGGGATTTTTTTATTATGTTTAATGGAGAAATAAGTGGATGAAGTGATGACAGAGTTCCATGAAGGTGTATGTGACGGGAATTACAACTGGCGGTCAACTGCTTAGAAGATCCTGAGAGCAAGTTTTTTCTGGCCTAGTTTGTTTGGTGATGTAGACGCTTGCATCCAGGCCTGCGAGAAATGTTTGACATTCATAGAGACGAAAAGGTTTATGCCACTCCCATTGATCCCAATACATGTCGAGGAACCATTCAGACAATGGGGAATCGGTTTCATTGGAGAGATCCACTCGACCTCTAGTAATCAACATCGATGGATCCTCATAGCCACCAATTACTTCACCAAGTGGGTTGAGGCCATATCTGTAAGAAATGCCACATATGGGGTGGTGATCAATTTTATGGAGGAGGACATAATAGCTAGATTTGGGTTCCCTGATAAAATCATCAGTGATAACGCCCAGGTCTTCAAGTTAGCCAAGTTTGTATAATTTTGTCAGCAGTACAATATTACTCTAGGAAACTCCACTACTTATTACCCATAGGGGAACGGGTTAGCGGAGACATCCAACACAAAATTGGTGAGAATTCAGAAAAAGAACATAAGTGAAAACCAAAAGAACTAGGACTCCCAGCTCAAGTTTTCACTTTGGGAAAATCATATCACCACTAAGAGATCCACTGAAAAGTCACCTTATGAGCTGGTGTATGGTAGGGTGGAGGTTTTCCCCATTCAACTCACTCTACCAGTTTCCATATTTTTGCAAGACAGTGAGGAAGAACCAAATGAACTCATTAGGAGATTGAATCAGTTGGTGGAACTAAAAGAAACCTGGGCACAAGTTAACCTCAGGTTGCTAGACTACCAAGAAAATATGAAGTGTTTATTCGACCAACAAGCGAAAGACAAGGAGATCCAAACAGGGGACCTGGTGTTGTGATGGGATGTCAGGTGGTCGGACAAAGGCAAACATGAGAAGTTTGATCTACTCTAGTTTAGACCATTCAGTGTAGTAGAACTCAAAGGCCATAATACCTTTGCATTGGAAAACTTGGAAGGAGATCTAATTGAGAAGCCTATGAACGGGTAGTTTCTCAAGCCCTATTTCCAGCATTGACACTGGATGTAAGGGCCCATTGTATATATCCTTAAAATTGTACATATACCATATTTTATTTTCGCATGAATTTCTATTTTGTTCCTTTTTAATCAGAGTTATCTAAAACTTTTGATGACTGTCATGGGTATACTAACAAGAACACAAGCAGGCGGTCTACGAGTTCTCGACACACTCGAACGAGTGTGCTATCCCCAATGGAGCAAATGTTGGCTTGTGACTTTCATAAGGAGAAATATAACATGGAGAGCTAACAAATGAAGGGACAGGAAAGGGAAAATTGGGAGGCTAAAGGCAGGCGATGCATCTCTTTTGGCGGTTAGTAGTGCAAGTGCGCCGCTGCGATCGCACCTCCCCCAGATACAAGATGCAGCCTACGGAAACGGTGGCACCACCCACCAATTATGGCCATCTACAGCCGATTCTGACGACACTTGAGAGAGATGGGGTTTCTGAGAATGAACCACTGAAGGAGATGACTTCAGCTCCCCTCGTGGCCAATCAGAGCAGTTCCGGGGGGGGGGCAGACGGGAGAGGGAGATCACCTTTCCACCTGATGAAAACCGAAGGGCCCCACCAGCACAAAGCTAGCGTAGGTACGCTACAAGGTAAGGTAAGTTTGTTTAGTGTACAAAGGCTAGTACTCCTGTGTCTGGCATGTGGTCCCTCACCTACCCGGCCGATATCGGCCAACCACCACGTGCCACGTGCCTCTTTTCCAACGCCTCATGATTTTAGTCGTATAATCGTCGTCCCACCCTATTACCCAGTAAAAAACCCATTTCCATCGCGATTTTTCTCTCAGCTATTTAAATTGCTGGTCACATACCAACATTTCACTCTATCAGGCATCCGGGGAAAATCACAAGTATTGGTTGCCTTTCACCCTCGCATCACATTCCTTGTTGCCTCAAGTGTTTGGTCGTGTCCATTTCATTATTTCCCTTTTACTGTTTGTTCAAATTGATATGGAAAAAATGAAATCTCCTCCCCCGAAAGCCCGCAACCTCGTGAGGCCACGACTGCTCATGACCGCGAAACACTCATGGATGCCCACTCTTAGCTCTGTGACCCAGTTTACCCTTTCAATGTGGCCCGTACTAAGGCCGAGCTCCTATAATTTCAGCGATGGGGGGAAGATGTGTTCAGAGTCATTGATTCAGGGCTCTATTACCAAATTTCCTCAACAATCCATTCATTCCTGGAGGTTATTACCTGGTTCGTCGATGCCTAAATCGAGTGGAAGGACATTTTCCTCTCCCCTTAGGGGGTTAAGATTCTCTAGCTTACTCCTCAACTCATCAAAAAATCCCTATGTTATCCCTCTACCAAAGACAATGTCAAATTAACTGAAGTCACTCTCTCCTGCCACTTCTCGAACCTACCCTTGGAGAGATAGAGCGGTTTTCTCAAAATCATTTCTGATTCTCACCTATCCGCTCTCCCTCCCATAGATTTTATTCAGCTATCCTTATTCTGTGATACCATACAGCCTATTCTATCAGTCATCTCAGGAATGCTGTGGTTAGAAAATGTTGATACAGTGACTAAAGCAGGTTTAGGGTTTCTTTGGCTCATGATGCAATCTGGTAGATATTCCCACCTTCCTGGCCTCAGTTATCAAAGCCAAATTCCATGATATGTCTTTATTTTTCTATTTCATATACTTCTCCTTGGTTTTCTACCTATTCCTGTTTGAGCATGCAGAGAAGTTTGATGGTTTAGGCCTGAACAAGTTCTCCATGAGAAACGTTGAACCCAAATCCATTTTTGAATAGAATCCAGTAGTTTTTCAGCATTCATAGGGTAAGGGGTATGCGAAATTCATAATGGATTTCATGTACAAGGCCTATGAAATCATACATGATAGCCCCCCCCCGCCCAGAAGTTTTCCTGAGAAAAAGGAGTGGCTCCAGTTCAGTGAAATAAATTGTACCGGTGATTGGTACTTGTTTGAAGATCACACTGAGATCAGGGTCTATGGTGCCGAAGTTCCTCCTTACCACTTGCGAGTGTTCCTCTCCATGAGGATTTTCTCCCTTGAGTTCATCCGCCAAGTCCTAAGTGCTGACCAAGCCCACTTCGTGCCCATGAAAAGGGGGTATATCTTCAGGCTCCCAAATACTGTAGGTCCTTTTAGCGTCAATTTGAGGCGTGCACTCTCATTTCTGGAAGGGATGTTTCAGAAGATGAATTTCATGCGAGGAGATGCTTGGAATTATGATTCTAAAGGAGTTATCACATGCAGGAAGAAGAAGATTAAGTCCACAACATATGAGCATGAACCTAGGCCTCTTATTGAATGGAAATATTGCTATGATTCATGGCCTTTGGATACAGAGATGGAGGCTAAATCCCTAGCCACTGAAGGAAAAGGAGACAATGTACTCGATGACATAGAAGTGTTGGAACAAGAAAATCCCCAGACTAACCAAGGATTCACGGACGAGGAGCAGGAAGGTCATCTCAGCAAGAGACATAGGACTAAGGGCCCTGGGGAACATGACACTGAGATTCCTTACAATCAAGCCTCACTGCTCATGAGTCATGATAAAGATAGACCAGGATTTCAAATCTCCTATGATTTTGTTTCTTCTTTGGCACCTTCAGAACTTTCACAAGCTGTCATGTTGGGTAAAGAAGAAAAATGGGAGCATATTGAGGCCAAGAATTATTTTGCAAGGTAGAAACTGAGAGCAGAATTGTCTCAGCTTGTAGAAAATCATCATAATAGGGTCACCTCAGCCCTAGATGTGGAGAAAGACCAACTCATATTTTTTTTCCAACATTCATCCTCTCATCGCTTACCCAAGGGATCCAAGTACAAAGATCTAGAAATAATTCTGAATTTGGCTTCCATCCCGTTGCCTAATAAGTTAAATTTGCACAAGTCCATCGGGGAAATGCTGCAAACTGAAGTATTAAAGCATACCATTTCCTTAGAGAAAGCAGAAGAATATTGGCTCACATGAAGATCACTCAGCAAAGGGAAAGAGAAAGTGCTAAAGCTCTTGCTACATAGGTGGAAGACTGCAAAAAGTTGATAAGAGGTAAGGGAGTCGATCCCAACTCAGCGGTACAAGCCCTCCTAAGAAAAACTGATTTGGAGGTACATGAATTAAGATACAAACTAAATATCCCTTGTTCAGAACATATTCAAACTAAGGAACTAGCCAGAGTGGAAAAGGAAAAAGACACCCTCACTAAGGCTCTCGCTCAGAGGGTTGAGGAGAACATGGGATTAAGGGAGAAGTTGAAAGATATACAACAAGATCACAATAGTCATGTGTGTGTAGTACCTGTACTGGAGGACCCACAAAGTGCTCCATAACAGTCAACCAAGGCTCTGGCGGACCTGAAGATGTCAGAGGATGGGACACACACCACTCAGAGACTCCTGGATGAGGCCAAGGTGACCTACCTAAGGAACCAAAAGACAATCTCATCCCTTTAGAAGGAGGTAGAGACCCTTCGTAGGGAGGCTTGGGGACACGAGAAATCTATCAAGGATTTGAAGGCACAAATTAAAGTGAATATGTCATTAGTAGAAGCTAGGCAGATAGTTTGGGAAAAGATCACAATAGAGGTGAAAGAGCATTGGGAGCTCGTCGTGCTGGCCAATGACAAAAATAATGCCATCCAAGATCAAGTGCAAGGAAGATTTAATATTTGAGAAGACCTCCTGCCTGAAATCAAATACCTTATTAGCAACATTACACAAGGAATTATTTCTCCTTGCCTAGGTTAAGAGATTCTTTGCAACCCACCTTGATTATTTTGTGCTTACTCATCTTCAATCTATGTTTGAGTTCTTCAGTACAAAACCACTACCCACAGGGGTTATCTCGCAAAGGTGCTATGAATATGAAAATCCTCCAACTCCTTCTACCTCGCAGCAACTGCCACCTCATCCACCTCACCAGCCTGGATCCTCTATGTCTTCAGTCAGACCACAAAAATCAGGGGGCTCTGCCATGCCTCGTCGTAACCTTACGAATATCATGATCAGGCCCATGTGGCCTTTGTTTTTATTTTTTGTTTCAGTTTCAGTTGTGCTATAAAATCGGGTGAAATATCGATTTTACCCTAAGTATTTTTTAAATTTTATGTTTCTATTGTAGTCAGTGTCAGAATAATAATTCCTATGATACGATGCACTTATAGTGCATCATTTTTTATTTTTTTAGGAAACTGTAAAATCAAGAAATAATATTTTTTTCGAGCAAATATCTAGGCAAGGCACTCAATGCAAAAACTATATAAGGCCAACTCATAGACAAAGTAATGGTTCTGATTTATCTGGAAGTTTTGAGTTCATATTTTGTATAATTTTTTTTTTAATATTTGGGACAAGCTCTTAATGCATATCTGGAAGAGCTGTTTTGAGAATATAATAGAATGATGACTTGTTGCAAAATGGATTCCTATTGGGATTTTTAGCAGTATGTATGCCTCTTCTTGTGTTGGTTTAATATTCTTATTCAGTTTTGCCATATTTTCTTTCCAATTATCATGCATTCTGAATGCTGGTCGCTAATGGTTAATAAATGAATTTACCTTACATGGTACTCATATACTGGTCATTCAGCTACCTTAATTAGGTTGTACACATGATTCCCGTCTCATAATTCTTGTCTTGACTGTTCTTCTCTTTAAGTCTCTGGAGGGTAGATTATTAAATCTAAGTAAGCCTGCCTCACTTGGACTTACCATCACTATTCATCTTAGCATCCACCCTCATTATCTCGAAGAACTGTTCACTGGTTTCATATCCGGCCCTATTGCAGCAAATTGAGCTTCATTTCGGCCACAAGCCCATTCTGAGTTATTCCCTTCTTACAATCAGAGTTAACATGTATTTCTCTACTCCCATTGTTATCTAGAACCACCAATCAAATAAATCCCACGAAGTTTATATCCAGGAGCCCCCCTCACATAACATAAGAAAAATCTATAACACAACTTTCTCTCAATATGTCCTAGGCACTAGTCTCTTGCAACTCAAGACTGTCTCTAGGAGTGACAACTTAGGAAGACCTTAGTTAGCTACAACCGATTCTTTTATCAGTTGTATATCTGGTGATATATTTATATCTGATCGAATCTCAACAAATAAATTCACATTATATCCACTTGCAAAAACAATGATATAGGTAGAAAGTGAAGAATGATTGGATGATGATAGTGATATATTACAACCTATTTTTACTATCTCATAGGTAGGTGAAGAAGATCAAATTTTAAATTTAATAAAAAATAATGAATCCTCTTCACATAGTGAGACTAGTCAAAATTTTGAGGAACACTGCAATATTAAATTTTTATCATCTAGTCAGATGTATTTACATTCTATGGGAGAATTTGGCAATTATTTAATAGAATTTTTTCCAGGAAAAAAATTGAAAATAGATCATAACTTGGAAGAATTTCAAAAGAAACAATTAATGAAAGTATTACAAGAACATTCTTCTCCATATGCATGGGAATATACTGACATGAAAGGAATTAATCTAAAACTTGCATGCATCACATAAATATTGAATAAAATTCTAGACCAATCCAACAACCTCAAAGAAGAATGAATCCAAATTTAAAGGAAATTTTTAGAGAGGAACTACAAATTTTTTTGGGTGTAAATTTCATTTATCCAATATTATATAGTCAATGAGTTTCACCTTTAATAATTGTTCCTAAAAATAATGGAAAATGGAGAGTATGCATTGATTATAAGGAGTTGAATAAGGCAACTTTGAAAGATCATTTTCCATTTCCTTTCATAGATCAAGTTTTAGACACATTATTAGGGAATACGTATTTCACAGTTTTGGATGGTTTTAGTGGGTATAAATAAATCCAAGAAGCCTTAGAAGATCAAGAAAAAACCACATTTACCTATCCATGGGGAACTTATGCTTATCGAGTGCTTCCTTCTGGATTATGTAATATACCAGAAACATTCCGAAGAGTTGTATTAGATATTTCTCTAATGTAATTCATTATTGTGTGGAAGTGTATATGGATGTTTTAGAGTTTATGTAAATTATTTTGAAGAAGCTCTTAAAAATTTGGAAAAGGTTCTCATAAGATGTAAGGAAGAAAATCTCTCATTAAGTCCTTAAAAATGTTTTATCATGTTTACTGAGCAGATTCTTTTAGGACACCACATTTCAGGAAATGGAATTAAGGTGGACTCATATAAAATAGAATTTATTTCTAAATTATCTGTTCCAATTTTTCAACGAGATGTTAGGAGTGTTCTTGGTTTAACTATATACTATAGAATATTTATTGAAAAATTTACAAAAATTGCATCTCCACTCTTCAAATTGCTCACAAAATATTTTGAATTCGGGTGGAATCCTGATTGAAAAAAATCCTTTGAAACTATGAGAGAGAATATTTCTGAAGCATGCATCTTGAGAGGACCAAATTGGAAATTAAATTTTCACATTTCAACTGATGCTTCAGACACAACTTTAGTAGTTGTTTTAGGAAAAAAAGACTTAATCCTTATTCCATTTACTATGCAAGTAAAAATTTGACTCCTGCAGAGTTAAATTATACTGTTACTGAAAAGGAGTTTTTAGTTGTTGTCGATGCCATCAACAAATTCATGCATTACATCAATGTCTATGAAAATTTGATTCATACAAACCATTCTACAATTAGATATCTAATGAATAAATTAGTTACTAATAAAAAAATCACAAGATGGTTATTGTTATTATATGAATTTAATATCACTATTTTGGATCGACATGGAAAAAAAAAAACACAATTTCTGACTTTTTATCTAGAATTCAAAATAATAACAATGATAAACCTATAGATGATAATTTTATTGATGAACATCTTTTTGCAATATCCATTAAATATCCATGTTTTGTAGATATTGCTAACTATTTGGCTATAGGGAAATTACCATCATATTTGTTTCCTAGAGAAAAAAGAAATAGAATTCAAATGAGTTCATCTTGTTCATGGATAAATGAATAATTGTACAAAACAGTGCCAAATCTCATCATTCAAAGATGATTAAGAGAAGAAGAAATACCTGAAATACTAAAGGCATGTCATGATGAACCATGCGAAGAAAACTTCACTGATAAAGTAACCATTTACCAAGTTATTCTCTTAGGATATTATTGGCCTTCCCTTTTAAGGATTCTAAGGAATATGTTAAGAGATGTGACAGTGGCCAAAGTATGTAGAGACTTGTTTCTTCACATAAAATGCCTCTAACGTCCTTATGTACTCATTGAACCCTTTGAAAAATGGGCTCTGGATTTTTTCAGACAAATCAATCCACCATAAAGACAAAATAGGTATATTCTTGTGTGCACTGATTATGTTACTAAATGGGTATAAGCTAAAGAACTTTATTTTTCTACTAAAAATGTTGTAGTTTCATCTCTTTTTGAGGATATTTATACTCGTTTTGGTATCCCAAGGGAAATTTTGGCAAATCAAGGTACCCAATTCACATCTAGAATGGTACAAAAGATAGTGGAGGAATATAAAATCAAGAATCGAAAGTCTACTCCATATCATCGATAAGAAAATGGATAACTAGAATCTACAAACAAAGTGATTTAAGCAATTCTTACCAAGACTATACATTTTCATAGAAGGGATTGGGTAGAAAATCTTCCAGAAGCTTTATGGGCATATTGTACTATATGGTGTTACACAACATTTTATCACTCTCCCTGCAATCCCCATCCCGAACATTGGAGGCTTATTTCTGTGACCAAAATAAAGTTTCATGCCTTGCAAATACCATCATTGAATCCCTTTCCATGAGTACAACATTCCTTGTGTTGACAACTTTCTGAATAGACCATCAGAAACACCTATTTTTTGCCTTGGTGCTAGTAGACTGTTATGCCCTCGTGCCGATCGAGAAATTAACACTGGGCCCCATAGCCATTGGTGCTCTATCCCAGTTAGCTACCCACACCAACTTGTTTATGGATTTTTTTTTAAAAATAAAGGCTAAGTTTCCATCATAAAAAACTTCGTGGGCGAGTCATCTGGAGTGGTTCGACTGAATAACCATGGCCTTCCTCATTTGGCCTACTGTTTCCACCTTTTGGGGAAACCTCCGAAGGGATAAGGCCTCCCTTCCACTATTTTAGGGATCCCAACCTCCTCCTCTCCCTCTATAAATATAGCCATCTTCCATTGATGTGCTAGCTAAACTGAACATATTGTAGCTGAAATGCTGAAGGGATTTCTATACATTTGATTAGAAAAGATAGAACGGAAGAGATCCTCATTGAGAGAGCTTAGACTTGTGTCTTCATCCTGTTTGAATTCCCCAATGATTCATCGAGACACACTTCGACTGAATCCCGCTGACGGAGGCTGTGATGTCAAGGATCAGTTGTAACTCTTTCTTCTATTAATACATATACCTGAATATTGTCTGGTTCGCATATTGCGTTAATGTGTTTTATTTAATGTAATATGCTTAACCCTCCTTGAATGGTTAGTTATTATGAATGATATCCTTGTTTTGTATACTGCTCCTGCTTTCTGATCTTTGTACAGGTATCTAAGCATCCTTGTGGAAGGATCGTAGCTTGCCGAGATAGGAATTAAGAGGCCACCACCACGACAGCCATGACAACAGTGTTGGACTCGAGGTAGGTTGATCTACCTCATCTTTTTCATTCATTAGTTAGGAACCTTCACTCTAGCTTGTCCCTTTGTTACTATACCCACTCTAGGGCTAGAGGCATTGTCTCTGTTTGTAGAGAGGATTTACCTGCATAACAAATTGGTGACTCTAATGGGGATCAGTGTGAGTTTGTCGTTTCACCCTTGTCTAGTCGACTTTGGTCATTTCCTTGCTTGTCTGTCTTAGTTGACTTCCTGGATTGTTTAGAAACCTCCTGTTCAGCTCCAGAGTGTCAAGATTGACCTCTGCTAATTGGTTTTCCTATTTTTCCATAGGTATCTGTCTTGGTGCGCTTTCTGTTTGAAAAGTCACGCCAATTGGCACTTTTTTCTTTTGTTGCAGTAGTGCCAATGCCCCGTTTGGCTTAGATTACCGCTGAGCAAATGTACAAACTCGTAGGGTTTGGTTTGGACCTCCTTATTGAGTCTTTGGCCGGCTATGCTTGAATTTGGTTTGAAATTGGTCTTTTTGAGTTTCTTTGACTATTTTAGGCTTGCTCTTCTCAGCTGTTTTTTTATTTTCCTATCAATGCAGTTCGTAGTATTTTTCTCACTGAGCCTTCTGGCTGAAGGTCGAGTCTTTTTGTTTTTTTCAATTCAATCCCTTGATCACTTGCCTAAGTCTTTCTTGATCCTTTGAGTTTTGGTCTGTTAAATGATTACTTTGTGTTTTTTTGACTCTCCATCTCTTCATTTTTGAGCATAGATTACATTTCTCATTTTGGGTTGTTTAGAAAGATTTCACTTTGCTTGAAAGAGTCTGTCATTAGTTTGAGTGATTTTTGTGTTTGTGTTGCTTTGATTGAAGCATTCAGTTTAGCTCTTTACATTCACAATACTCATAACTAATGTTTGCTTTGTTTTTTAATGTAATTAGTGCATTGTGTGCTTCATGTCATTGAAAAATAAAAAAAATTGCATCGTTTCATTTGTATTGGAAATGAAAAAGTCTTTCGCATAACTAGCACTTGCACCTAGGAAAGAGTTTTTGTTTCTCTTTTTATTGTATTATATGCATTAGGAGACTTCTTCATAAGTTTTATATGTTTGTTGCCTTCTGAAAGATCTATATCCTTTTCGTAATTAGCATTAATCGAATTGAAAGAATTATTTTCTCATATAGATGCATATAGGAGATTGTCAGATGACATTCAATAGGGCCTTGAAACTGAGACATAATTCAAGATCAACTTTAAAATTTATTCAATCAACCTAAGGAAGCATTGAAACCTAATGCAAATTTTTAGTGGTCTAGGCTAGGGACGTGTTCCGGCATCTTTAAACCTAGTAGATGTCGTTTTCCATCTGGCTTTAGACAGTGCTAGTACAGACTTGTGCTCCCCATACCGTCGACTATATAAAGGGAGACCCCATTAGGTTCAAATCCTTTATCCATAGGAAGTTGAGTCTACCACCTTGTAACCATGATACACCGAACACAACATTCGGGGAGACTACCTCCATGTATGTCAAGTCCTTGGTAATTTCTCTTTCATTTGATCACCAAGGTGTATATGGCAGTTCACGGAAACTTGGCACACCCTCTTTCTTAGATTACCTGAGTAGTCATTTCAATCTTTTAGCGTCTCCTTAAATAGTGAAAATATCATCGAGCGCTTGTCCTTTCACGCTCATTTCAACTTGAAAGTAATTGAGTCACCTTTTGCCTATTTCTCGACTCTTAAAATATGAAATGACAGAGTTGTGTTGCAATGTCTTAAAAAATTAACTCCCCACAGAATATTCTTGGTTAAAGTTATCTTCCTTATTGTTTTGTTTTAAGGTTGTTTCCAATGGCAACGTTTGCAGAGTTCACCAACCAAGGAATCCCCTCCGAAGGGAATCCTGGTCCTTTTCCTGCTTTTGGGAATGTTGGTGCTCCTTATATGGCAACATTATCCTTGCCTGGGTTAACTGTTGGGTTGCCTGTGTTGTTATTCTCCACCTCTGTGGTCTCGAGTATTCCGACCTATGTTCAACCATCTCCTCCATATAAACAATATCATGTTGATTCTAAGGTGGACCTCTCCCCTTCTTCGCCTATTTCTTCTTCCTCCTCCTCTACTTCACCTGGTGAAAGTGTGGATTCTAGTAACTAGGTGGCTAATAAGAAGAAGAATAAGATGAAGAAGAAGTCAGATAAGCTAGAGGCTAATGCCGCAGCTATTATTCCTAAGGCACCTTCCCTTGATAAACCATCCAACCTTCCATAGAAAGTCAAATTCCCTTGCATGTTGTGCAAAGGTGACCACTTTGTTCGAGACTGCCTTGGCATTCCCAAGGTACTCTAAGCATGGTCTAACGGCCATCCACCATTCCCTTTGGCTTCTAGAAGTCATCTTGGTGGCACATCTTCAACTAGTAATGATAAGACTTGTAAGAAACAGGCTAAGATTACGAATCCCTGTAAGTTGTGTGAAGGGAATCATCCTATTCACCTTTGTCCGTACATGGATGAGGCCATGAGAGTGTTGGAAAACCTTGCTATTTCTACACTATGCATTCCGACTGGTTACCAGAAGCTTTCTTTGAGTCCTCCACTAGTTGATTCAATGATCCGTCGAGAGTCATCCTTGGTCAATCCCACTCCCTCGGAGATTCAAATTCAAGAATCCCTTCCCAAACAACCATTAGTCATGGAATTGGTTGATCTGATACCGCCTATGGTTCATCAGGTATTTTCCGTCGAGATTCGATCTCATCCCCCTCACATTCTTCTTATTTCTTCAGATTCCTCGGACTTGGATAAATATTATCCCGTCCCTGTGGTTCCAGAAGCTACTCCTCCTACTCCCATGATGGAGGTCCCAAAGGATGCTCCTCTTTCTCCCATAATTCCAGGGGATGACCATCTCATTTCTATGGTACCCCCTTCAAGTAGTTTGGTCACTTCCTTCTATTGGAATCGATTCCCAGGGAACCACCTTCCTTCTTATGTGCCTTTTGAGATCACAGTACATGCCCTCAATGTGGTCGTACCCAACACCATTATAGATGAAGGCACATCTGTTAGTATTCTATCTTCAATTACTTGGCAAGCTTTTGGTTCTCCACCGCTTATCCCTGTTACGTAGAATCTGTTGGCATTTAACAGAAGAACCAGTTAACCGTTAGGGATCCTTCCGAAGTTGCCTGTTACTTTGGGAGGGAAAACTTAGTATATAGACGTGATGGTTGTTTCAGGCTCCTTGTATTTAAATTTACTCTTAGGGCATGAATATGCTTATGCCATGGGTGCACTTGTCTCCTCCCTCTTTCGTGTGATCTGTTTTCCACATAAAGGTCAGATCGTGACCATTGATCAACTTTCATTCTTTGGTCATGATGTGGCATATGGCCCACCATCGTCCCTCCTTGGTATTTATTCATCAGTTTTACCTTCCCCGTCGCAGGTTAATTATGTGGCTACCTTCCCTGTGCTCGCATTCAGTGATAGTGTCATTGTGCATTGTGTGCTAGGGGCATTGGGTCTTGATTTCCAAGATGTTGTTCTCCCATCATATGAGAACCTCTTTTAAGCCATGACTTCTTATTCGACATGATGAGTTTTCGTCAGAGCAGAGTTCGTTTTCTTGTGTTAAGATTCTTAAACAATCAAACAAGCTCATCCGAGGATAGTTCGTCTTCTATGTCAACCTCATTAAAAAAGGAATTAGCTCACGAGGATAGTTCTCTTAATGTGTCAACCTCGTTAAAAAAATGAAACACGTTCCTGTTCAATTCGAGTCTTTGATATGATCTCATAAAGTCCCAGTCGAGTCTCTAAAATCCCAGTCGAGTATTTCTCTTGATCTCATAATTTGAACCTTCACTCCATCTACCTTTCATATGGATTGAAGCTTGGGGGTCATGTACCTTGAATTGAGTCACTATGCTGGGGGCATGCAAAATTTTTCAAGCAGAGTTTCCTGATTTCAAGCTTGTGTAAAAATGAAACCAACTTCAAGCAAATTTATCTTTGTTTCAAGCTTGTGTAAAAATGAAACCAATTTTCAAGCATAGTTTGTTTCCATTTCAAGCTTATGTAAAAATGAAACCGGTTTCAAGCATAGTTTTCTACAAAGTTTCAAGCTTGTGTAAAAATCAAACCAACCTCAAGCAGAGTTTCCTGATTTCAAGCTTGTGTAAAAATGAAACCATTTTTATTTTACCTCTCATGATTGCCATTTTTTCATCCTATTTTTCCAGATTAACCTTGTTTTTCTCATTCCATCGTCCCCATCTGCTTGGACGATTGTAGGCCTTCACTTGATTGTTTTACCCATTCCTGAGGAACCATTGTAATGAGTGGTATTGTTAGCCAACCTCTTGAATTTGATCTTGTTTTGAGCAGTTTCGCCATCACCAGAACTAGTTGCTACCCTTTATACCACTCGTTCCTCTAGGAGGAGTAATCTTTCAGCTCTTTTCTGACTCTCTAAAACTGAAAAGATTGCCGAGAATCTTGTCTTTTTGAACTCGTTAAAAGGTTGCAAAAATATATCTACCCAATATATGTTTACCCCTTTTTCGGTCTGGGATAGATTATTTATGAAAAAGGAATACTTAGCCTATTGTGACTAAGAGTTTCTTTCAGATATTGTTTTCTACCTTTTCGGATCTAAGAGACTATTTACGAAAAGGGACATGCTAGAGTTTTATTTTCTGCTTCTTTTCAAACTCTATAAACATGAAACACTACAAGAAAAAAGCACATTGGTGAGGGGCGAAAATGGTCACCATAATCTCATTGGTGAGGGTCAAAAGAGCCTTCGTCACCAAAAACTGAATGTCACCGAAGGTGGCGTCGCCGAAAGTATAGGGGTTGTGGTGAAATTCAAGGTCCGTCACCAATAATGATTTATAGTGATGGATACTGACCATCACCATTTCATATGAGCAATGGTGACGGACAATAGCCTCTGTCACCAAAAAACTGAACGTCACCAAAGGTGGCATCGCCGAAAGTATGTGTTGTGGTGACATTCAAGGTCCATCACGAATATTAATTATAATGATGGATAGTGACCGTCACCATTTCATATGAACAACAAATATTTTTTGTGATGGAACTTTCATGGCTGTCACTATTGGTGCATATATATGCCGACGTTCATTGACCGTCACCATAAACTCATGACATCCAAGTCTGTCATGAATAATGACTATAATGACAAAAAGTGACCCTCGCCATTTCATATCAACAATAATGATTTATGGTGACGGACCTTTAATGGTCGTCACTATTGATGCACATATATGGTGGCGTTCGCTGACCGTCACTATTTCATATTTTGGTGAGGGTCGAAAAATGTCACCATAAGCTCATTGGTGATGGTAAAAAGAGCATCCGTCACCAAAAACTGATCTTCGTCATTCGCTATGCATATCAGGGGACGATGTAATCGAACCACCAACCTCCTGCTTGTAAAGCAAGTGCTCTTCCATTGAGCTAGCACCTTTTAAAGAACAATACTTTAAACTAGCAATTGCCCCTAAAGGTGCAAAGATACACCAAAGGAATAAGAACCAAGAAAACTGAAAGAATTCAGTGTCCTCAACTTGTTCAAAGTTCAAATTGAAGTAGATTTTAAATGGAAAGCCTAAAACCAGCTAAGTATTTTACAAGTTAACATTTTGGATATAACTTCTGTTTAACTTATATGACAAGTTATGCCATAACCTTGAAACTCGTTTCTTAGCTAAAAGACTTTCTTAAGTCAACAATGACAAAGAAATATAGTCATGGCAAGAAAAATTCTCTTCTTTTTCTAATGAGGGTGCATGTAACTTGATAAAGGTTGTATTAGAGTATCAAACCATAAACAGTTTCACTAAAACATGGAAATGACAAAGTCTTGTTAAGCAACAAAATTTTAGTTGAATATATGAAAAGCATCGAGCTAAATGATATAATTAAACTAAAAGTAACTGTAAAAAATTGAAATTGCCATCATATACCATTTGGTTTGGTTAGTTCTGCAGGAAGAGAAAGTGCAATTGCATGATCCAGCTCCTCATATTGATTCTGTAATGGACCGTCCTGAACAAAAATATCCACATACAACAATCAATGTTATCGTATTGGTAAGACTTTTGATATAATCTATCAAAGCATGTACTATGTAGGAGAATAACTGGAAAGCACAACTAAAAATTTGAATCACAACATAACAATATAAAAGAACATGCAATAGGAAAGGAACAACTCCACAGTTTGAGAAATATGAACAATCCATGAACCTGTTCTTATATATTGATATAGATAACGAAATAGAAATCTAGATTTATGAAATTCAAGTATCACAAAACAATGTCTTGAACAAATATCAATATGTAAACTAGTATTTTTTGCATTTGGATTTACCTTGCAGAACCTGAGGAAAACATTTCCACAGAAACAACCAATAAACATAACAACATGGACCTCAGAAGCAATTGTGCAGGGGATAAAATATGAAAGTAAAGCACTAGAGAAGTATTCAAAGCAAATGATGAAAATCGTATCTAGAAATAACTGAGAACCCTCTGAAGTAAAACACACATTTATCATCATGACTAGTACACTTGCGAAAAAAGATCAAAATAAATTATGAACCATTCCACCAAAAAACAGTGAATTTTTCCACTAAAATATAGTTTCAAATTAATCACTAGCATGACGCTAACTTTGTTAGAGCTAACAAATAAAAGATTGAAGTTTAAAAGACAATACACACTGATGAATTAGGGATTACTGTGGCATTAGAGACCATATGCCAAAGTACATTATCATTTCCAAATGTACCCCTACGTAGTGTCCATTTGACACTTTGTGACTTGAACCTTTAAAAGGCTTGCTCGGCCACTTCATCATTTGAGATTTATTGTGAGTATGATGTTACAATGTGACCTGCATGTCCCAAATAACATGAGCCACCAATGAAAACCATAATTAAATTATTAATGCCTTACTAATTTAATCCTTGAAAAGACAAAAAACATTAATCCAAAAAAGAAAATGATAAGGTTCTCATTAACCAGCTATTATATTTACAGATATGGCAGAATTTTTGATTGCTTGCTTCAGAATTTAAAGCATTTTACTTATTCTCTTAAACATATGAAAAGACACTAAAATTACCAAGGTCATATTTCAACAAAAATCTTGCAGAAAATCAGATTGCAACTATGAAGATATTATTGCAAAAATCTTGCAAAAAATCAGATTGCAACTATGAATATATTATTACAAAATCTTGCAGAAAATCATATTGCAACTATGAAGATATTATTACAAAAATCTTGCAGAAAATCAGATTTCAACTATGAAGATATTGTTCTAAATTTTAAAAATTATAGTAATAAAATCCATCTTCAACATGACTTAACATGTTATATCATATTAGACAAATTTTGAGCCAGGGAACAAGTACAAGGTTCGGAGTTAAATTATTTGTGTCAAGGAAAAGGAGATATCATATAAAACTTTCTGATTTGAGGTGTATCACTAGAGAACATAGTCTTGAGTCTTAAACCAGTACTTAATGAGGGACATCTGGAAATAAATGGGAAAAAAATGTGAATTCATCCCTCATGAGTCATGGAAACCCACAAACAACTCCAGAGGCTTTACAACCACTGCATCTACACCCATCACACTACATTTTTAGGTTGAATTGTCCACACCTGAGGCTTTGCAAGTTGCAACCACTGCAACTACACCCATCACACCACCTTTATAGGTTGAATTGTCCACATGTCCTAATCCACAGAAGATGTAGTTGAATAGTCTATTGTACTGAATTTCATATCTTTTTCCCACAATTGACCTTAAGTCCTTGCATGTGATGAGTGCACCAGACATGTATCATGGGAGCCACAAAACCTGTAAACACAATTATCCATGAAGTCTAGAATGGGGAGGATGTAATTGGCAAGAAAAAAGTTGGGACAAATGCTCCCTTGCAATGAAATTCTAGATGTGAATCCTCATGAACAGAGAGCCATTCTTATCAAAATATTCTAAGAGAAACATGTTTTAAATCTAAATGGATACAATTCATTAACCGCCCTGCCATCCTACCATGTCATATCACCTTGAGCATCCCCCAACACAGTGACTCCCTTGGTAGAAAAGGTGAAATAACTAAATAAGTTTGCTCAAAAATGTAAAAAAAAAAATCCAGATATGGGAAGAATACACCAATGCCCAATAGGCTTGGGACTAGCTATTAGTGGCGAGGAGTTTCACACCTTTGGTCAAGATTCCATTCTCACAGGCTTCACCCATGGGGGTTAGGAAGGGATTGAACTTATGGCATTGGGAGGTGATGAACCATGTGCATATATTGCAAACCCAAGCTTACCCTCATTCTCCTTAAGGCAAACATTGTTGACCAAGTTCCATTCACATAGCCTTTACCCAGCATGTGGAGGTAGACATTGAACTTACGCCATCAAGAAGTGATTACACTTGTGTACATGTTATGGACCTAGGGCTACCCCATGTTCTCCTTAAGGCCTGCCAAAACATGTTTTTCAAGCATGTTGTGATCAAGTGGTAAATCAAATGTGCTATCATTATGGAGACTCAAGTGTAATCTCCCCTTAAGAACATGATGTCATGATTTAATGTTGTCAATTTGTGTTATCGTCTGATATCTCATCGATAACTAAGCCTAGACAGTTGTTCCTAGGCAATGTCCTGCATAATTTTGGTGAAATAGATACACCTTGGTCATGGAATTTAGGCCAATGGTAGGCCCACTTTGTTAACAAAGGCTAATTTACTAACCAGAATAAAAGGGGATGAATATGTCAATGAATAAATGAATAAGAGATGGGATAATAACATACGAAGAAGGTGCAAATTTGGCACATATTGCAAATTATATTTGTTAGGCATAAAATCATGAAATCCATGCACAGAATGGTGTACCAAATAAAGCACTGGAATAGAATGTACATCATACCATGTTTAAACCTAGGCAAGTGCAGAATCCCTCCTGTTCTACTCTAATCAAGAGAGTCCACATCTTAAAGAGCTCCCCATTGATTTTTCAGATAATGTTATTCTAATGGGAGTGGATGTGAAGAAACTTCCTTGAAAATAATTCCAATGAGAAGACATACATGTGGCACAACAAACCATAGAATTTGGTCAAATGAGCACATTTCATGGAAACATTTTGGCTAGGAGGATGACAAAAGGCATAACGCAGAATCTCTCTCCATTGTAAAGGCATGGATGGATTAATGGGAAACTCCCCTGTGAGCCTAATTGAATATCTACTGGAGAAAGAAAGTTCAAGGATTTATTTTGTAATATGAGTTTCATGATTGCATCCATATTGTTGTTTGTCTATTGCTGGAAATTCATTAAAATTTTCCCACAAAAGTGTAATAACATAGAAAAATGTAGAAATTAACCATATACATGGGTGCACACCTTGATTGTTTTTTATATAATGATAGTTTTTCTCCTTAATTTCCATTCATCCTAGTTTTTCTCAATTTCCATTCATCCTCCCCCTTATGGACTGTATCATATTCTTTGAGCTTAGCTTGGATCAAATTATTTGTAGCCATGTTGTTTAAGGTGATGCCCTTATGAAGAATGAGCTTATGGAATTCAAATCCATGGCCATATTGTTTAAGGCAATGTACTCTCATCCATTGGTAATCAAGGAAGTAATTTTCAGTCCTCAACATTAATCTCTTTTACAATGTCAAAGGTGACAATCCTCCTCATGGGAATTAATCATTAAAATACAAGTTCCCAAACCGTTAAGTATCCTACTGTGCAATATGTCATCTTTGAGTTTGGAAAAGTCAAACTTGATCACTAATACCGTGCTTGCAGGCCTTTGGAATGGGAAATTTTTCAGGTTGGCCTCTATGATTATTTTTTTTCATGCCATGTTTGAGGGGAAACCTAGTGATATTGATCACTGACACCATCTCCTACCTTGATTTATTCTCCCATGGGCCAAAATATGCTTTCTGTAAGACCAACTTTGTTTTCTACCTATTATTTTCATAGTGCCAAAAAGTCCACTTGAATGAAAAAATGCACGCCATGTACACAAATTACAAACCTGATGGATGATAAGGAAAATGGGTTATCCTATATGCCATGAAACATCATATTACATACTTATAATGCACCCCAAAGTGTCAAAATTGCATGCCAAGTGGAAAGTTTTCCTTCCTCATGTTAAAATTTGTGTTACAGCCTAACCTGATTGCACACAACCTCCTGTAGATGTACCTAAGGAGAAGCCATAAAATATAGTGCTATATTATTTCTCCTTGTGCATCTTCCTACACTTCCATAATTCTAATTTACACCTTCAAGTGAGGGTACTAAGTCTACCAAAATGATTTCATTGTCTTATGCTAAGTGCAAGTTGTCCTTAGTAACATGCATTTCCAGAGCTCAGTAAAGATCAAAATTATGATTTTCAATTTTTTGTGCGGTTCTTAGAAAATTATTGATCTTTTTACATCATTAGAGTTTCACTTCCAATCCAAGAAGCCACTACTATGAAAAAATATTGTGAAACTTCCAAATTACACAACATGAAAAATCAGGCTAGGGTGCCTTTAGAATTCTATATGTTAGAAGATACATGAGCACATATGGTGAAATATAGAGGTTGATAGATAGAGTATTCCATGGTATTCAACCCTACACAATCAAATTCCCAAGAACAATCTCCAATTGTTAGTTTTTAAGCATTAGACATAGCAATTTGTTTGGTTTGGTTCTTTTCTCCAACTCTAGAATCACATGCAGGCTTAAAATAAATTTCATAGCATGTTCTCATTATAAATCCAAATGCCAATTCTTGAAGTCTATGGTCTGCTGAAGCAACTACACACAAATAAAAGAGAGAACTTTACATGGAATCAAAGGTCTAAGAATTAATTATCTTATTTTCAACCATGGCATTACCTTAACAACAAGGCGAGCCCAAATCTTGTCACTGCGAGCTTCCATGACTTCCTTTAAAATCATAAGCCCCAAGCCTTGAATGATGTCAGCTATTTCAAGGAAGAGCCCCCGCTCCTCATAAAGCATCTACAATATTGGTGAAAACCAACACAAGATAATGTTAAACCATGTCTCAAAATAACAAAAATAAGTTACTGAGAGCATATAAAAAACCTGTTAATCTAAGAATTTAATTAACCTCTATAAGAAATTTAATTTACCTCTATGGCTGACTTATGTGAAACTGAACTCTCTCTCTCTCTCTCTTTCTCTCTCTCTCTCTATATATATATATATCAACTAACATATACAATTAGGTGTATGTCAACTAATATATAAAATCAGAACAATATAGTCTTTTATTAGATGCAATATATATATTTATATTTTTTTAAATTATACATCTAAGCTATATAATAATAGAGATAAAGTATCCCATTAATATCCACTTAATACAAATCTAACTTCTTCTAAGGCCCTTTGTTGATGAAGTGAAACCAACTCTGGGAGGTCAAACAACTTCCCTCACACATGCACATAAGGGCACTACACTTGTCAAGGTTTGAACCTAGGTTGTTTTCATGTTTCCCTCCCATCCCTCACACTAAACCACATCCCATTGCAAGTATTAGGATGATGTTAATTTGTATTAATATGTTTTTTTATATAGTATAAATCTATCTCAGCTGGCTAATGTATGCTAAAGAATATCAATAACTGAAGCATATGTTGACAAGCATCAGTTTACTACGTAACACCATCATGACAAGCACCATTCAATGGAACTTCAACAAGAGTGGGGCAATGATCCACATGCATGGGAGGTGATGGGCAGAACAAATTCCACAATTAGCTTTTATGTTTGATAGTGCTGACAGAGTTGAACATGTAATAAGACTCCAACTGCCAAACCTTGTGAAATTAAAATAAATGGAAAACATGAATGGTAATATAACAAAAAAAAAATTATTCATCCCTTGTCTTGGAAGGATTTTGTGTGATGTAGAGTATGCACAGAGAACTTGGAATTGCTACCGACAATTATTTTCTCCATCTTTTTTAAGATAGGTTTGCACAGAGTAAAGGATGCCAACATCCTGGAACAAAATTAAGTATAGACAGTTGAGGGTGGATGGGGTAAAATATAAAATAGAACACCTTGCATTGCACTGGATTTTGTGCATCATCTTCCTGCACTTCATCAAAGTTGATCTCTACTCCTACAGGAAAACTGCATCATGTGCATCAGATCTTCACAATGTTTAAATGTGCATTTTTGTGGATGATCTTGAGAATCAGATGTGGAAGGATCGCATCCGGCTTAGGCGCAATAAGGAGAAACGAAAGGGAAAATATCACAACAACATAGAAAAACAGAGACAGTCACAAGAACAAGCCCAAAGGAAAAATATGTCTCGGGTAGAGGATGGTATACTGAAGTACATGTTGAAAATGATGGAAGTTTGCAAAGCACAAGGTTTTGTATATGGCATCATTCCTGAAAAAGGGAAGCCTGTAAGTGGAGCCTCTGACAATATTAGAGCATTGTGGAAGGAGAATGTCAGATTTGACAGAAATGGACTTGCTGCAATCACCAAATATCAAGCAGAACATGCAGCACCTAGAGAAAATGAGAGTAACATGGTTATGGCTTCTACACCTCATACTCTTCAAGAACTTTAGGGTGCCACTTTGGGTTTTCTTCTTTCTGCCCTTATGCAACACTATGATCCGCCTCAGCGGAGGTATCCTTTAGAAAATGGTATTTCTCCTCCTTGGTGGCCTACTAATAATGAGGATTGGTGGCCACAATTAGGCTTGCAAAAAGGACAAGGGCCTCTACCTTATAAAAATCATCATGATCTGAAAAAGGCTTGGAAGGTGGGGGTTCTTACTGTTGTTATCACATGTTACCTGATATAGCCAAAATTGGAAAACTTGTTAGGCAGTCAAAGTGCTTGCGGGAGAAGATGACAGCTAAATAAAGTGCAACTTGGCTAGCAATTGTTAACCAAGAGGAAGCATTGGCTCGCCAAAAAAACCCTAATGCTTGTCCACCAACCAGTGCTGCAGTGACTACACATGCTGGGTCTCTGACATTAAGCAGTGGCAGTGAGTATGATGTTGACGGCTTTGAAGATGATCCAAACTCTATTTATACAAATAATGATGTGCAGGATTTCAAACCAAAAGACTTGGATATCTTAAGTTCCAAGGTGCAGGAATGGAAACCACAAGACTTTGACCATTTCAATGTAGGTATTTCAAATGAGAGAGTTTCAACTTTTCAGGTAGGAGATAATACATATTTTATCAGAAAAAGAAAGTTACCACAGGAATCTCCATTAGAAGATCAAAAGGTCTATACATGTCCACATGAACAGTGCCCATATCATGAGCACCAACTTGAATTTTCATATCAAATCTTAAGAAATTCCCATCAGTCTACTTGTGCATATAGAATAGATTTGCAAGGCATGGGATATTAGAGACCAGAACCTCAAGAGATTAAATCCTTATTTTGTATATCTACAGGGCAGCCTAACCAGCTACAAGTTCAAGTAAAGGTGGGTATTTTTCCATCCGAGAATGAAGGACATACGACATCCAATGGTAATGTGAATCTTAATCCTCTTGGCACTACAAGTTCAGCAATTCCAACTGGTAATCAATAGCCTATCAATGAATTACTTGCTTATATGATGGGTTGCATCAGAATAAGACATCAACGCTAGGGAACCTTAAGATGATGAATTATCACAATCGGCTTGAAGTGAAAATACACCCTGCTTCACAGGGTGGGGAAATATTCAAAACTATGCCTGATGATAACTTCTTTAGGCAAGGAGTCATTGCTGGAAACAATGATTACAATTTTGGTTCAAACATCGATCTGGTAATGAGAGAGGGATTAAACCTTGATCAAATCAGGGTCTACGATCAACCTTTTATACATCATTGCCAGGAAATGAATGGAGACATGAAATTTTTCTGCGCATATAACAATATTCCAATTGACTATACAGTCCCAGAGACGGTTTCTAAATATGATAATTCAATATGGTATTTTGGAGCATGACAAGAGTTATTATGAATATCTCATCATGGTACTTCTGAAACTATATTCTACAAGGACTTATAATCCTATTATAGTTCCCGAATCATAGCATTATAGGACCAATCTTACAAAAAACTACCTGGAGTTATTTTTATTAGATATAAACCTATAGAGGGAAATCGTCATCTGTATGGGCACTTTCATGTAGAGAAATGGAAATTCAAGAAGATGACGATCCGTCATCTGTATGATTTCTGCATGATGATTTAGGTTTTTGCTGTGTATTTGGTTTGGAACTTGTGAAAGAATCCTTAATTTATTATGTATGTTACTGTGTAGTTGGTCATAAGTTTGTATTTTATAGTCAGAGAATGTAGACACATGGAGGTGAATCAAATCGAATTGTGTTTGATCGTTTATTTATTCTATGTGCATGAATTTATTTCATTATGATATGACACTTTATTATCTGAATTGATGTGCTAGATAAAATTTTTGGTTTCCTGAATCTACTTCTTTTGGAAAGCAGCCAAAGAAAACCAAAAACGTTTCTCTCCTTTTGGGTTGTGGAGGCTAAGGGAGATTTAATTCTGGCTCAATTATCTAGTGCATCCCTTTAATCAACATGTTTATTGGAGGACCCTTAATACTCTTCTACAACTTATTTGAAGGAGCTACTATAATTTATATGTAGGTACAATTTATAATTGTTAGTAACCGTGTCATATAAAAATGTATTTGAATTAAAATACAGGAATTGACCTTGTACATTGATAAAGTTGCTTAAGGGTGATGTTAAATTTTTATAATTGACTTGTCTAGCTGCTTTCGCTGTCTATTCAACAATAGGGTCTTTACTGTAATGTCTTTTAAATTTATTGGCTGCTTTCCCTGTCTGTTCAATAATAGGGTCTTTACTAATGAACACGCATAAAACAACACCAGCACAAGATGATATTCCAATGCTGCCAAAGGATGCATACTTCTGTATCTGTATCTGATATTCCTGATAGTGTTTACAACCATAAGAAGTGTTTTTGATGCTTTGTTAGAATCTGCTAGCATATTTTGACATTTATGCAGATATTTGGCTCAGATTCATACACCATATACATATTGGTGAGAGTAGACATAATCAACCCTCGACCCACCAAAGCGCCACTTCTATGATCACGTATTGATGGCCATCATTTGTCCCTAGGGTTGTAGAAAAGACAAATGAGAAACAATGTACTCATTTCCAGGGAAAACAGACTGCATAGTCTGCCGGCTAACATCAGTGAAATTTACTGGAACCATAGTATCTAAAGATAAAGATTTAATAGTAGCAGTGGTCAAATGAACTGGAGAAGTAAAAGCAGCTGGTTTTCTTCTATGATTCTTTCAAGAAAGTAGTTTAGAAATTTGAAACTGAGTATTCATGATAATCTCAGTCCATCTAAGATCTAATTCTGCTCGCTTTTCCTCAAATTCAACATGCAACCTTTCGGCATCTTTATAAATATCTATCTTCGTGTGTTGCAGCTTTAAGATGGAGTCTACAAATGATTTAATACTTGAAGCAGCAAAATCACGACTCCTATTTCCAGTCTTCTGCAATTTTCCCTTATTTGGACGAGTTTCTTTTGGTCTAAGGTTGGGTCCAGGACAATGATTAGGGATACGTCTAGCTACAGGTCTACATCTAGGGGCACTGGTATCACTTTCAGGAAGTATACTAGGAAAATTCTCATTTGTTTGCAATAACTGGTTTGAGACGTCCTTCTCATGCTAGCAGAAAAGCATGCTAGCAGATAGATACAGGGAATTGATCCAATCAGTGGTGTAATTGGAAACATCAATGCAGCTCCAGTTAATCCAACATCAATCAAATTACATCTGCATGCGTCGAACCTGCATACATATCGATCACTCGGCAGGTACAGGGTTTAACATTAAATCCATTGTACATTCATATTTCCCTAAATTGAATCCTATCATGGTATTCTTGGGCTAGCCCTAGATCTTTCCTTTAGCTTAAAGCACTTGTGGAATTGGAACTTCAATGGCAGGCCTAACATCAAAGCAACTCCGGTTACTCTAGCATCAATAGTATCGCATCCACCAGAATTGCAAAGCCGTCGATACCCCCCTCTACTGGACACACACCGTCAGAGTCTAGGCAGACAGCACGTGTGATCAAATTCTCTCAGCTTCAGTGTTTCTTAAGGCCTATGAAAGGAAATGGAAGGGAGCCATAGAAGTGGGGAGCGGAGTAAAAGGAGTAGCGACCTGCGAAATAGATTTGGGTTTTCTCTTCGACTGTAAGGTTCGATTCTTGGTCACTCATATATTTCGCCAATGCTTCTTTATCTCTCGAAACAGTGAATAATCGACGTAGCAGAGCAAGTATTTAGTTTGACTTGATAGATATCTGTCCGCCATCTGCCACTTATTCACACAGTTGGATATTATCCACCGGCTTCCGCTCATTCATGCATGGAATCTTGCTGTGAAAGTGCATGGACGAGAGTTGTGGGTTTGCAGGTAAAGTGTTTGTCATAACTCCTCAGCGAGTACCGATTATCAGGTCTGCTTTGGGCCCTGGCCCATGTTGTTGGCACTAATACATCTCTTTGGTCTATTTTCTCCTTGACGATGAGAGATTCTTCAAGAGCTCTTGTGGAAGTGCAGGGATCAGTCTTCAGCAGTGTTATTCCGCTTTCAAGATGCATATCTTCGTTAATGATGTCAACACCATGACTCTTGGATCCTCGGGCACCCAACCATAGTAACAGGATCAACTGCAGGTGACTACGCTGTCATGACCTCCTACCGACATAGACATAGGTGTCGAAGACTTCTTTCAAATCTTGTCGGAACCGTCACCTTTGCCCAATTATGGATTTCGATGCGACAACAAGGATTTTCAAGAACTATTTAGGAGATTGGAAACCCTTGAATCCTATAACCAGGCACTAAAAAGAGAGGTCAAAGAACTCAAGAATAGAGTAGTTTTAATGGAAGGTGATAATGGTTCACTGAAGTAGTTGTTGATGGACAACAAGGAGCAAGCAGTTCACCACCACCCCTCTAATGAAACTTTACATGCTAAACTTCTCAATTTGAAAAACAAATAGGAGGATATCAAAGCTCAGCAAGAGGCCTTTAAACAAGAAATAGAAACACACATCAACTCATGGGCACAGGTTTCTAGAGGAAGGGAAACCCCCCTCGCTCCCCTTTTAGCCGCAGTTGAGGAGGTGGTACAATCTAAACTCATGGAATAACGCACTAGACAAGCGCAAGGATTGATCCTCAAAGTGAGAGGGCTTCCTTTGCCTCTCACATCTTCAGACCCCATGGTGGTTGGGACCCTGTTCCTCATTGAAAAACTAGATCTCCAGGATGTGACCCTTGATAGGGCTTGGCTTGGGTACAATTCCACTCTCTTTCTCCGGTTCAGGTCGGCAGCTGATCGCCTTCGAGCTCTTAGAGCTAAGAAAAAACTATTCTCACTTCCTAGTAAGATCTTCCTTGATGAAGATCTCACTAAAACACAGGTTGTTGAGCTCAAACGCTTGAGGGAGTTGGTTACAGAAACACGTCAGGTAGGGAAATGGGCAGTTATCAGGAACCTCAAAGTAGTGAGTCGGGACACTTTTCTACTTGGGTGGAAGCTCCGTTTCAAGGCCTCCAAATGATAGGCTCGTTAGGGGAGGAAAAAATGGGCATCCATTTCCATCAATTGTTGGAATGGGAATGGGTATTTTTGGGCATCACCAGGTCTATTATATGATGCTCTTCGACTGTCGGGTATTTTATTCATCATTGAGACGCATGAGAGCCCTGTTCGACCTCTCCTAGACATTACAGGTTACCATAAGTTCTCAGCTTGTAGGCAGGAGATGAGGAGTTCTGATGGTATCAGAGGTTCTGAGGGAGTTTCTTGCTTCATCAAAGATTCCTTTTAGAGCAGGATTTCTTTGGTGGTTGCAGATGAGTTTGTGAGGTTTATTTGGGTTCGGGTTCGACGGGTCTCTCCTCTCCCTAGGGACACTTACATTGTTGTTTGTTACTTCCCTCTTGCTTCTTCATCATGTGCCATTCATAATGGTCCTGGAGGGGACCTCTTTGTCAATTTGTATGTCAGCATAGCCCAATATTCAGCATTTGGGGAGATTATTCTTCTAGGTGACTTCAACTCCCGCACTATAGACCTCCAAATCCCTCTTCATAATCGGTTTGAGGATGTTTATTGCATCTAGGAGATCGACCTAGAGTCAGTGGGATTTCACAGGATTTCTGATAATGCATTGGGGCCCCTTACCACCTATGGTCGACACCTTTTACACTTGGGAGAATCTCAGGAGCTGTTGATTCTTAATGGCCTCTTGAATTTTCCAAACTCCCACTTTTTCACATGTCGACCTCATGGTGGAGGAGAAAGAATTGTTTATTATTTCCTCTCTAGCCAAAACCTCCTCCCCTTCATTCATCATTTTTTTGTTTCCCCCATCCCCTTAGCTGACCATGCTCTTATTTCTTTCTGTCTTCGTTCTGACAACCCCACCTCCCCCCAAGGGCTCACCATGTACTACTTTTAATTTTGATGAGGGTGACCCAGACATCTTCTCTTCCCACCTTCACCAGATGCTCCCCTCCATGGAAAAATTCTCACTATTTGACTCCGCATCGACCAAGTACAACTATCTCTCATCCATCATTTTGGATGTCGCCCTTAAGTCCTACCCCCACTCTCGTCGTCCCACTTAAACCTCTCATAAACCCTATTTCCATATGAATCGATGGTATGATGAGGAATGAAAAGCTCTCCACCGTGAGCTTTGACTTGCATTCATCCATACTCACCCCTCCTACCCCGATATCAAAGCCTCATATCGTCGTCTCCTCCGTCACAAGAAACATCTCTTTGTCTCCCAGAGAAGACGTGACTTGTGTACCTCTCTTTCTCACTCCCCTAAAAAATTCTGGCGTACTGTCCTCCCCTGTCACTCTCCCCTCCCCTCCGACCTTAACCCCCAGCCCATGTTCTCCCATGTGTACCTCTATGACATCCCAGGGAAACCCCAGATTCAGGTGACCTCTCCGCCCTCTTCAGGTTTCGTATTCTATGATAGTGACATCAGAGAGGCCATTTGGGTGGTGAACAGCAGCAAAGCAGCAAATGAGGATGGTTTCCAGGCAGAGTTCCTTAAACATGGTCTTCGTGCTCTAGCTCCCTACTTGGTTGATCTCTTCAACCATGTGGTCTATACAAGTTTCCCATCAACATGGTCTCAGCACATCATTCACCCGATACAAAAATTGAGGCCCATCTCAGATCCCAACAATTATAGGACTATCATGGTGGGCCACACATTCTCCAAACTATATGCTACATCCCTCCACCTCCAAATCTCCAAGGATCTTGAGCGGAAACAACTTGGAGCTAGAGGACAAGTTGGCTTTCGACCTAAGCACCAGATTATTGACCACATCCTTACACTTAGGGCCATCATTGAGGAGGCACAAAATCGCTCTTCGAAAGTCTATTTTTGTGGTCAATAGTCTACGCATAGTACATGGGCTATCAGATTTTATCTGGAGCACTATTGGAGTAAAACAAGGTTGTCCCTTGTCCCCCACACTATTTGGGATCTATATTGACGAGCTGGAGTCCTTCTTGCATGAACACATCCAGGACGATGATGGTTGCCTTCTGCATCATGTCTTGATTTCTATCTTGTTGTTTGCAGATGATGTGGTCCTTCTAGCCCCATCCCTTGACGGATTGCAGAGGAAGTTGGATGCCCTAACCTTTTTCAGTGATCTTCAATAGTTGATGGTTAGCCTAGGTAAAACCAAGGTTATTATCTTCAACACGTCGAAGAATTTCCTCTGCGACCTCCATTTCTTTTCAGAGGAGAGGAGATTGAGATCACCATCTCATACACGTATCTGGGGGTACTATTCATAGGAACTCGCTTTAGCTTGTGGCCTGCACTCTAGCCTCGAATCAACAAGGGCTATGGATCCTTGGCCCTTCTCTAGAGACAATGTTTTCAAAATCATGTTTAGGACATATCAGCTAAGATGTCATTGATGGACAGTATTGTTTGACCCACAGTTCTATATGGTTTGGAGGTTTGGGGTCCTAGCTTACTAGATTCTGATTGGTCTACTGTAGAGAGTGTGCAGATCACCCTTCTTCGTCACATCATTCAGTGTAAGTAGATAGTGCTTTAGCCCATCGTTCTTGCAGAGTTTGGAGCTCACCCCTTTTTCCTTGAGACAATGTTTGGTATCATCTCTCTTCTTCACCATGTTCGAGGTTTTGCGGATACAACGAAGGGGTGGGATCGATATCCATACTTGGCCTACCTTTCATCAGAGTCTATTCCAATAGCAAGTCATTTGGCTCAATCCTAATGTTGGTATGTTGGAGTCTCAGATCTCCTTACTTCAGTTGGTATGAAGATAAACCAACTCCCTCCATTCAAGTATTGTTTGTGTGCACTAGGCCACCTCCTACCAACCAAACAAGAGATGAATAAAATCATCCGAGAGGATATTTACAGGAAATATGTACATGTTATTTGGATAAACCCTTAGGATGGGTTACATCCGAAAATGGCTTTCTATGTTGAGAACTTCATGATGTTGAGAGATGGACTCATTATTCGGCCTCATTACACGCTTCGCCATTATATGCAAGCCCTTTGGATTCCCTTGGGTCTGATCAAAGTAGGTTCTCATAAACTACGGATTAAGGTTGACCATTAGATTGCACGGTTAGACATAAATTTTTTGTGAATATCAAAAGTTCCTACAAAAAACAAGGGAAACATTTTAATTAAATCAACATTTCATATCAATTTAAAATTGTATATATGTTGAAGGTTGAACTTTGATCATTGATATTGCTATGCTCTTTTTTTCCATCAAATATATATATCCTAAGGAAACCCACTAGGAAGATCCCCTCAATATAAATATGGTACCCAGGATAAAATGGATTCTTTGGGGCTCAAGTCTAATACAACAATATACTTATTAAGGGCTCAACATGTCACTTGTGAGAAATTATCCTAGGTGAGAAGGAAGACACTTCTCTCAACCACATAGACTAGACCCAATTGACTAATATGGTTATGCTCTATTTCAACTATCAAACCATAAATTCATGACATTTACCTCAATCACTAAACCAAAACTCCATAGATACACTAAATAATATTGAATATACAAAAAAATTGGCAAAATATATAAAAATGTCATGCCAAAAAAATAACACAAAGTTGTAAATTATATGTAGTAATGTGATGAATGTTAGCCTTGGGTGCTCAAACTAAAACCATACCATCTTATTTATGGAGGGAGGAAGTGGATAAGGAAACCATAACTATTATAGGATAAAATTTGTATTTAGTTTACTCTAAAGATGATCCTACTGACGATCATCATATCTTTGATTACTATTTCCATGTGTGTCGTACAAAAAATAAACTAGAAAGGAACATCATGAAATTATAGATAACAAAAAATATTTGTATCTTGGATAATCAACCAAGAAATATGAAAATGACCCCAATCAACCAAAAAATAGGGGTATTTTTTCCCGAGTTTCTATATAATGTTTTACGTCCTTGTGTTGGAGCTCCTGTCTTTGTCATGAAACCAATCCAAACAAGCACCTTAGTTGTGAGATAATGACTCCTAGATGAGTGAGACACCATATAAAACCATAGAGCTACTACCATAATTCCAAGGAGATATTACTTGTATGCATAACAAGGTTTTGAATGCATGCATCAAGTGGTAGAGGGAATATACGTCCATTTCCCTCACCCACCACATACCATTGAAACTCCAATATCATCCATGATTGTCACCCACCATGGGAAAATTAAGGTCGTGTCAGGTGTTATAATGAGGGAGTGACATGGTATGATAGGCAATGGTAAGGTTTGCAAGAGAAACATGGCTCAAGGTGTACAACTCATCCTTCACAGGTGACCTGATCCAAATATAGCTCTGGCGTGAGAACTGGGAACTTCTCGACATCAACGATGTCCCAATCATGAAAGAAAAACTACAGAATATTTATGAGCATGTACCCTTCCATTGGGGCATTCTCAGGGATCAGGGGCACTTGGATGCTCGTGTGCACCTTGTTCAAGTCCTTAGGTTCCTTTACAGATGTCTTGTGCGGCGTAATATAGCTTGGTAGCTGCGAGAATGGGGCTATTTCAAATACTTCCTCGTCTTCTTCCTCAATGGTTTCTGGGACTTCTGCCATGGATATTTTCATCTTCTCTCCTGCTGAAGCATGCGGTCTTTGGGTCTTCTCTCGGAGATATCTGCGCGTTCTAGAGGCCTGCCCCTTCTTAGTCTTGTATGGTGCGGGTGTTTCCACAATAGGTACTTCAGGCGCGACAGAGTCATCACCCGGTCTCATGGTTGTGATATTTTCAGGAATTGCGTACCCTAGCCCTTCTCGGCACAATGCGTCCTCAAGCCCTGGATCAAAACCAAACATAGATGCAGCAAATGCAATGGCAATTAAAGAGATCAAAGCACAAAAATCACTCATAATGAAAAGGGAACTATTGCGACCCCATAGGTCATATTTATACTTGTGGTGCATCTTCCATGAAACCTTGTGCATTAATGAGGATCCATTACTAATAAAACAGTCCCAAATCTGGGAAAATCCCTTCATTAAATGCATCCTAGATGCTCCCAAAAATGGTAATAAATATGTCTTATCCAGTTTTACTATTCCAATGGCTAGTTTTTGACACCTCTATGACATAGTCAACCTCCTCGCACAGATATTGTGTGCATGTCGCACCTTACTGTGCATATAATCCAGAGCTAAGGATAACCACCGACAAACTCCCCCCCCCCCCCCCAACACAGGCTTGTTGACTAGGTAATTCAAAGCATATCGAGTAGTGTCTGTGACATCCCTTAACAACGACAAACTTCTATGACATTTGGCATCCAAATGGAATGTCGCACCTCTTATGAGTAATTTGGTCATGGGCGCAACAATCAACTCATACTTTGGAATTCACTTTTTGTAATACCCAACAAGAACCATCATGGAGTGCATTTTTCTAACATTTGTAGGTGAGGCGATCGAGGTTCCTTTGACCATGTGCGGATCCCTAGACTCAACAAGTGTCAATTGTCTATAATTGATAGTTTGCGTTATCAACGCGTTAATAATTTATGGGATCAAAGCTTGGTCATCATGTTCTGAGCTAAATGTAAGAATAAAACTCTATGTCATCGCGAACCATTCACTAGAGCCTCTACTCAACTCTGTCTCAAAGTACCATTCAGTAGGCACCTTTCCCAACGTGTGAATAAACATATGGACCCATTTAGGTCTTGGATCTACACCCCATACCTAATTCCATCTGGCCAAATGTTTGCACATATTCTCTTTTCCAGATTATACATCTTCCTTTTTAATAATAGGACATTCAAAATGCAACCTCATCACGCACACACACTCCTCCCAGTTACCCATATTCTCCTTATGAGTTTCCCACCATATTGCTGGAGTAGCGTGCAAGCCAAGGTCCAAGGCATGAAATCTCTGTCCTTCTGGCACAGTCCTTTCCAGCTCTCTGATAAACATGTTGACATCAATGGAGCCATCATAGTGCGATAAATCATGTATCTCAGATGTAATACAACACAGAGATAGGGTCACATGATTACAACGTAGCGCAAACACCTCATGTAGGCGGTTCTGCTAATTTTCTAGTTCTTCATTAGAGTCTGAAAAGCAAGAGTTATCCTTCTCCCACTTAAGATTCCCATCTGTTGTTGGATTAATCCAGTATTCCTTGCGCAAATTTAGCCTATATATTTGATCTATCTTGTCTGCATCACGTATTGGTTCAGTATATCTTTTTCCTTCTGCGGGATCTATAGGAATGATGACCCCGACTCCATTTCTTTCAAATTCCATCATCATTCTCTTTATATTGATAAAACCATCCATGTCAATGGCCCATTCTAATCCTAGCAGCGCAAGAAATGGATCAGTATCAGCTACAATTTGTATGGCTTCAAAGTCTACCATCGCCTTAACACCCTCTATATTTACCACAACTTGTGACAACTTCCCTAAAGGAATGATATTCTGCTGATTAGCCATGTGCAGCTGAATGGTAGACCATTCCAGCTTTGGCTCTCCATTCTATACCATGTTTTCTTAGGTAGAACATTAGCATATGATCCCAGATCTAGAATAACTTGGTCCATTTCATAACCACCAATCTGTTAAGCCATACGCATCTCCCTACCCGTTCTCTTCTTATTCTTGTATATTTTATTGACTGCTCGTTGTTCTTTCTCTGCTCAATTATCTATTAATGCCTGCAGGTTTTTGACGCCTTCTTGTTGCAAATCAAATTTATACATGCTTGTAGAAATGGTTTAATCTCCTCATCTCCTTCTGCTTCCCTCAGTTTTCTACTAGATTTTGATGTACTTCCTTCTGAAAATTATTTCCATGCTTCAATAAAGGTATCTTTTACGTGCTGAAGATTAAATTCTTCTTTGTTTCAGGTTCTTTATGGATTCATACATTAGTGGCTAGTTGCTTTCCTTTATCTTCATTGGTGGCTACACCAATCCTAATAACCGTATTCATACAAGGGTCTTCTTCATGAGTTTCTGTGCGAACCATCTGAATATTTTGTGTCATGGTTTGTGTCTTCTTTTCTTGCATTTTATCAATCAAGACAGGGCAGTCTTCTATGACATGATCAAATTGTCTAAAATACCTGTAGGATTGTCGTGCGCATAATGGCCAGCCTCTCCATAGTTATAGCAAATCACTTGTCCTCTTCCTTAGCCAGCTGATCCACCTCCTTGGGCTCTTCCTCTGCCTTGGAATCCTCTATGCCCAGAAGGGGATGTTGGTGATGTAGGCTCAAACTGCATTCTATATATCTCTACTTTATCCCGGATGTTGGTGATGTTGGTGAGCAGGTCGCGGATATTCTCACAATGCCCTTGGGGAAGGTCATGTTCCTAACCTTCCGTGAGAATCTTGGAATCGTGGAATGACCCTTTTCTAAGGGTCCTGTTGGACGATGAGCTATTGGAGCTCTAAGGGGCTTTGGGGATAGCTTCTCAGAGCTATAAGCACACACGGGGCTAGGCTTGCCAAACCTTGTGGTGCTTCTTCCCCATCGTTATTATGATTGAGTTGGTTCGCTTCTCATGATCTGTGCCCCATATGCATCCTACCCATTGAGTTTCAGACTCATGGGAAGTACCTCTCATTTGGCGAATGAGGTGGGAAAATCTAGAGACTAGTAGAAAATACTGATGGACGCATCAGAGATTGCCATACTCTCTATCTAGGATGACACGTGTCCAACCACTTGATCTGGGATCAATTCTAGTGAGGTTTCAGACCTTCTACTGACTTTAGGTCAGATAAACCAACTTCAGGTTGGTATGTGACTCTTTGAGTCCATGTGAGGTTTCGGACCTCCAACTGACTTCGGGTCAGGTAAACCAAATTCGGGTTGGTATGAGACTCTTTGTGAGTCCTATAGAGGTTTCGGACCTCTGGGTTGAATCTGTCAGCTGGGAATGATGTCTTTGTGACTGAACCACTTCTATTCTGAAATAAAGAGGCCAGCAAAGCAAGTTACGGTGGGATGACGCACGATGTTTGATTGCACAGGTGGATGGATTTATCCCTAGTTGAGAGGGAGTGTTAAAAATGGACAACTAGATCCAAAATCCATGTTTTGATGCTCAGATGAAGACAACAATATTTTTATTGGGTTCCTCTTTTGGAGAGGTGAAATATTGATATAAAGATCATCTTGATCCGATGAGCAGAACATTTATTTTGAATTTATTTTTAATACTTTCAAAATATGTGCAGGTCGGCCTTAAGGTTTTACACCCCTAGCAAATGTGTCAGACACCCTTAGTGATTGGTATAAATAGAGTAAAATTTGGAGGGCATTTCACTCATCTCATCCTCACACATCATCTCTCCTCTTTTGATTGGTTTGAGCTCCTTGGAGGCAGTTTTCAGTTCACACGTGGGAAAGAAGGATGAAGAGAATTCTGTTGTTGTTGCTGCTGTTGTTACTGCTGCTGTTGCTGTTGTTGTTGTTGGTGCTATTGTTGTTGTTTTTGTTTCTTCTGTTGCTGTTGTTGTTGTTGGTGTTGCTGCTGTTGGTGTTGGTGTTGCTATTGTTGCTGCTGCTTGCTGCTATTTTATGTTGACTTTTATGGGCAGCATTGACTTTTTTGGGGTTGATTTTTAGTTGAACGTGTGGCTGTTTTGAGGGTTGTTGTGACACATTGCTGGGTTGGCTAACCAAGGAGACTTTGCTGGTTGAAGCATTCTGTTGACCGCCGTAATGCACCAACACATTTATCTATTTTTGGTTTTTCTTTTGTTGACCTACTGGTATGTTCTATCAACACTTTACTTGATTTTGTGATTGTTTTAGTGAAATTAAAGTTACATCAAGCATAGAACATCTACATAAATTTACAAGTTCTAATATGAAGATGGATTCAAGTCCTGAAGGAAGAAGTTGATCTACTGAAGACGAATTCGTGAAATTCTCTATGTGTTGATGATATATTTCTCACAGAGGATGAGAACCTCTTTAGTGTAAGAGGGAGTTGATTGAAAGTGTTACATGAACCTGATAAAATACTTATTGAGAATGTGGCATGATGGATTGTGAGCCCATGGCTACTTCCTTGATGAAGAAAAAGTTGCAAGAATATGTTTTTGAGCAAAGAAATAGCATTGATAGGTTGTTGATGTTCGCTTTGTTCAAATACTTGGTTAAAGTTGGACGAATAGCTAGATGTTACTAATAAAAAAAGTATTGAAATCCACCATGGCTACCTCTTTTCTTTTGAGTAAGTTGAAGATTATGTAAGAAGCCTAGAATGGTTAAGGATCCCTTTGAGAGGGAGCATTGGTTTTATAGCATCATCAGGTTACCGTAAGACTTATGTGGTCAAGGAATTTGGTTTTGAGGCTTGCAATCATGAGGTAAAAATTTCATCTCTCCTTGAGAGGATATTTCCAGTGTACAAATTTAATCTCTCCCTAAGAAGAGATTAATGGTGTAAAAATTTCATCTCTCCCTAAGAGGAGATTGATGGTGCACTATTTTCATATCTCTTCAGAGGAGATTGATGGTGCACTATGTTAATCTCTCCTGAGAGGAGATTGATGGTGCATTGTTTTCATCTCTTCTAAGAGTATACTGATGGTGTATTATTTTTTTTCATCTTTCCTCTTGTGAGCCCTATGGTGTATGGTGTAATGGTGTAATGGAGATGGTGCATCGAGAGCTCCTCATCTACTTCCTTTATATGCTCCAGACATAGTGGTTCTATTGCAAATATTATATCAGACATTTTCTCATCAAGTGACAGGTACTCTTAAGAGGGAAAAGTGGTCCATATGGCTTAATTTTCCTATCAGGATCAGATACTATGTATTTGATTGCACCAGCCAAGCCATGAAAGAGGCCAGTCAAATTGAATCATATAATTTTGGAGAGATAAGATTCAGGAAACATGATCCTGAAGCTTTGTTATTAGTCATTGTGTTGTTGTCAACCAGATGTGGTCTTATACCCATGAGAGGGATACTAATCAGTAAATATTCAAGAGACTTATTTATCCATTGAGGTTAAAGAAAAGCTAAATCAAGGACCTCAGAAGAAGGCTGAATAGACCCATGCTTCACCTATTGTCAACCTCCAGGAAGAAGTTGAAAAGCTCCAGAGGGTGTTAGAACAGGTGAAGGAGATGAAGGAAGCATTGGAGAAAGAAGCAGACAAAATCAAGAGGAGGATTGAAGAAGAGAAAGCAGTGAAGGAGGCAGAAGAACTGAGAAGGAAATCAAAACAAGATGACCTGGTGAAATAATTTGCTTTGGAAAATGAACAAAGAATCAAGCAGCAAGAAAAACAAAGAAAAGAGATGAAGAGCTTTGGAGGAAAATAGATGAGGAACTCCAAAAGAAGAAGGAATAAGCTATGTGGAAAGATAAAAGGATTGAACACCTTGGCATTCCATCATCTCCGAAGATAAACCCCACTCCTCAGTCTCCAGTTGAACCATGTAAGATTGAAGAAATGGAGAAGGAGAAAATTTTCCCCATGACCATGGCTGACCCTGTAGTAGTATTGAAAACATTCAATTATGAATACAAGAAGAACAAAGTTAGTAGGAGATTTTCCAAAATGATAAGGTTGGGGGAGAAATTGTCACTGAGGAGGTTCTCATTCATGGAACAACAGTTGATTCAGAGATGACTGCTGCTTCTAGTATTACCATGGCCCAAGCAACAGGTGATAATGTTGCCATGCTGAAGAGAAAGGTCTATGTTTCTTAGTTGGAACTCAGTGCTGCTAAGTAAAGAATTACAGAGCTAGAATTAAAGCAGCAAGGTGAACTAGAATCAGTTAAAGAGTTCAAAGGGAAATAATTTGAGATCCAAGAGGAACTAAGTACGGTTCAGAAATAATTCTACAGGAGCATTCAAGGCATCAAAGATAAAACTCCTAAGTTTGATGATTATATAAAGAGGATGGTGCCTATCAAGGAAGAATTGGAGAATATTATAAATATGCTAGATGACATCATTCAATGGAAAATACAGTATCCTGATGAGGGGGTAGACATTCCTCAGCTCCGTGACTTGGAGAAAATAATTTGTTTTTCTAAAGCTTGTAAATGTCTCGACAGGGCTAGAGCCTTAGAGGAAAATACTGAGGAAGCTTTCAAAATTTGTTTCAAGTTTGGAGGAGAGGTTGATGTAGTCTTAAATAACTTCAAATTTTTGATTTTCCAGTCAACCTTTGGTCCTGTACCTGTGGAGCAGTGCATAGGATAAAAGGAGAGAGTGATAGACAACTGCAAGCAGGAGATCCAGGCATTAAAAATTATCACCAGGGACAACACAATTTATATGAAGATTTGCAGAATACAATGCTAATCCCAATTAAAAGGAAGGTGTCTCTATTTCTAACAAGGATTGCATAGGTATGAGGCTATGGTAGTAAGCAAAGAATGTTGAGTAGTTAATCTAGGACCTGGGTTAATCTAACAATTTTTTTTCCCTTTATCTCATATAATTTTATAAAAAAATTGGCCAGATGAGAAGTTTCTATTTCACTCAAAGCTTAAAAGATATTAAATTTTTTGGCACTATGCTCAAATGTGTTTAAAATTCATAAGGTCACAACTCCACTAACATTTACAAGCAACCTCATAACATAAATAAGAAAATAGAGACAGAATCAAAGAAAACCATCATATACATACTTAAGTGTCTTGTCCCAGCTTCCATTTGCAAGCAAGTTCATTGCTGGAATCCATGCAATTTCCTTAATAGGTGCATCCACAGTCACTGGCTGGCCCCTAGTCAGCAATGTCCACATTTTAGCTTGTTTATCACAGCCAACAGAAAAAATAGCAGTGCCATCGTCCTTCCATGTCGAGCATAGAACCTGCATACGAAGCATTACATGATAAAAAAACTTAGAAGCACAATCCGAAACTTCAGTAATGGTTCTTGCCATACGTAATACAACCCTAGTTCCTGCAAGCATATTACAACTTCTGGATAAAATTCACAAGAAAAAAGAACAGGTACTAGAATTCCAACCACAATCTGAAGCACCTCACCGGTTGGTCATGTGACATTGCTTCTTGTGGCATGCCAACCCCAATTTGAAGGACCTTCCAGCATCTAACATGGCAATCTACTTTCCAAAATATAACAGAAGATCAAAACAAAAAACCAGTCAAAATCATAACAATAATATCACTATCCCCAAAATCTTAGATGAACGAGTCCGCATTTCAGTAAATGGAGATAGTTGAGAACACGATGAAGTGCATTAGAATGCCTAAATTCTCACTTACGGCGGCCTAAATCCCTCCTTTCTATCTATTTAAAGGTCCTCGAAAGCCATCACTGCACAAAATCTCTGAAAGCTTTGTTTTCGCAAAAATGTTTAACGGCCAAAACTGCTGAACCCTCAAATCTCCAGTAACCCTGTGCTCGTGCCTTAGCTTTCCCTCCAATTGATAAGCCACCAAAGTTCAAATGGTTAACACACCCGCCAAAGTTCAAATGTTATAATTTTTAACATATGTTTTGTCATATTAAAATAAATTAAACAAGTTGTAAAATTTTATTACTTAAAACTGTTAGAGTATTACTCTATCCTTTTTAAGCATATTTTTTTTCTCATTAAAAAATATAGCTATCGAGGTTAATCTAGGGTAAATAGAGCTAATATTTGTAATATAGTAGTAATAATATATTGTTAAGATCTTAGTGAGACCTTATTGTGATCTCATTGTTTGTAGGATTTTTATTGTGATCTTACCGTATTGTGATCTCATTGTTTGTAGGACAAAGGACTTGAGTCTGCTAAACTCTACAAAGTTGTACATACTCTACCCCTTTAGATTTGAACCTATGACATCTTATGATGAAGCACATGTTCTTAACCGTTGTAAAGATATAAAAAAAGTTGACAATTTGCTCCAATATTCAAATATTATGACCCATGGTCATCCAAAGGTAGAAGCTTCTACTAAAAAAAGAATCCATTGGTAGACCTGAGGTTTGAAGGGGATTTTATTATGAAAAAACATAAATGGAAACATAGAAAAGATATTGCAAAGAGTACAATAGTAGAAAAAAATCGAAATTCTATTAATGGATGAAATAGAAAATAACTATAAATTGCAAAGTGATACAAACTAAGCGGAATGGAGGTAGGTTCTTTATGAAGAGAGATGTGTCAACTACTCTTAATCACAAGAAAAGATTACAATATGTAAAAAATACCTTTGAACATAAATTATGATGTCCTAAGATCCAAAAACTCTAAAATCCAAAACCCTATCCCTAGGAAATGGCATGCCAAAAATAGCGTGGGCCCAAAGAGGCTAATTGATATATCAACTTCCTGGGGCTACAATGTTTGCATGAAAACTCCATTTAGGAAATTTCATGGACCAATACAATCCATACTATGTGTCTTTAACCTATGACAAATGCCAAAAATGCAAGGGAAATGCCCAAAAAAGGAACCAGAAGTTTGAGACCTAAAACACTATAATATAACTACCAAGACGTGGAATAATGTTGAATCAATGTAACAAGTGGGTGGTCACTAGTATTCTATTGAATCAATTTTCCCCCCTTTATGAATAAGTGGTCCATTTTGTGTCAATTTTCTTCATCGAGTGGGGAAAGTTTTGTTGAATATGGCTCCTAGCGAGACATGTGCGCCAAATTAGGAACATGAGGTGCCTATGAGAGGTGGAAAATATGGTTGAAGTAGCTCCACATTAAGTATAAGGTTCAATCCAAAGAAAAGGGAATTTTTTATTTAGAAGCATCTTCACCCACAACCTTTGTGTTGGTGTAAGGCCTATATCGGAATGGAGAGTCGGGGGAACTTCCAATGGGATCTTAAGAGGTGTTCTTTATACAAATGCAACCATACCTTATCTCCCACCCTAAACTTATGTGGCACTCTAATCCAGGTGGATATTTGGTGGCCACCCACATCTTCCACTAACTCAATGGTTCTTTATCTTCTTATCAATTTTTCTATGGTTTTTTGGGTCTTGAACTTCTACGGTCATTTGTAGGCCCTAAATGATGTTTTTTGGCCATTTATGGGTCCAGAGGTTTTTATTTCATTTCCTAGGGTTAACCAAAATTTGTAATCCTAAATATAGTTCTTTCAGATGGACTAATTTTGTTCCCCAAACAGAGATTTATGCAAAAGTTGCACAACTAGGAAGTTGATTCTAGGGTTACGGTTTTAAACCTCTGGGGTTCTTTCTTTTATGTTAAAGCATATGTTGAAACTAACATAAAAAATGAACAAAATATGCATTCATGACCTACAAGCATCTTGATCACAGCATGTTTGTAAAACTGAACAACCTGTATCGAGAAAGCTTGAGCAAGATTAGAGCTCTGAAACAAAGCATGAAGAATGAGGAACCATGTTTTCGTCTTCAGGGAAAATGTAGATACGAGGCAGGGAGGGAACCCTTGCTCTCTCTGGCGGGAAAAGGTAAATGTTAGTGTTGGATTTTTTTTAAAGCAATCTTAGTCTTTGCCTCTCATTCTAAGGAAGGGACTCTACTATTTCAAGTGTATAATCTTTATTAATATTGTATCACCATATTTTATGGAAAGTTATTTGAAAAAGTTCATTTTTTAGTAATCATTTTTATTGTATTATATAATCAAAATAGAGTGAGAGCTAATTCATTAATTTTATTTAAGTAAAATTAAATTTTTTGAAATGATTCATTCGCAGGCCATTAAGGGGTGGACTTTCACTTTTGCAAGATATTTTTTTTTATTGCTTAGTTAACTTATTTCCTTGTGTATAAGGAAAAAAAGTTTTTAGTCAATCAGAAAAAATTCTAAATCTTATTATATGAACAAATTCAATTCTTTATTGCAAAAACATGTTCTCGACGAGGTTTCAATATGGTTATGCTTAATGTCAATTCAATTTATCTATTTTAAAGGCAACCCACACTATCACCAAATTTAATTCTTTAATGCCAAAACATGTTCTCAATGAGGTTTCAATATGGTTATGCTTAATGTCAATTCAATTTATATATTTTAAAGACAACCCATGCTATCCAAATTTAAATGGAGCTTGAGGTATAAGTTTTTATAAATAGAAGAAAAAATATTCATTTCAATTTCATATATATGAAGGATTAGAAATGGATAAAAAGGAAATTAGGATGTCAATTAGGTTTAGCTTGGGTGGTTAAGAGGAGTTCTTATCATCATTGTCTAAGGTCAATATTACTTGTGATGTGTTTATTCCTTATGTAGGGTTTGCATTATCTTTTTAATTTCCAACTCAACCTTTTGAATTCATCCATTCTACCATGACTCATTTCCATTTAGTTTGAATTCAAATAATTCTTATGTTATTATCAATTTTAACTTAAGAAAAGTATGGAATGTATTGGTTGCATCTTGGTGCTACAAAATATGGTCTTATGGGTGTATTTATTATATGGTGAAAAACAAATTATATGTGTTGTGTATGGAAATAATTTTGTTTCTTACAGTTCTTAGTATGTTAAACTATGTTTGGTTGTTCTTAGGTGTGATAAAAATGAATTTAGACACCACCTCTATTTTAGAATATGAGTTTTCTAATATACAAAATCCCTCAATTCTCCAACATGGTATTAAAGCTAATGGTTTTAGATGTATCGTGTTGCCTAAAAGTCTCATGCAAGTTGTATATGCTCTTAAAAATTCAGATTTGTTTAGTGGATTGGTTCAAGGTTTCTAATTTCAAACTAAATCTAGGATCAAATCAGTGGGTAAAAATAATGAGTTTCAAGCTAGATCTTATAAATTTTAATGGACACAATTATGGAATTTTGGCACAAGATATGGAAAAATTGTTGAAGAGTGAAGAGTTATAGGAATTTACAAAAATGGTGGTTCTTATCCAAGGGATAACTGATAAAAGTTTTTCATCAATAGGAAAAAGGATGAGGCTCTAGGAGTCATAATGTGGAAGAATGTAACTAGTTTCAGTCTTCATTATCAATGTATTTGTCAAAATAATTATTATTATTCAACTTATTAAAGCATGGGTTTCATGCTTCGGTCGTATTTAGATTAAGGTCCCAATTGTGGACGTCTAGGTTAGTTGTTACAAATTTAAATTGATCCAATTTTTGGGCTTTTAAATCATGTAACATTAGGTTGTCAAAAGGATCCTCCATCAATTAATCTTCTTCAATGTCATCATCCTTGAAATCTACTTCAAAGACAACCCTCATGTCAAGTGATACAAGTCATCAAAGTTGCATCCTTAAGTCAACTTCAATCAGTCTCCAAGTCGGCTCAAATTAAGACAAAAAAATTCACACTGTCATGTCGGCTCAATAAAAATGGCAAACAACTATATATAAAGGGGTATAGTTTTCATTTCTACCACAGAAGTTTGGAAATATCTAAAGTTTTGGACCACATATACAGTTCGGATCATGATCACAGGTTCGGTGTTGGAGGATAAGGTCTCGAACATATTAAATAATTTTGGTAACCATTTATGCTATGAATCAGGTAACTTCCATGATATGATGTTGCAGAAAAAAAGTGCCTTGGTTTCAACATAGATCTACCATAGAATCAGTGCTATGTTATGATACTCAATTCAATGAATATGCTCGATTATCTTAGTTATGGTTCTCAATGCTATGATGATGCTCGGTGCTATGTTGTTATCTCAAACTCGATCAAGGTAATGAGGATGGATTTTAGGTGCAAGAAAAGGATATCTCGGTGTCATGGAGATCTCAGTGCTAACACAGTGAAGGGATGACTTGATGGAGGAAGTCTATAGTCTAAGGTCTTGGTCATCTCATCTTAAATCTAATGAAGGAAGAATTTTGACTGGTTTTTCCCCAAAAGGTGGGGGTTTTCCATAAGATGTGCCTACATCTTGTGTCTTATTCTATTTGTTCATTGGAATTACTCTTGATGATAAGAAAAGATAAATTGAAAGAAGAAATAATAATAAAAAAACATCATAAGATAATTTTATGATAAGAGAAATTGTTTAACTCCCATCTCCTTAATTTCTCTAACACATAACAACCTCCATCTCAAGGTTGATTCAATGTCATATAAACCATATAAAATACTCATATAATCTATACTCGTTATTATATCAAAGAGCTAGAAGTTGATGCTTATTTTCCCCTAAGACCCTACAAACTCTAGTGGAGATCGTGTAGGCTTAGAGGGAGTTGTGAATTTTTGAATTATATGGTTTGATTTGCACAAGAAGAGTCTAGGTGGGCTTGATGTTAATAAGCCATGTGAAAACTTGTCAAGCCCATGTGGATGCCCAAATGAAGCCCTTATATTGTGTATAAATATAAGGTGAGGTTGGAGGCTAAGATAACATCCAAGAGAAAAAAATTTAGGAGTAAAACACCTTCAGATGTAAGCCACAACTTGAAGAAGAGAAGGTTGGAGCCTGAAATGAATTTTTTGAGGCCATATTAGGAGCTATAACAAGGTCGAGGAGTAGCTGCGTAAATAATTTGGTAAGAGGGTTGTTTTGGTACCAAAAGGAGTGGCATATTTGTTGTTTAAGAGAGTCTCAGGCACTGTAGTTATTACAGGGATAACGCATGTCTGTATTAGGTTTGCTGGAGGGGTTGTAAGGCCTAATTCCTACAACATAACTAAGGGACAATCAGTGTATGAGAGAAACTCCAGGGTGAAGGCAAGCCACATTGATAGAAGGAATTGTTGGCAAGTGTTGAGAGGGCTGACATGGACTGTGGATAAACCCTAACCATATTGCAGAATACAACAGGGTACCAACACATTAGAAGGTATGCTTTTGTGTTAAATTATTGGTCCTAGTTTGGACAGTTGGATGGTTTTAGTACAGCCTGCGGAAGCAAAGAAGGGATGGCTAATGTGTTGGTTAGAAGCCTTGTCCAGTGTAATGATTGGTGATTGGATAAAATTCATATGCAACCTATGGAAGCTATGGGTTGGGGTTCTCTTGGGTGTTAAGAAACCCCAACTAGGAGCAGATCTCGCAATGAAGTAAGGGGTGTCCTAGGACAGGGTTGTTAGAGAAGTATCTTGGTAGCCAAGAGGAGGGTTTACTAAGTGTGAGGATGCCCTAGCTAGAGGTAGATGCTACAACAAGTATTGGTCACTCGTGGTCTACTGGAGGGCAACGTGAGAGTCGGCCAAGTGTGAACGTGGATTATGCATTGATGGTCTGTTGGAGGACAGTGTAATAGTACCCATGTTGGGGCCCGGTGTGCATCATCTTCATGGACCTCGATGGTTGCTAGAGGTCAAGGGTCGGATCAACCATGAGCAGTTTTTTGTAGCCCTAGACTCGTGTGTGGAGAAGGACTTCTAAAACAAATGATGGGAAGTCCTCCTAGCCCGTGTTCATTGTGGGATATATACATCTTGCAGTGATAGGTGGTAGCCCTTCATGCCCTATGTTGGCCTTCATCAGTGCAGCATAGGAAGACCACAGTGGGTTGAAGTCCCTAAGTAACTGAGAAGTAGCAATGAGAAGATTGAGAATTTTTCACAAACAGAGTTTTGAACAATTCGACATGAGTCTTGATGTATTGTGCCCTTGATGGACTAAGGCACAACTAGTGAGTATATTGGTAGCCAAGCTTTAGTGGCTAGATGGAATTGGAGCATTGATAGAGTCAAGAGTTGCAGATCGAGAGCCAAAGGACTGAGCTGGTACAGGGTATGGCCGAGAAGAGTTGAGAGAGAATGCGAAAACGACATGGTCAGAGTATCTTATTGAGGGCAGATTGGTTGTCGATGGACTGACACCAAGCCTAGTTTTTTATTTTGTATCAATGGGTGTATGAGGACCATTATCCCTGGTACGGGAGCCCTAGACTGTTGTATTATATGTTTATTAATATAACGAAGTTGGGTTAAAAATTGTAAGAAGTTGTTTATATTTTGTGAATTGGTAGATTTACTCCTATTTATATTTTGTTGTGTAAAGTAGTATCATTGTGATTCTTGGTTTGGTAGCATGAAAGATTTTAAGACTCTATCTTAGACCCAAGATCGTGGAAAAACAACATGGTATCAGAGGGTATCTTAGCTACTTTGAGGGATAGTTAATCAAAGTGTGCTCAGCGCAGAAACTCAGAGGGAGTTGTGGGTTTCCAGATCCAGGAGCAGAAGGTTCAGCTAAAGACATGGAGATGTGGTCTTGACTGGCTTGGAGGAGAGATTGGCTGGGAGTTCTGGTGGATTGGTGGAGAGCCTAGTGAACAAATTTTTTTTGTAGGGCAGATTGTTGATCATGGACTTTCATTGATTTTTCATGGATGGTTAAAACTTAGGACAACTCGAGGGTTTCTTTGGCATGGACGAGATGAGGTTGATTGAGATGAATTCATGTGATGGACTAGATATAGGCAGGCTAGAGTCTTCATCAGATCATGATGTTGCATATCCAAGATTGGAGGGATTTGCATGAGTGGTATTTGATCTAAAAGGATGAGTGCTTACAAGACTAAGCTAATGGAGATCGTGTAGGCTCAGAAGGAGTTGTGAATTTTTGAATTATATGGTTGGGTTTGCACAAGAAGAGTCTAGGTCGGCTTGATGTTAATAAGCCATGTGACAACTAGTCAAGCTAATGTGGACGCCCAAATGAAGCCCTTATATTGCGTATAAATAGAAGGTGAGATTGGAGGCTAAGATAACATCCAAGCGAAAATTCTTCATGTTCTGGTGCAAAAATGGCATTCCTCATGTTCCCATGAGACCATTTGATGTAAACCAGAATGATTGATTGGTCATTGACAAAAATACTTACAAGCCTTACATCTTACATTACTATAACGTCCAGCATCTGGATTTAGTGTGTGAAGATGTAGACCATCATGGTATGTTTCAAAAAGTGTCATTGTAATGTAACCATCCTTCTGCATGCCACTTCCTTTAGAGACATGTTCATACTCAATGGAACTTCTTATGTCTTGAAATGAGCATGTCTTTTGCACAATTTCAGTGAAAATCTCACAAAAGCATTGAATTCACATTTCCTATACAAGCATGCTCATTACCACACAGATGTTCATCACACTTTCCATGATGCATTTTTTTAGGACAATATATCCCAAGATAAGTGTGTTTTTCACAATACTCAATCTCAATTTTATCACACAAGGACTTTTGCAGCTTGGGAGAGAACACTTCATCCTACAGATGTTGAGGTGACTTACAATTATGAAGACCTTCATGTCCAACCTTCGAGCAACAAGATTTGCTGCATCTAGATGACTTATCAAAAGAATAACAGATCTCCATATATGTATGATTTTTCTTTTTCAATCATGACCTGCCAAATTTCAAGTATCCTCCACTTGGTTTCTTTGGTGTAATTTGAGAGAGTAATATGTACATTTTTCATCACAAACATAGTTACCCATACAAGAGTGCTAAGAGGAATGGTATTTCTCTAGAACACATCACCAAAAACATATAGAATAGTTACAACCACATACAGAGTCTCCCTGTTTTAGTTCTGTGAGGGCTAGAACTGCCTCTAGTTTCAATTTTTGTACACAAATTTTCCTAGATAATTTTTCAGTGTTGTAGCAAAGCCACATTTCAATGTAATCTCACTATCTACCAGCCAATGCCCCACTAAAATGTCCTGAAATTAAAACTGCCAAAAATTACCATTTTTACCTCCTCTTTCCAAATCACTTAGAGAGTATCTAAGATGAGAAAATTTTATCATAGGCTAGTGTCCTTCCAACCAATGGGGAGATGGTTTCATGGGAACATGAGGAATGTCATTTTTGCACATCTGATGCTACCCCAATGAATTAAACTTATAAATTTTAATTGTTGCAACCAATGATTTATTTTTATAGAATTCATCTCACCTTGATAGGTCTTGGTGTCTAGGCATCCATTTTAAAAAGAGACTGGTGATATGTGTTATTAGAACCTGGTCTCTCTCTCTCTCTCTCTCTCTCTTCTTTATCCAGAGACAACCATCATCCATATTATAGCCAATGAGCCCTCAAAGGGTATTGTTCTATACCATTGGCATTAATATTTCTATAGTCCCAGAGATGTTAAATACTTTTGCCTCCACTATTGAAATCTCTCTTCTGAGTCATTCCTTTGACTATCATTGTACTTGTTTGTCATTTATAGGATTTGAGATTGTTTCCTTGTCTAACTTGTGCCCATCTTTGGATCTTGCAATATTCCACTAAATCCTTAATATACATTAGAATATCTAATAGTTTGTGTATACCCATGAATATTTTAGGGGAGCATAGGCTCAACAATAATAACCATTGGAGTCATGTGATGACAAATCCTTTGAAGGGTGAATGCATCAAGAGTAGTGGTTGCCAATAAGTATTACGTGGACATTTGGCTTAGCCCCATAAGAATATTGCTAGGGAATTTAGTATTTACTCAAATGACAGGTCAACAAACCAATTCCATACTTCCTGTCACTGTGTCTTTTTAATTCATGACATTTATAGCACATGAACTATTTACAATTGGGAAAAGGTTATTTTTCCTAGCTTTATCCCGACAAATATTAGACTTTAAAATTTCCAAGGCCATGTGTGTTGGCTTCTACATTATTTTTTCCCTAGAAAATTGTATTTACTTTATTGGCTTTCCCTAAAAATGATATAATACTTGGCTACAAGAATAGTTTTGGAGAATTTCAGTCACATTTTCTGTATTGAACTATCTTCATCTTTGAGATCTAATTTGTCATGCTTTTCAACCATTGGACACAACAAATTTATTTTCCTTAGCCAAAATTATGGTTGTAGGGTTGTCTATGAAGACACTTGTTGCAATACTAACTAGAAACAACAACTTAAGGTCATACAACACAAAAATACAACTATTGATTCATGATTGTCAATTCTAGCATGTGAATTGTGATACACAAGTCTGCACTCAAAGATAATATAAAGATGAGATAATGTCCAACAACCACACATATACAATAGTGTGAATAGAAAGGGAGTGTGAATTGAGATTTCTAAGTACTTCTCCTATAAAATAAAATAAAAGATCAATTAAGTAAAAAGCAGATATAAACTAAACTATACAAGAAATGATTTTTGTATTATAGTAGAATGAAATGGAAGAGATGAGTTGTGATGCAGAAATATGCAAATACTATTGAAAACAAGAGAATACACTCATAGAATTAAAAAATCCTAACAGCAGGAGTGAACATTAGTATCTGCCTATCAAAATTTCAGATTTGTATGAACATAAATTGAAGGATATTGTAAATTCAAGAGTGCAAACATAGCATGTACAGTGGATTAAAACAACAAACATATTAAGCCCACTCTAAACAAATATGCAATCTGAGAATTTAGGATAAAAAGAGCAAGCTCCAACAACAATTGCAAAGAAGTCTTTATTACTCAAATAGAAGAACGTCACAGCAAGTTGTCATCTCACAAAATCTCCTACTACAACCTACAAGCTAACACTCACTCTTATTATCTATTTCTACAAATGTCTAACTAGTGTTCCCATCCTTTTCATTTATAAGTTAAGAGAAGGTGCTATTACAAAATAGATTAATGATAGCGTTAGTGGTGCATCTCCGTTGAGCATGAGTAACTCCCTCATAACTTTGTCTTGTATGCAAGCCTTTTATTTTAGAGTAGTGCATTATCATAGTAGATATAACTCCTCTCCTGAAGGTGCCTCATTCCATAAGTGTGCACTGATGAATGCACCTGAGATGATGGTGTTAATCTCCTCAACTAGTGTGCCATACTTGGTGGGTGTGACCCAAAAACTAATTCGTCGATCCTCAAAGGTGTCATTATAAGATTCTAGTTGTATTTAAAAATATTTTTGATTGGTGTACCACAATCTAGCTTTGCAATCCTGGTGCTGCTCAACTTCACAAGGATGAGGTGAGACCAACTCGGACCAACTAGGTAATCTAACACTCTTGAGATTTTTTTTTTTTTCCAATAACCCAAGATTCTCCCCCAACTTGTCAAACTTCCCCTTTGTTAGGATCTTTGTCAAACTATTAACCATATGCAACTTTGTCAGAATGTGGTCCAACACTACCAACTCCCTAATGAACTTGGAATATTCTTAGGAAATTTTATTGAATATCATTGTGTTTGAAATGGTCATGACACATTGGATTTTCATAGAGCTTGACGTAACTTTGATTCTCATAAGAGGCAATATTGGGCTTCAAAAACTAATTGGTTGACTCTACAATCAAGTTGCAAATCTAGATAACTTCATAATAAGTATATTAAACTGCCATATACTTTGCTTCAGTGGACCTGAATGCAATTGTTGCTTGCTTCTTGTTGATTTAATAAAAATGATTTATAAAATGATAATAATGATGTTTAAAATGAGCCTTATGATGGTATACTTATACACATTGATTTTTCATGAGGTGTAGGGGTATGTTTATAACATCACTGCCCTTGAAAGCTTTGTCTTGAAAGCATAGTAATTAGAATTTTCTTTAGTTAAGCATGTTTTTGTGGTGGAATGAAGTTTATCAAATATCTATTGATACTTTGTAGAGGTTTGACTTTGTTTGTCCTTTGAGTTTTGGTGAGGTTTCTTTGTGTTTTTTGCGTCATAGTCTAAAGTCTTTTGATCTGATTTTTTAACATGAAAGATTTATGCTTATTGGAAATATATTTGAAATACCTGCATGATCAAGAAACTGTTATGGTTAATTAAATTACTAATTAGGTACTACAGAAAGAGGATGATGCCGAGAGGGCTTGCCTGGGTGACTCTGGGAACAACCCAGAGGTGGTCAGACAAAGCTCTTCTAAGTTAAAAATCTGAAGAGAAAAAAATGGTGATGTATATGTGGTTGCTCAACCTGGGCTGTATGGAAAATCTTGGCAGAGAGTGTTTACCTTTCCGTGTCTTCAGGAAAGTAGGTTGTCTGTTCACAGAATAAGATCACTACATGTTGGTGATGGTTCTATAGTAAGTTCTCAGCCTTATCTTCAGAATGGCTAATAGAGAGGATCATGTTTGAATACAAGATATAATTTGATCAATTTGGAGATTTAGAGTTAAAGAAAAAATTGTGGTGATGTTTGGATGGGTGCTAATTTGTAGGGTTTTGCATTTTTATAATTTTCTTTGTTGTGCTTTCTACCATGCTACCTATTTGCTTTCTTGTTGCCCTAGCATTTTAAATTTTTCGATGTCTATCTATCTATTGTTTCTTGCCCCATTTGAAATGTCATCCTTATTTGGTAGGTGTTTTCTTCAATATAGTGTGAATATTTTTCCATCACACAACTTCTGTGGGGTTTGTCTACGCAAATAGCTTGTAAGGCCCATTCACCAGGGTATTTGATGAAATGATCTTGGTCATATGATCTTCGTTTGATGCACATGATACCTCGTTAGAAATATCTCTCCAAGGACTACAACTTCTAATGCGATTTCTATGAAATTGCCAAACCTTTTGTGCCCAAAAAATGTCGTTTGGGGCCTCAAAACGACTCCAGAAGTTCAGGACCCGAAAAACTGACAAAAGTAGTAAATTGTGCTATAATTAAGGAAATTGAAAAACTCAAAGAGACAATGGCGAGGGTCCAAGTGGAATAGGCAGGTGGGCACCAATATCCACCTTGATCACCTTAAATCAAATTTCTTGACCTAACTCAATCATCATGACTTAGTTAATTGACACAAGTTGTTATGAGACAAAATTACAATTTATTGTCCAATTTATTTAAGGGAAAAATAAATTAGACGCTTCACATTCCTCACCTCCGGTACATGAAAATTCCTCACCAGTGTGGGTGCATATTTTTTTGTCCTTTCTAGTTGCCAATTTCACTATTTCTTATTGCTAATTTCAACACTCCCTCTCAACAAGAAAGGAATTCAATCTATCCCCATCCGGTACCTTTGGAATGTTCTGCATGCTCTACTTCTCTAGTGATGTTTGCACCTGCAAATCCTGAAACTGAATAGCCTCTGAACAACTGAATCAGTATAATGCATATGTCATCAGAGTCTTCTAAGTGCTACTAGTTACTGCACCTGTCTAGTACTGGATTCTCTGCACTGCTGCTCACATCTGCATCCATGCCCTTTGAATTGTTGCTAACTCTGATTTGTGCTCCAGTATTTGACATCTGTCACTCTGATTTCTGTCTTGATGACATCTGACTACATCAATCTAACTGATCCTTCCTACTACTGTTGTACTATGGGCTCCTTGTAGCCAGGTTCGATCCATGAGACACGCCATCTCAATGGACCTTGCCCAAATTTCTTATCTTGGGATTATGTCTACACTTCGCCCCACCTTACATCTCGAGGTATGGCTTCTCCCTCTTCCCATATGGCTCGAAATTTCCCCCTCATGGAGGTCTTTGCTTGAGTGGACGCTTCCACTCGGTCTCCTCTTTGCTTCTCCAATTGTGGCAACTACTCCACAACCTTCTGAGACTCCTCCTCATGAGGATGCATGTTGAGAGGTAATTTATGCTCCCTCTAAACCACCAATTATTTCTCCTCAAAGCTTTGCATGCATCTGTTACCTCAAGTGCATATAGGTTCTTGACTCGCACACAGCGTAATTGTCCCGATGTTACAAAAAATTTCTAAAAAGGAGTTGATTTTAAATCGATGATATCTCTGTCATCTGAGCTTCGATTTGACCTATTTTTTTCCTCATTTGGGTAGATTTTCCCAAGGAATCCAGATATTTTATTGTTTTTTGAAAATTTTACACCAAAATCTTCAGATATTCTCTGCAAAATCGTCACCCAAAAAATTCCTGCTCTGATACCATGTAGAAAATCTAACCAACGAGATTCAATCTGATCTTGTAATCTACTAAAACAAGATACTGAATCCTTCCTACAATTTTCAAAAACAAAACATGATCACACAATCACATATAAGTAAGAGAAATAAATTATCAATCGCACAACAACATGATGTATTTAGGGAAAGAAACTGCTCAAAACCCCTCTATCTCTATTGTGTATTAAGTTAAGGAATCATGAAACAATACAATGCTTAATCTCTCATGAGATTCTCCAGCACTCTGTCAATTGGCTCTCGTTGATCTAGGCAAACTCGGTGTAGTACTTAGCCAATTCTCATCCTTACTTCAGCCTGCCTTGCTCATGCAATTCCTAGGGAATTAACTCCTTATTAATTATGAAAATCAGTCTTCCTTGATTGTGCAATCCATCATGGCATCCCAATGACTTTATAATTGCACAAGGGAAATTTTCTTTGAATACAACTGATAGTTATGTTCCCATTAAACTCTGTCTCAATTGGGTATTCCTTGAAACTGACATGCATGCAACTATTAATAGCAAATTATCAGTTATTTGATTGATCACTTATTGTGAATTAAATCTAATTTAATTCACTGGACCTCTCACTAGCTCATCACTCATTTAGAACTAGTTAAAATGATTTTAACTCATTTAATTGAGTTAATTACACTTGCACCCCACCAATGCATCAACTTCAACTGGACTGCAAAAATATTAGAATCCCTCTAGATGCCTTATCTTAGACCCTCAACTCTAATTTCTTGAGCTAACTCGGTCATCATGACTTAATTAACTGACACAAGTTGTTATGAGATGAAATTACAATTTATTGTCCAATTTATTAAATGGAAAAATAAATTAGACGCCCCACATTCCTCACTCCTGATGCATCAAAATTCCTCACCAGTGTGGGTGCATTTTTTTTTGTCCTTTCTGGTTTCCAATCTCACTGTTTCTTGTTGAAAATATTAAACATTTCATAATTTGATGCAACCTTCACACAAAGACAAAATTGAAATCACATGCCCAGATTCTCATGAGAAACCTCTCTTAAGCTCAATCTGCCAGAAGAGAACCAACAATATGCCATCCTACTTCCTAGCGCAAATTGACCATTAAGGTATGCAACATTCTTCTGAACCCTCACATGATGATCTTGCTCTTGGAGTATGATCATGACCTCCCTTTAGCAACCCTTACTCGGCCCTCGTACTCGACCTACTTTAGGACTACATCTCTCTTCACCCCCTTGATGTGCCAAATAGTGGGAATACATGTATGGGTTTTAATAAAATGCATAAGCATAATTTCACCCACTTAATTACTTGTCACCAACTTCAAATCATCATGGCACCAAGCTATTTTCAGGTGCGAAGGTCCTTCCGGATCACTTGCACAAAGTAAAAGAAAGTTGTCAATTGTTAAATCTCCTACAATACTGATTCACCTGCTCCCCTTTCAGTATTGTCTTGGTTTCCAACAAGGATATCCTCAATAAAGGATGCATTATCTACTCACATTATTTGAGATTGTAAGAGGAAGGTAGTTATAAGATCATCAAGATGATATAAGATGCAAGAAATGACCACGATGCTATATTTTATGGACACATCTCAGAGGATTGAGGCATCAAATTTATAATGGAAAGAAAGAGGTCATTGATATTCATAAAGGTGTTCCAACTGTAGGTGGATTTCTTGCCATACACATGCATCACTAGTGAGAATTTGAAAATCAAAGTATCAGAACAACATAATACGAGTGTACGAATTCATTATCACATAATGAATAGAATAGAAAGGGTTTGCTAGTTGTACACATAGATGGTCATTATGATAGTGGTAGTGTAAGGCTTGAACTTTCTAATAGGAAGTAGGTGTCAAGAGAACTAATGCTAGATGGAACAATGGTCTGCTACATATTGACAACACACATCAACATGACAATGATTCAAATTTCAAGACATCGAATGGAAGATTATGTGAATATTGTGAAATCCTAATAAGAACATTTCTATCCATACATGTGGATGGATGGAAATGAATCAAGGAAATGAGCATTGAGTGTTAATCATTCGAAGTAGTTGAAAACCACTTGAAAAAGGAAGCTCTACTAACCCTACACATGGATAACTAGCCAAAAAATTAGACAATTGAGGTGTCATAGAACTAAATGTACTAGAGGAAAGGGCAAACAATGGAATTGGTCATTGTCTTGACAGATGGATGAATATTGGACATCTAATATGAAAGAAAAAATATTATCTACATTGACTTTCCATTGAGGCATTCAGAGGTGGAGTATGGAAGGTAGGTAATAAGGCCAAAGAGGATTGAGTCAACCTATTAGTGCAATTAAAATCCAAAAAAATTAAAAGCGAGTACATGAATTTAAAACACAAACAAGGAAATTCAAAAATTGGTATCTGAGAAAATCGAGATGCTACAAAATTTTCTAGAGTCTATTCAAGCTTCCATAGGGAATCTATGACCTCGGTAAATAAATAAGAATCATCAAGGGCTTCTATTCTAGTACAAGTATCACTATGAATACTAACAAAAGTAAGCTTATGATTATTAACTCCAAAATTTCACTGATGATACTTCCATATATGACAATAATAGCCTACAGGTAGTTCCTTGGAATCAATATTCATCACATGTTTAATTGGAACTATAGCATTTGAAAAATGAAACATAGTGGGTAGAAATCTTATTATGGTCTTGAAAGTAATTTAAAACCAATGAAAATTTGGTTATGGAATAAAATAAAATAAAATACTCTTTTGTGACACGTTACCATATATGTATGTGAATTTCATAGATGCAGTATCTATAGAGAACACTGGAGAAAGATAGAATAGATCCAAAATAATTTGTAGCTTATAGTCTCAAGATTAAAAGAAATACACCTTATCATATTCTCCTCTTAGAAGTGATCATTTCTCCCATTGAGAGTAGGGCTATGATTAGATGCTTAATATATGCGAAGGTGATAAAAAACATGGATCATAATAAGCTCCCAAAAATTGTTCAAGTAGGGATGACTTAAAGATGCCAAATCTTTGCTAAGTCATTGGAAAATAAGACATTAATATTGATGATTTAAAATAGTATGAATGCATATAAATTGAAAGAGAATTGTGTTATGAAAAAAGAATAAGAAAGAAAGAGAAAATTAAGATACTATAAGAAGCTAGTCGACCTTAATGTTGAATATCAAAAGTATATCTCACTTTTGAGTAGGTAAAAGAAGACAATCAACGTTGATAAAATAAGAACAAACTCTCATGAGCAGGTTGGAGAATTCTGAAAACACCTTTGGATGAAAGAATATATCATCTTTCTCACACTAAGAGGGTTGAAGATGAAAAAGCATCTTCTCTTAGAGTGCCCTATGTATACCCAAACAAAACCACAATTTCAAAATATTTGCCACAATACCAACTTATCAAAACTATGGCTATCCTAGGACACTAGTAGCACTTCTCTTAATGTGTTTCGAACTCACATATAAAAGTTTAAGGACATGCAAATAACCTCCTATCTTTCTTAAGGTCCCATTTTAGTGATTGTTAATAATTACTATCATCATAATCATAATGATTAATTAATTATGTTAACAAACATGACTTTTTGGTAGCGCTTCAAAAAATATTATATGAACAAGTATCATATGAAATGAGTTGTTTTTTATATGTCATGTTATTGGTCTATGTTAATATAACAATGACTATTTATAGATTAAAAATCTCTATAAAATAGTGAAATAAATCTTTATAGTTAAAAGTATTTTTACATGTTTTTTTTTAAGTATTTTCTCCTAATTTAATTTATATAATAATTTAAAATAAATTATAATTTAAGTAATTTTTATTATTTTAAAATACAATTATAATTTAATTAATTTATATGATTATTAAAATTGGTTGTTTCATTTAAAAAAAATTGTTTTGATGCTCCAACTTTAACAATTTAATTATATAACTGTAAACATACTAAGTTAATTTGAATAATAGCTACAATCGCAACAAATCTCCAAATTATCATATTATTGTTGTACAAAGTTCAAATGTCGCACACCAACGCCACCTTTTTACATACAAACAAATCGACACCCTGTCAGCAGCCAAAAACGAGAGCATATTCAACGTGCACATGAGTAGCCTTTCAATGAAGGCATCCATATAGTGTGAAATAGTTGGGGCAGCTAAAGTAGAGTAGGCTGCTGTGGGTGACAGTGGGAAGGATGATCGAATATAACATAGAAATGCATGAACGGAAAATCAAATCTATGTACTGCCGCTGTCAAGGGGCGGTGGAGCTTTTAGACGTACCAGGTCACTCAAAAATTGCTGACGGGGAGAAGTCTAATCTCTGACTATATAGTATAACTGCCTTTTTCTTCAATCAGTTCTTATAAATTGCACTATATGCGTTGCGTGTGTGTTGATATTTGTTTTAGCTATTCAAGGAAAAAAACAAGAGAGTGTGGGTTCAGTATATTGTGGGCAAATAATTGAGGGAACGCTCCACTTGTGTGGCCATGAAAGTACCAACCATCCCATTTCCGGTGGCATCTAGCATCACCATTTCTGCCCGTATAAGATTGTGCATATATCAGATTCCATGTACTCAACTATGAGCGATGCCAATGACAAAAGTGTGGGATATCAGAGGATATTGTAAACAGCCAAAGTGATGTAAGGGATGGAAGGATATATACACCACCCGAGTAGCAACTCTTCTATATTTCCATAATGTAACCTTCGTCATATATATATATAACTATTTTTCTTAAAATTTATTTGTTTTTCTTTTCAGTCAAATTGTATTAGTGGGCTGAATTGTTTATTTAATAAAGGAAAATCTAGATGTGGGCTGAATTGTTTATTTAATAAAGGAAAATCTAGATGTTGAATTTCATTTGGAGTAATTGGTAACCACAGTGTATTGATTAAATCTCTTTTCACATTAAAAGAGGTTTGTATTTTTTAATTTTTTTGTCCTTGGTAAATTTTTAATGAATTTAAGCTAACTAAATCTCAATTAGAATTATTATGTATTTTGATATATTTTTAACCAATTATAATATACTATGTAGATATTATTTTTATAAAATCTTTATATAGAAATTTTGTTTTAACCGTTTATAATTTAGTTATATAAAATAAATTAAAATGAAATTGTATAATAATATAGGAATTTAACTGCAATTCTAACCCTAATAAATTGAATTATTAAAAATATATGTTTCCTTATACAAGATTAAAAGTTCTTATTTAAAAAAGAGAAATTGTACATAATTGTTATGCAAGATAGACACCTGTCCCACAAATAAATGTTTCTTACACCAACTTTATGGGTAAAACTTAGCCATAAATTTTTTTAATGTAATTGTTATATATTATTAAATATATATTTAAAAAAGTATATTAGTAATTTTATAATATTTATAATTTTTATTAAATAATAATAAATTTAATTTTTAAAGAAATAAATAAAATTTAAAATAATTTAAAATTCGATATAGCATCTGATAAATTAAAAATTGATCTCAATAAACGTTAACCACCATCATCATCATCAATAATGTATTTATTTAATTATATAAATATAAATTAAAAAATTTAATAAAATAATTTTAAAATCAAAACAATTATAATTTATTTAAATTAATTTAAAATTATTATAAAAAATAATTATAATTAAATTAAATTATTCATTCACTCATTGAGAAAAAAAACCACGGACACATCTACTAGTCACCATAGAATATGAGTACCACATATCTATGAAACACACATAAAAATCAAATGCGAATTATATCATATCACATTGTGGATTCACTATTTAAACTTAAAAATCCTTCATAAAAGTATATATTCATACTCCACTTATTACATTAAAGGAAATATTTTATTAAAGTGTATATTCATATTCCACTTATTATATTAAAAGTTAGTGTAATGAAAAAAAAAAAAAAGCATTATAATTATAAAGTATATATTTTTTAATTCTTTTTATTCATGTTAATTTGTGTTAAAAAAAATATGAAAAAAAAATAATTTTGGTTTTCCCACTATTTCTAAGGGATCGTAGACATTACAACATTTTGGGTATACCTAAAAATTTATAATTTCTTTTCTTCTTTCCTAAGGCCATATCGGCTATAGTCATGTTTTCGAAGTGGTCAATTTCCTCATGAGCCAATTACTATTAAACCCTTTTTATGCCTTGGTCCCGCTATTTAAATCACATCCATGACCTAAGGTTTTGAGGGCGGTTTCTCTTATAAGGTATTACAAGCCTCATGCACCCTTAAGATTTTTTCGTATGAGCATTTTAGTGAGGTAAAAGTACCATGTAATAATGAACATAGTATCTTCCTAATTGCATTAGGGTTTGGGAAAATTCGCCTCACCTTTGCACCCGTAAACTCGTAGATTTTCATTATGAAAGCTGTAGCCATGTACAACCTAAAAGAAGCCTCTAGGATGTAGTCTAATAAGCATTTCATGACACTTGCATTATAAATGCATCATGTCGGGCATCCAATGGCATGTCACGGTCATTATGTAATTAATGAAGATACCTGAATTTAAAAGTAGCTCCCAAAATTAAGATTTCACTCTTCAACCATTACATTCACTTGAATTTTATTTTATCACATATACACTCCTCAAGTAACTTATCCTTGTTATTTATTTGTTTCTCATAGTCACATATGAAAAGGTTTTATTATTACAAATTAACTTAATTAAGTTGTTGTATCTTTCTTTTAGGAAGTTAAATGAAGTTGCCATGGATACTCACCAATTGATGCAAACAATACATAGAAGTGGCACCACATGAGTGGCATGTCGTTTCTCTGGCATCATTTTAGAGAAAATGAAATCCTAAAGGCCACATAAAATTTCAAAGATTCAACTTTCAATGTGTTTCTAAGATAGTGACTAGAGTCCAATAATAAGAGGTCTCTCAAAACAATATATATTATGATTAGTGTTCTCCTTGGTTATGTTGGGTTTGTGTTATATTATTTCCATGAATAGTCACACGCGTAGGAGGAGGGGGTCGCAGGGGGGCCGATAGCCCCTCCCTGTTCACTGCGTTGAGCATAGTGGGTGTAGGTTTTAACCCTGTGCAAAAACTATCTACAAATGAATTCTTAAAGGAAAAAAATAAACAATAGAGAGAGCATACAACATAAAACAAATATACACAAAGATTTTCCCCTGGATCCAAAAACCGGGCCTACGAGGTGGATTTTTCATTATATTCCTTTTAGTCTTACAACACATATATATACATGTCGAAGCATTCATAAACCCCAATCCATTAACCATGGATTGGAACATAACCATAGTTCCCTTGACTGGATCTAAAAAATACCAAGGACCGAAAACCATCATGCCCCAAATCCACGTGCAAACCCACGCACAAAACCATAAGCAGGTCCTCCCATCGAAAAATAAGGAAAATATAAATTCTCAGGGCACTGCCCTAGACCCCACGGTATGGGTTAGCCGCCCTCTGCAAACCCCTCGATACGGGGGCTGCCACCCCCCCTGTGACCCCTTTGCTATCCTAGACACAACATACAAGGAAGCCTATCGCCCCTCTGTGACCCCCCCGCATGCGTGCGACTAATCGTGGAAATAATATAACACATACCCAACATTCTCCCACTTATTATTTTCTTTCTGCAAGGGGCCACATGAGAGCTTATGCATTAGTCCATCTCTCCAACATCCATTGTTTCTCTACACCAAGAGAACTTCTGAGTGCTCACAAAATTCATCAATCCATCTGCAACATTATTCAAAGTTTCCATCTTTACCAACACCACCTTTTTATCCTCAACCATATCTATCACAAAGTGACATTGAACATCAATGTGCTTTGTCTTTCAATGAATAACAGGGTTCTTAGCCAAGAAAATGGAACTTTGGCTATCACAGTCTATCCTTAAAGCTCGCTGCACCAACCCCATACTTAAACACAATCTCTGCTACCAAAATTATTCCTTGCTTGCGTGAGTGGCTGTCATGTATTTTTCCTCTATAGTTGAAAGAGCCACTACAGGTTGTCTTTTACTCATCCACCTGACTGCACCTCCAAATAGGCTAAACACATACCCACTTATAGATATTTTTTGTTGTATATCTCCAGCCCAATCTACATCAACAAAACCATGAATGTCCAAAACTTTTTCCAATCCCGGTCTTTGCTGGTATCACAAACCATAATCGCTAATGCCACACAAATACTTGAAAATCCACTTCACTATTGTCCAATTCTCCTTACCTGGTTTTGACATAAACTTGCTTAATACTCCCACTTCATTTGCAATGTCTGGTCAAGTAAAAACCATTTCATACATCAGGCTACCCATTGCACTTGCATATGGAACACGGGACATATCCTCCTCTTCTTCTTGTGTGTTGGGAAATTGTTCAACAGATAACTTTGCACCTATAGGAATAGGAACCTTCATCGATTTACTATCCCGCATATTGAACCTCTGCAATATTGTCTCGACATATCTCCTTTGGTTTACAAGAGCTTCCTGTTTTCCATCTCTTAATTTCCATGGCCAAAATATAGTTTGCAGCACCAAGATCCATCATGTCGAATTGGGAGAACAATTGGGTCTTAAAATATTGGATAATTTCTTTGTCATTTCCAATTAACAACATACCATTCACATAGAAGACCAAATAAATAACACAATCACCAATTAATTTAAAATACACACAGTGATCCTCTTTGCTTCTGGTGAAGCCAAGTCCCCATATATAGGTATCAAATTTCTGATACCACATCCTTGGTGACTGTTTAAACCCATACAGAGACTTCTTTAACCTGTATACTAGTTCATTCTTACCCTTCACCATAAAGCCTTCAGGTTGCTTCATGTAGATCTCCTCTTCCATATTCCTGTGAAGAAATGTTGTCTTCATATCCATCTATTCTACCTCAAAATCAAATGTAGCAACAACATATAAAAGTAATCTAATAGAAGTAACCTTGACAAGAGGAGAAAAAATATCACCTAAATCAATTCCTGGCACCTGGGAATAAACTTATTCTACCAACCGATATTTGTATTTCTCCACCTTGCATTCTACATTAATCTTCTTCTTAAACACCCATTTTATCCCGATGGGCTTCCTTCAAGTCGACAACTCCACTAAATCCCATGCCTAATTTTTTTGCAAGGATGCCATTTCATCATCCATGGCCTCCTTCCAAAGATTTTCATCCTCTAAATCCACTGCCTCCCTGATTGTTCTTGGAACATCATCAATGATATTTAAGGAAAAATTGAATAGAAAGCTGATGGACTATAACTTTCTGGTTTCTTATTTCCCGAACTGATCTTCTCATAGAAGGAGTTTGTGGCTCTTCCTCTTCTGAATCTTGTTCTATTGTAGAGTCTGATTCATCCTTCCTTAGATAAAACTCTATCTTCTCAGGTTCCTTTGGTAGGAAATCATGTTTAACAACATCTTTCACCTCTCTAAACACCACATCTCGACTATACACAACCTTCCTTGTTTCTGGGTTCCAAAGCTTGTAACCTTTTAAACCATCCTTATACCCAATAAAGATGCACCTTTCAAATTTACTATCCAACTTGGTCATTTTTTTCTTTTGAACATGTACATATGCATCACATCCAAATACCCTTAGATGTGAAAGAGAGGGTTTCTTACAAATCCATACCTCATGTAGAGTCTTATCTTCCAACATTGATGAAGGTGGTATGTTAACCAAGTAACATGCAGTCTCCACTATGTTTGCCCATAATTCCTGTCCTAACCCAGTACCACTTGTAATATTCCCAAATGGGGAATGTAGCAATACAATGCAGAAAACCGAGAAAATAACGTAGATCATCATAGACAAAGCAGGAGGCCAATATGGAGACCTTTAATTTGTATTTACGGAAGCAGAATAGATTTAAAATATGGCCCATAAGATGCATAACAGGAAATACAATTCTTCAATGAAAGGAAATCCTCAAAATGAGGTATTTCAACCATATATAAAACTAGAAAAATCCTTACAATGTTATTTTATTGGTCTGCAACAGCTGTATATTACACATTAGATCTAGAGCAGATAAGTGCATAAAATTTGAGATCTATAACATATCCATCCACTATATAGGCTCCTCTAAAGAATCCCCTTGATGTTTTCAGCAAAACACCATGTACAAGTTGTAGATCTGAGATCTAAGACTACAGATCTACTAAAATGTTCAAATTTGGAAAGTGGGTCTGATATGATATGAAAAATAGGATGATCTACTCCAATAGATCTCCAAATTGGATGGCAGATCACCAACACTTGAAAACCAACTCTCCAAATGGTTTGCTAAAACACCCTACAACTGCACCTACAGGAATAACATAGATCTGGAAGTAAAACTACGTTTTAGGGATCAAAATGTGGTTGGCCACATGCCAAGATCTGAAAATGAAGCTCAAGTCCTCCAATACTCTCCTCCCAATGAAGTAGAAGTATCCTCCGCTGAAAAGTTGCACTAAAATGGCCTAGATTTGAAAGATCTAGTCTCCACTTGCTGCAACTTGCAAAGACAACCAAACCCTCAACAGGATCTGTGTTGCATTTGAAAGAAGAAGCTTGGTGTTCAGCTAGATAGTGGACAATACAATGAAAACTCTCCCAAGAGTTACTCAATGGCAAGAGGTGGGATTCCTGACCAGGAACACCCAACGCTGAACAACAAGAGAAAGATTTATGTCTAAACAAACAATATATCCAGAAATATAATAATCATCAACAACCATTTATTGTTTCCATCCTCTTCCTTTTATAAGTTAAGAGCTTGCAAACCATAAACCACTTCCAATGAGATCACTTCTTTCACACAAAGCATATCCATCTAAAACTGTGTTGTGCCTCATTGATGGCAACTCCTCCATGACAACGCTGTAGATTTGGTCAAGGTTGACCAAGTCAAAATGTCCAGCCCCTTTCATACCTAAGGGTGCTTGATTTAACAACCAAGATCTAGCCTTTTCACATTTGGCATTGATTTATTCATTACTAATGAGTATTATGGACCTCCTTTTCTCTTTTATTCTTTAAAAAAAAGTAATAAAACAAAAACGAATATTCCAATTATCTGATGACTAATTGGGAATATTACAGTCCTCCCCTCCCAAATGTTGCTTGTCCTCAAGCAACTAATAAGGTGAGTGTTGAAACTCTTCTCCTCCTCCATTGGTGACACCGACATGTGATAAGCTTCCTCCATAATCTAAGTGTTCACCAATCCATCCATCCGTGAATTGCTCCTCCAAAGTTCTCATGAGATGTAAATAATCCATCCCATAAGGAGACAATAGCTCAAATGAAACAAACATGGTTTGCCCAATGTTCTCCCTAAAACATGTAGCATAAGATACATGGAGAATATGCATCCCATAGGGCACATGCATACCTCCCATCCTCCATCCATACATTCCCATAAAAATTACAAGTACATCATCAATGTATGGGATCAAAACTACATACATACAAACATAAATTTGTGCATATGGAGGTGGGTCATAGTCCCACATGTGGAACCAGTCCAGTGCATCTTCCGACTACATCAGATCATGATGTGGTAAGTGGTTTCCTTACCACTTACTTGCTACCCATGTCATCTCACCATGGCTAAAAGTGTGAGATATATTTGGTGCTTTAGCAATGCACCCATCATGAAACAAAATCTCCCTTTGTTCTGCAAGGGATTGACCATGTTTAGAAATGTTTTTGGCCCAAAGTTGGCCACGAAGTTTATAAGGTAGAATACTCCTCATTGGAGTCATGTCCTGCATATACATGGTGAAAGAATGCAAACAATAATCAAATGAAACATTATTTACATGAGCATGTTCTTCACCAAAATTCCTCCTTAAACAAATGGAGTGGTGCATAGATCTATCCCCTTCCTCAAAAATAGAAAGAGATGGCTGAATTAACTCTTCCATAGAGTTATGTTGCTGCCCCATCTCCACATGGTACATTCATCTTTGAAAATGCTGATATATTTCTCCTTCAAAGCCCTTCCAAGTGTAGCTGCTCATGATGATGTTGTAGAATCTCATGGAGTATGTATGGCTGAAACAAAACTCTTCACAGGCCCTTTGTAGTAACTTCTACTTGATCTTGGGTGCTCTAGACAAGAATATCCTACCATGATAATAGATGAATCCTTCTTGGAATAAATAGCCCTCTTCATGCAGTTGATCATCAAGTATCATGCAAGTGTGAAGATCCTTTGAATAATCCACCAACAGCTGGGATTCCCAATATGGATCAATCTCCCATAATGACATCGTTGATGATCTATCAACAGAAATGTTTGTCATATGGCTGTTCTCCTCCTTTAAATATCCCATTCCAAAGGTATAAATTGGAAGGCCATTCCTTCCATGCATCTCCTCCCACAGCGCAGAATCTGAAATGAGAGTGGGTGATGATGATATTGGGAGAAGATCTCCCTCCTCCTTGAGCCCAACCAAGACTCCCAGCATTGTATCATTGTCTTCCAATGCTCCCATCCCTGCTAGATCTATGCTTGGAGAATCATGTTGTGAGATATCTCCCACAAGATCTGAATCAAGTGGCCTCCCAGCTGGTTTTCCACTATATAATAGTGCCCCATGCAGTAATATCATGAGCATGGTAAATGGGACTGCAAGGTCCTTACTTCCACTATGAAAACCCATCTCTATTTTCTGTGTGGAAGTTTTATGTGAGGGATATGTATGCATGCCTTTGATCATTTGAGTTTCACCACTCTTCTTATCCACCCATTCCATTTGCAAAGCCTCCCAGTCAATGGTGACTTTCCCCAATGTAATCAACCATTGAACACCCAATATCACATTGGTGTCAGGTATGTCAACCACAAAGAAGTGATCAATCAATGTATATGTCCCCATGGTGACTAATAAGGATGGTAAATAATGCATGAATTGCATTTTTCTATCTCTTGGGACCAAAACAGATAATCCCCCAAAAGCATCAGTGGTTATTTCCCTCCTTTTCAGTAGTTGTGAATCAATGAAATTGTGGGTAGCCCCACCATCAATCAAAATAGAAACCCTTTGATTGAATATGAAACCTTGAACTCTTAAGGTCGAGTAATTAGGTACTCCTATAAAATATGCAAGAGCCCCTTCAATAGGACAAAACGCTCCATTCCCATATCCTGATGGTGTTGGCTCTCCTCCTGTAGTGTCAATGCTGTGACCTCTTCTTGGTTCATCTTCTTCTTCCCCCTCATCATCTGAGAAGACCTCTATGCAATGTGCTTTTCCAGCTTCACCCCTATGTCTAGGTGCCCATGATTCTTGGCAAGTGAAGAAAAGCTTCCTTCTTCTTAGATCTCTTTGGACATCATCATCAAGAGGTTTCTTGTATGAGCTCTCCTTTGAAGGAGAAACCTTTTCTTCCTTCCCCTTTGAAGGAAAAGACGGCTTATGCTGGAAAGTTGCCTTTGCTTTTGGTAAGGCATCTTGAAGTTCTCGAGCCCTTTCAATAACATCATGTAGGGTAGTGGGCTTGGTAGATATAACCAACCCATGAAGAGGTTCATCTAAACCATAAATGAACATGTACACCCTTCTTATTGCAGACAAATCACGAACCATAAGAGAAAGTCTTAAAAATTCAGAGATGTAAGTTTATGTATTACTTGATTGTTTCAAATTTGCAAGGCTCATGAATGGTTCCTATGGATCTCTTCTATCAAATATTTCCACCAGCCTTCTAGTGAAATCTGAATAAGCAGTCACATTGGCATGACCCAATGTAGACAAGCCATGGAACCACCAGTCATGTGCTTCACCTTCAAGGTGCAGCACTGCAATATTGATAGCCTCCATCTCTGGAAACTTGTTCAAATTAAATTTGATGTCAAGTTTTTCTACCCAAGATTTGGCAGAACGCTTGGATGACCCATCAAAATTGGGTAAAAAGAGTCTGCCCATAGTGTGGCATCAATCATGATTCTAGATGAATCCACCACCTCTATGATGATGCCTTAGTCTTCTATTTTCCTTCATTTGACAAAAATCCTGAAAAATAAAGTGATCTTTGAATATTTGATTTTGAGACTCATATTCTTCAAATAGTCTTCAAGGGATTCATGCTCTTGAAACCCTTCATTTTCCACAGCCAAAAAAGTAGGCATGGTAGAGCATTGGGAAACTTGTGGCTGATGCACTGGTTGATCATTCTAGTGATGATACATGCCAGAGCCTTCTCCAAGATGGAATCCTTTAGGGGATTCTCTTATTCTTTCCATTCTCATCTCTTTGATCTCTCTAGCAAGTTCTTGCATGGCTCTAAGAAGGATCTTAGGAAAATCCTTATCTTCATCTTCACCTCTAGATAAAGGGGCTTTACCCTTGTCTTCATTATCATTTGTGTAAACAAAATTCTTGTGTCTTCTCTTTAGATACCTCTTCTCTCTATCAGTAAGAGGCTCTCCTTCTTCAAAATACATATTGGATTCTTAGAAAGCACACGCTATGCCAAGATGATGCTCTGATACCACTGTATATTCCCAAATGGGGAATGTAGCAATACAATGCAGAAAACCAGGAAAATAATGCAGATCATTATAGACAAAGAAGGAGACCAATATGGAGACCTTTCATTTCTATTTACATCAGCAAAATAGATGTAAAAGATGGCCCATAAGATGGATACACATGAAATACAAGTCTCCAATGAAAGGAAATCCTCAAAATGAAGTGTTGCAACCATATATAAAGACAAGAAAAGGCCTTACAACTTATTTTATTGGTCTTCCATATCTGTATTTTACACATCATATCTATAGCAGATAAGTGCATAAAAATTTAGATCTATAACAGATCCATACACTATATAGGCTCCTCTAAAGAATCCCCTTGGGGTTTTCAACAAAACACCATGTACAAGTTGTAGATCTAAGATCTAAGACTACAGATCTACTGAAATGTTGAGATATGGAAAGTGGATCTAATCTGATATGAAAAATAGGATGATATCCTCCAATATATCTCCAAAGTGGAGGACAAATACCCAACACTTGAAAACCAACTCTCCAAATGGTGTGTCAAAACACCCTGCAACTTCACCTACAGGAATAACACAGATCTAGAAGTAAAACTGCACTGTAGGGATCAAAATTTGGCTGGCCACATGCCAAGATCTAAAAATGAAGCTCAAGTCCTCCAATACTCTCCTCTCAATGAAGTAGAAGTCTCCTCCACTGAAAAGGAGCAATGAAATGTCCTAGATCTGAAAGATATAGTTCCACTTACTCCAACTTGCAAAGACAACCAAACCCTCAACAGGATCTACGTTGTTGTTGAAAGAAGAAGCTTGGCCTTCAACCAGATAGTGGACAATATAATGCCAACTCTCCCAAGAGCTACTCAATGGGAAGAGGTGGGATTCGCGACCAGGAACATCTAATGCTAACAACATTCATTCTCAGCTAAACAACAAGAGAAAGATATATGTCTAAATAGATAATATATTAAGAAATATAATAATCATCAACAACCCCCTAATGCTACCAAGCTCTTCCTTTTATAAGTTAAGAGCTTGAAAACCCTAAACTACTTCCAATGAGATTACTTCTTTGACACAAGGCATCTCCATATAAAACTGTGTTGTGCCTCATTGATGGCCAGTTCTCCATGATAGCGTTGTAGATTTGGTCAAGGTTGACCCAGTCAAAATGTCTAGCCCCTTTCACACCTAATGGTGCATGATTTAACAACCAAGATTTAGCCTTTTCACATTTGACATTGATTTATTAATTAATAAGGATTATTATGGACCTCCTTTGCTCTTTTATTCTTTAAACAAAGTAATAAAACAAAAATGAATATTCCAATTAGCTCACGATTAATTGGGAATATTACACCACTGAGCATGCTTTTTTCCATTTCCATCAGTGTTCTATTCATAATTTTTGCAAATCCATTTTTCTAAGGTGTCTATGGAGTAGTCTTCTGTCGTGCTATACCACACTTCTTACAAAACTCTTAAAATTCATTCTTGCAAAACTCTCCACCATTATCTGTCCTCATAACACTTATCTTCTTCTATGTTTGGTTTTCCACAAGAGCTTTAAATTCTTTAAATCTATCAAAAACTTCATATTTCTTCCCTAAGGAATATATCCATGTATTCCTTGATAATTCATATATGAATGAAACATAGTACACAAAATTTCCCAGTGATGGAACCAACACAGGTCCAAACACATCATTGTGCACAAGCTCTAATATCTTGTTCACCCTCTTAACACTAGAATGAAAACTCACTTGATTCTTCTTCCCATATACAAAATGTTCATATAAATTGAAATACGGAGAGAAAGTAGACATACCTTCTACCATACCATTACCATGCAATATACGAATGCCCTTCTCTCCAATATGTCCAAGCCTTTGATGCCATAGAATGGTATTTTTTCCAGAGACCATTAAGCTTTCCACTCTACTTTCAGGAACCACAGAATGGTTGCACCCATGAATAATAGTGCTACCTTGAAGCTTGTACAAATTTAAAATTCAAACTCCCCACATTAGTCCAGTGCTCCCTGAACCATCTTGTAGGTATATTTCTCGAACAAAGGTTTTAGACCTGCATCATCCATATTTCTTACAGAGATCAAATTTCTGGCCAATGCAGGAATATGAAGAACACTAGGGAGTGTTCTAATCGATCCACCTTGCAGCTTCAGCTTTTCTTTTCCACTTTCGATGTTTCTAGCCTTCCTTTCATCCCCTATGAAGACATCACCATCATCATACTTCTCATACTCGTAGAACCACTCCCTATGGGGAGTGGAGTGAAAAGATGCATGTGACACAATCAACCGTGCCTCATGATCTACATGTGTATTTGAAGAAGAAGCGAAATACACATCCCCACCCTCATCTGAGGCAGTTTTTTCTTCTGTAGAAGGAGCATCATTAGATCCCTTTCCTTTCTCAAGATATTTATACTGTAGACCTTTTCTTAGTTCCCTTCCTTTCCACATTTCTAGCACACCTTTACATGCTTTCCTAGAGATTTATATCTCCCTCTAGATTTAGATTTCCTACTTGAAAACTTATTTCTTTTTATGTTTTGGGACCTTCCTCATAGAGATAAGGCATCTCCATTCCATTCCTCCATATTTTTCCATCTAATTTCCTCCATCAACAAGGCTGAGACTATTTCATCAAAATTCAAGGTAGTTTTATTTCTACCTATTGCAATAACCAGACTATCCCAAGAATCTGGTAGAGAACAAAACAAACTGATGCACTTATCTTCATCTGGGATTTTAATATCAACATAGGAAAACTGACTTACCACAGTATTGAAGGAGTTTAGATGCTCTGTCACCAAGTTTCCATCCTTCATCCTCAGGTTATAGATATTTTTACATAGGAACAATTTATTCACCAGAGACTTATTACAAAGCCCCTAACTTGATCCACAAATTATTAGCCATAGCTTCCCCATATACATTCAAGAATACCGAATCTAATATACACAAATGTATTGTTCTCTTTTCCTTCCAATCCAACTTTTCCAAGTATACATCTAACACTGTCATTGGTTTTGTACATGTATCTACTGTGGTCCACTAATATTTATCCACTAGCATATTCTCCATCTTGAGCTTCCAAAACTCAAAACTCTAACCATTAAATATCTTGATCCCTATATTTCCACTTCTTGCCATATTTTTTCACCGCAATAATGGATCTCAGAGATCTCCCACTGAATAAGGTCTACCACAAGCCCAATAAAAAAACCCCTCAACAAAAAAGGCATCCCATTGAACCCGAAAATAGTTCTAATACAGAACATATGTTTTAACCCTATATAGAAATTATCTGAAAACGAATTATTAAAGACATAAAATAAACAATAGTGAGAGCATAAAACATACAAAATATATACACAAATATTTTCCCCTTGATCCCAAAACCGAGACTACAAGCTTGATTTTTCATTATATTCCTTTTCATGTTACAACACATATATACATGCCGAATAATTCATAAACCCCAATCCATTAAGCTTGGATTAGAAAATAACCATAGTTCCCTTGACCAAATCTATAAAACACCAGGGGCCGAGAACCATCATGCCCCAAAACCATGTGAAAACCCATGTAGAAAACCATAGGTGAGTCTCCCCACAAAAAATACGAAAAAAAAATGTTTCTAGGGGCGTTTCCCTAGACCCTACGTAGGGGGCTACCAGTCCCCTATGAACCCGTGACAAGGGGAGTATATCTCTCCCTCTGTGACTCTCCCGCCCGCCCCTCACTTCGCCCGACGCAATGTACAGGGCGAGTTTGACCCCCACTGTTACCCTCTCGTGCATGTGACTAATCATGGAAACAAAATAACACATACCCAACAACGTGGGGGGGTTCACATCGATAGGCCCCCCTATCCAGGGGTTAGCAAGAGCTGGGTAGCCCCCTTCATGGAGTTTTGGGTAGTGCCCCAGGAAAAAAAAAATTGGACACTATTTTAGGTGGCCGGGCCTGCCTATGGTTTTGTGCATGGGTTTGCACATGGTTTTGGGGCATCATGGTTTTCGTCCCCTAGTATTTTGTAGATCCGGTCAAGGGAACTACAATTTTATTCTAATATAGGGTTAATGGATTGGGATTTATTAATGCTTCGACATGTATATATATGTGTTGTAATAGTAAAAGGAATATAATGAAAAATCAAGCTGGTAGCACTGATTTGGGATCCAGGGGGGAAATCTATGTGTATATTTGTTTTATGTTTTATGCTCCCGCTATTGTTTATTTTATGTTTTTTAAGAATTCATTTGTAGATAATTTATGTACAGGGTTAAAACCTACATATGGTATTACATTTTCTTTGGCTTCAAGGAAACACCTTTGCTGCTAAGGGATTTTTTTCTTGGGCCTGTGGTAGACCCTTTTCAGTAGGAGATATGTGAGATCGATTCTTGTGGTGAAAGAAGATGGCGAGCAGTGGAAAGATAGAGATCGATAAATTTAATGGTCAAAGTTTTGAATTGTGGAAACTCAAGATGGAGGATCTGTTGGTGGATAAAAATCATTGGATCGCATTGGATCTGATTACTAAACCAATGGAAATGTCAGATGAAGACTAGGTGAAGTTGGATCGAAAGGAAAAAACCACGATACAGTTGTGTATCTCAGATTCAGTATTCTTGAATGTATCTAGGGAAGCTACGACAAATAATTTATGGGTCAAGGTAGGGACTTTGTACTAATCTAAGTCTCTAGTGAATAAATTGTTCGTTTGGAAAACGCTGTATAACCTAAGAATGAATGATGGAGACTCGGTGATAGAGCATCTGAACGCCTTCAATACGTGGTAACCTAGTATTCATTTGTTGATATTAAAATCCCAGATGAAGATAAGTGCATCGTTCCTTTAGTTCTCTGCTAGATTCGTGGGATAGTCCAGTTATTGCAATAGATAGCAATATAAATATCTTGAATTTTCATGAAATTTTCTCAGTCTTGTTATCAGAGGAAACAAGACGGAGAAATATGGAGGGCTAAAATGGAGATGACTTATCGGTACAAGGAATTTCCCATAACAGAAATAAAAATTAATTTTTGAGTGGGAGATATAAATCTAGAGGGAGATCTAAATCTTCGGGAAAGCCTGTAAGGGTGTGCTGGAAATGTGGAAAGCAAGGGCACTTGAAAAAGGACTGCAGATATAAATCTCTTAAGAAAGGAAAGGTATATGATGATGCTCCTTCTGCAGAGGAAAAAATCACCTCAGAAGAAGGTGGGGATGTTTATTTGGCTCCTTTATGAAATACACATGTGGACCATGAGGCATGGTTGATTGAATCATGTGTATCCTTTGACATAACTCCCCATAGGGAGTGGTCCTGCAAGTATGAGAATTATGATGGTGGTGATGTATTCTTAGGGGATTATAGGAAGACAAAAATTGTCTGACGTGGAAAAGTGAAGCTGAAGCTGCAAGGTGGAAGGATTAGAACACTTCATGGTGTTATGCATATTCCTACATTGGCCAAAAATCTGATTTCTATAAGCAAGATGGGTGATCCAGGTGTAAAAAAAATGTTTGAGAAAGATACCTGCAAGATGGTTTAGGGATCATTGGTATTAATGCGGGGAGCTCATATTTCAATTTTCTAAAATATTTAGGGTAGCACTGTTATTGATGGGTGCAACAGTTCTATGGTTCTTGAAAGTGGATTGGAAAGCCTAGCGGTGTCAAGAGAAAACACCATGTTATGGCATGAAAGGCTTGGAAATATTGGAGAGAAGGGTCTTCAGATACTACATGGTAATGGTATGGTAGAAGGTATGTCTAATTTCTCTTTGGATTTCGATTTCTGTGAACATTGTTTATATGGGAAGAAGAATTCGGTGAGTTTTCCTTCTGGTGCTAAGAGGGATAACAAGATATTAGAGCTTGTGCACAGTGATGTTTTTGGACCTTTGTCGGTTCCATCACTGGGAACGTCTATGTACTAGGTTTCATTCATAGATGAATTCTCAAGGAATACATGGATATATTTCTTGAGGAGGAAATATGAAGTCTTTGATAAATTTAAAGAATTTAAGGCTTTGGTGGAAAACTAGATAGAGAAGAAGATAAAGATGTTGATGACAGATAATGGTGGAGAGTTCTACAAGAAGGAATTTGAAGAGTTTTGTAACAAGTGTGGTATAAAACGGCAAAAGAATACTCCATAGACACCTTAGAAAAATGGATTTCCAAAAAGAATGAAAAAAACACTGATGGAAAAGGAAAGAAGCATACTTAGTGGTACTAGGTTAGGACATGAATTCTGGGCAGAGGTAGTGGAGACTTCATGTCACCTGGTTAATAGATCACCTTCATCAGCGTTGGAGGATAAGACTCCACATGAGGTATGGACTGGTAAGAAACACTCTCTTTCACATATGAGGGTATTTGGATGTGATTCATATGTAAATGTTCCAAAGGAGAAAATGACCAAGTTCAATAATAAATCTGAAAGGTGCATCTTTATTAGGTATAAAGATGGTTTGAAAGGTTACAAGGTTTCGAACCTAGAAACAAGGAAGGATTTTTGTAGCTGAGATGTGGTGTTTAGAGAGGTGAAAGATGTTGATAAGCATGAGTTTATACCAAATAAATGTGAGAGGATAGAGTTTTAGCTAAATTAGGACGAATTAGACTCTACAATAGAAAAATATTTAGAAGAGGAAGAGAAACAAACTATAGTTGTGAGAAGATTAGGTAGGAGAGAAGGCAACCAGAAAGGTATAGTCGAACTACTTTCTGTTTAAATTTTTCTTTAACTATCACTAATGATGGTCCCAGAACTGTTAGAGAGGTAGTGGATTCAGAGGATGGAAAACTTTGGAAGGAGGCCACGGTTGATGAAATGGAATCCTTGCACAAAAATGAGGCATGGGATATGATGGAGTTGTCAGCTGGGAGGAAACCCATCTGGAGAAAATGTGTGTTTAAGAATAAGATGAATGTCTAAGGCAATGCATAGAAATACAAAGCTTAGTTGGTAGAAAAAGGTTCTTCCCAGGTGTCGGGAATTGATATTGGCGACATTTTTTCTCTTATATCCAAGGTTACTTCTATTAGATTAATTTTGTCTGTTGTTGCTGCATTTGATTTTGAGGTAGAATAGATGGAAGTGAACACAACATTTCTTCCCGAGGATCTAGAATAAGAGATCTACATGAAGAAACCTGAAGGCTTTGTGGTGAAGCATAAGAAAGAACTGGTATGTAGGTTAAAAAAGTCTTTGTATGGGATAAAAACAGTCACCAAGGATGTGGTATGAGAAATTTCATACCTATATACGGGGACTTGGCTTCACCAGAAGCAAAGAGGATCACTTTAGGTATTTTAAATTAATCAGTGATTGTGTTATTTATTTGGTATTGTATGTGGATGATATGTTGTTGGTTGAAAATGACAAAGAAATTACGAAGATTTTAAGACCCAATTTTTCTCCAAATTCGATATGAAGGATCTTGGTGCTGCAAACTATATTTGTGGCATGGAAATTAAGAGATGTCGAGAAAAGAGGAAGATCTAGTAAAACTAGAGGAAGTCTATCAAGACAATATTGTAGAGGTTCAATATGCAGGATAGTAAACTGGTGAAGGTTCCTATTCATGTAGGTGTAAAGCTATCTACTGAATAGTGTCCCAAGACACAAGAAGAAGAGGAGGATATGTCCCATGTTCCATATGCAGGTGCAGTGGGTAGCTTGATGTATGCAATGGTCTGTACTAGACAAGACATTGCACATGCATTAGGGAGTATTGAGCAGGTTTATGTAAAAACTAGGGAAGGAGCATTGGACAACAATGAAGTGGGTTTTCAGATATTTGTGTTGCACTAGTGATTATAGTTTGTGCTACCAGGGATGACCAGGATTGGACAGAGTTTTTGACATTTGGGGTTTTGTTGATGCAGGCTTGGCTAGAGATCTCGACTAAATAAGGTCTACAAGTGGGTATGTGTTTAGCCTATTTGGAGGTGTAGTCTATGGGATGAGTAAAAGATAGTTTGTAGTGGCTCTTTTAACTACAGAGGTAGAATACATGGAATCCACTCATGCAAGAAAGGAAGTAGTTTGGTTGCACGGATTATGTTCAAGTATGAGGTTGGTGCAGTGAGCTATAAGGATATAATGTAATAGCGAAAGTGAAATTTTCTTGGCTAAGAACCATGCTTATCATTCAAAGAGAAATCACATTGATGTTCAATATCACTTTGTGAGAGATATGGTTAAGGATAAAAAGGTGTTGTTGGTAAAGGTGTAAATTTGAATAATGTTGTAGATGCATTGACGAAGTCTCTGAAAACTTAGTAGTTCTCTTGGTATAGAGAAACAATGGGTGTGTCAGGGCTTTACTAATGAATAATCTCTCACGTGCCCCCCTGCGGAAAGAAAAAAATAAGTGGGAGAATGTTGGGTGTGTATTATATGATTTCCATGAATAGTCACAAGCATGGGGGCATCACGAAGGGGGGTAGATAGCCCCTCCCTGTTCGTTGCGCCGAGTGTAATGGGGGAGTCACAAAGGGGGTGGAATGAAAATTTTTGGAGAATTTGGAGTCAAAAACACTTTTCAATGAAAATTGTGATGATATTTGGCATATAGATTGTCACGATAGATCATGTGATGACACTTTGCGACAAATGTTGCAACGATATTGTGAATATGGATTGCAATGATAGATTATGCAATGAAGGGATGATATTGTAAAGGGATGAGAATTCTTTAAAGTGGTGGAGGATGTAAGGACCACGAGTAGAGCTATGGATACCAAGTGCATGGAAGCTTTCGGTGGGCATGCGACGAACGAGGGTCGACAAAGTGATGAAAAATACATGTGTGGTTAGACTGGTGCACCAATGGAAAAATGGATATGATGAAATTTTTATATGGGTAGCATGTGGCATTTCATATGGCGGGTGCATTTGTATGGTTACATGGGTGCACCATGTTTCTTGCCCATGACCGGAGCGGGCGACACGAGTTGACTCGGGCACCCGCACGGGCTCAACGTGACGAACCGATGTTATAATGTCACATGTTAGCAGATAAGCATAGAAAATGAGTTAAATAAATATGAAAATTGACGTTATATCTTGTGTAGGACGATGTGACGAGTTGGGAGATGGTGGGTGGGCTCATGACCAAGCCCCCACACAAGTTCAACATCAACTAAGGTGTATATATATGGCGGAGTTGGTTGGAGTTGGAACACATTCGATCGTCAAGGATCATCAAGGCAAGAATTCAAGCATCAAGTGAGCTATCAAAAGCTTTTTGATGTGAATATGCAACCGAAAAGGCGAAGAAACGGAGGCAGGTCGAGTCGGGCAGAAACGCGTTCAATGTTCAAGTCGAGCCGGGTCATCCGCAAGGCGTGAAATTTTGGCAAGTCGAGTTGGGTTGAACCTGACAACACGTGTAGAACAGTCTCAAGGTAGTGGATGTTTCAGGTTCATGCCAAGTTCATGTAGAAAGACATGTGAATCAATGTTTGAAGTCGTGTCAAGCATTCAACCGGGTCGGGTCGGGGCGAACATGAACTGGATGCGTTCAGGAAGCACGTGGATACCATGACCCTAGTGATCCGCATTCAGAAATGTGTTCAGGGTCCGAGGGCATCTATGACCCCTATGACCCACTTGGGCAGGATTCTATGTAGACTTTAGGAACATGTTCTAAGGGGATTTTTGTGGTTCCTTATGAATTTTTTATGCTGGTTTGAGTATTGGAAAGCCGTGGAGCTTTGGCCAAGAGGAAAACACTTTGGAAAGAAGCATAAATGGTTTGTGCAGGCTTGGTTGTATAATTATTTTATATTGTACACATTTTATTGAAACATAATATCAGACAGACTTATTAATGGCCATAATGTTCATGCCACCAACATCTCTAAAAGAAAAATCGACCCTATTTTTGGTGGACGGAACCACCTATGGTTTTGTGCGTGGGTTTTCAAATGGTTTTGGGGCATGATGGTTTTTGGCCCTTGGTATTTTGTAGATTAGGGCAAGGTAACTACAGTTATATTCTAATCTAGGGTTAATGGATTGGGTTTTATGAATGCTTCAGAATGTATGTACATGTGTTGTAACACTAAAACAAATATAATTAAAAATCAAGCTGATAGTCCCGATTTAGGATCCAAGGGAAAAATATTTGTGTATATATGTTTTATGTTTTATGCTGTCACTATTTTTTATTTTCTTCTTTTAATAATTCCTTTGCAGATAATTTTTGTACATCGTTAAAACCTACAGGTTCTCCATATTCAACACACTCTAATTAAAGGATTTAAAAGGAGTTTGTTGGGTCACATATTAAATGGCATGGGATGAAATTAGACAAAACCTTTAAAGGACATCTCTTGCAGGAAATATTGTTTAAATATAAGATGTTAACTCCATATGGTTTTGTAAATAATGGCACTATATCCCATGGGAAAGAAAAATGAGTGCATAAAAAAAGTGTTAGAACAAAGTGTAGGAGCCATTGAAAATGACCTATACAATTAAAATCCCATTAATTATTATTTTTTTGGCTCAATGCATCGACACCATAGTGCTTCCCTAATCCAAATTACACATCATTTGGAAGAAAAATATTAAAATACAATGTGTTTTAAGAAAGTTTTGTATGAGGAATTTCAATAAGCATTACGGGCATGTAATAGCCTATACGAGAACGAGGGTGATCCATGAAAAGGAAATTACACATACGCTAGCAATTGATTATACCGAGATGCCGCATGGGTATAAATGCAGACCATTGAATGAAACATTTCCACTTATGAGAGTATCCCAGAAGTCGCGTGATTTTTATACTCACATACAAAGTATCAAATCATTAAATGGCCATAGAAATGAATTATTAATGCTACTTATGCATGCTATGTAATAAAGCATGAAGGATAGGGTAGGATATGGTGTTTAGAACCTATCCAATAGGATGGTAAGGGACAATTTAAGTTGCAGATTTAATTGTTGAAATGCAAAGGTAGTATTCGATATATAAATTGTACATTAATGAAATAAAACTATAACATGCCACTTTTCTTTTACATGCTTTTAGAATATCTTCGGGTAAATGTGAAGCAGAGAACCACTATGACATGACCCAACCTCCAATTTCTAGTTATGTAAGTCAGACCTACAAACTAACAAGCTATTGATATACCTAAGGAGCTCTAGATCACCTAGAAGTTAGTCCACAACCTTTGATGACCAGATCCTTAGCTAGAACTGTTTTTTATCTAACCTAAGCCCTAACTACACCTATATCAAGGCATGCATGCAGTTATGAGGCTCCAACCTCACTCATAAGCCCATATGCCAGTGGTTATGACCCAAGTCTTCTATTTATGTGCATGCAATTCCAGTATTTCTGCCACCTTTTCAACCTAGCCTCCAGATCCCTTCCTATAACTGCATGAAAATTTCGATAAGCATGTTTAAGATGAAAAAAATATCAAACATTCAAAATTTAACAAGATCCCAGCCTAGACAGGCTAGTACAAAACATACATTTTTGTAAAACACATGATAAACATGTAATCTATAGGTCATGAATGCATATATGAGTGTAAATATCTATACTTTAGCTAAGATGCCAACTATAGTGATTTTCCCCACATTGAGCTTAGAATACATGTCTCATGGCCTTGGTCTTAGTTTTAGTTTATTAACATTTATTACATGAACCTTTAATCGAATACTGTTACAAACCCCTCCCCCTTAATAGAACACCATCCTCGATGTTCTATAACACCTATAACCAACAAACTACAGGAAAAAAAAACCTACAACTTATGGATATTTATAACACATCTCGTAGCCGTATTTACAATGACCATTACTGAAAAATGAAAAAAATATTGTTAATAGAGATTTATAACACAACTAATTATGGTATTTACAATAAGAACCACATATACTTATGCACATTTTCTTCAACCAACAAATAAATGTATTTTCCACAGAGCTTTATAAATCTAGCTCGATACAGTTTTTACAATAATATACACATACACACATGCACATTATATTTAACCAAAAAATAAAAGGATTAATTCCTACATAAAAAAAAAGGGATCCATAAGCTCACACCTGCACCCTCAAAGTGGTATCAGGATTCACCTCCTTCGTAGGAATTCAAAAATCCACTACCAATGTCAAAATTTCATCGAATGTCTAGTACTAAAATCCTTGCACTACCTCTTCCCTCAGTGAACATTTACCAACTCATTTTTCTAAGGCACACTCCCAATGTGATTCTGATTCCATCTGGAAGTAAATGACAAAAAAAAAAAAAATCCTCAAGCTTCCCTTCTATTCTACACAATCCCTCAAGAAATCTGCTCACCCCCTTTTGTCCAGTCACTCACCTTCTAATTTCCCTGACATCCCCTTCTCTGCTACACATTCCCTCGGGTGATCCATCCCTTGGCAAGGTTTCCTGGCATCATAAGGTACAAAAACCAAGGCATATCCCTTCCTCAAAACCATCATACTGATCAGAGAATGCTCACAGAAATGAATGGACACTATTGGGTACTCGTGCCCCATAATGGCCCTGCTCCTTGAGTGCTTTACCAACATAATGCTTCCTATTCCAATTCCCTTTTCTACTACTATCAATTCTTGCAGCTAGTTTCAACCACCCAAACAAGGAATTTCCATGATTTCTTGTACTAAGCTCATAATTTTGATTAGAATAAAAATGAATTAAAATTAATTCAGATCATAGCTCATTCATGGCCCGTCAATAAGGTACAGTTGCAATTTCATTAAATTTTGGACACAACAAGAAAAAGTAGTTCTTTGATCAAATCTTCATGTATAAATATATTGCATCCAGTTATCTCAAAAAGCGACCAGTATAAATCAAAATTGAAAATCACATGCAATCACCATAAACTAGAGTCATATATCACATGCATGATTAAAAATTGAAATGAAATATTGATACTTACCTTTCAAATGTTTTTTTTCTTTTTCCTTTGTTATTTGTTCTTTCTATTTACACACTGAATAGATTTCATAACCTGGCAAGTACTTAGTTCCTTACCTTCTCTTTGACCGCATACACATAATGGATTTTTTTCAGCCCAATAAGAACCAAGTGCCTTCTCTTCTCTTCAATCACGTACATACAATGGGTTGGTTTCCAAACCTTGGAAGCACCTAATGCCTTCTGCTCAAGCATCAAGGTAATCTAGAGACTAAATTTCCTCCTCCCTCAATATCAACAACAAGGGTATCCTGAGACTCAACCACCTCAACCATCAATATAAAAAACAAGGGAAACCTAAGACTAAGCCACCTCAACCCTCAATATCAACAACAAGGGCATCAAGAGACTAAAGCATCTCAACCATCAATATTAGCAACAAGGGAATCCAAATACTAAACCACCTAAACCCTCAATATTTGCAAGAAGGGAAACCAAATACTAAATCCCCTCAACCCTAAATATCACCAAAAACGGTTCAGATAGTCCCATACCAGTCTATCCCATCACATTGTACAACACATACACATACACAGTGTAAAAACAAACACATATGCCTACACCCGTTGTAAAAAAACACACATACCCCTACACTCGATGTGAAACACAACACATATACCTACACTTGGTGTTCAATACCACACATACACCTACACCCAGTGTCAAATACCACACATACACCTACACCCAGTGTACAATACCACACATATATGTGCACATAGTACAATACAATGAATTCACATGAATACACAATACACATAACACAATACCACATGTACACAACAAAACATGTAAAAACTATACACAATAATAGTGTTGGACATCTAGAGACCACATTGTCTCTACCAAGAAACCTTAACTCTAGTGTCTTTCCCATGCCTTTTTGCATGCATCCATAACCAAAATCCCGTCTCTGTGGTTCTTTAGACTACCCATGCTTGTCCCAATATGCTGTAGATCATGATGCTTTCATTATGCTAATGTATCCTTCTCCATTACCTGTCTATAACCTAACATAGGCATAATATGAAATAACAATTTAAAAATCATATCCATATGATACTAACTTCATATATCTATCATGGCTACTCTTCCCACTTGACTCCTCCTAAACTGGGAACCTTTTCATGCCATTCACCTGCATAAGCAATCATTCCTCCATCATAATGATATTTTATGACCCTTTCAGATAATAACATTCATACACACAATACATATATAGACATAAACATAATCATGACAACACAATTACCAATGTTTATAATGTCAAGGTTAAGATAAATCCATTTTTCTTTGAACAACGTGCACAACATTGCGAATTGACAATTCCTAACATTGCGAAGGCATTTAACACCTATAGTCGATTCACCTTACCTTTGTATGATTACCTTTCTTATGATTTCCCTATCACTATCCATTTACCCCAGTGGAACCAACCAATTCAATAGGTTTTCATATTCTTTCCTTCAATTTCCATTTACATGGAATAGGCCTCGTCTGGGTCTTACATTATATGTTGAGTTTCATTAAGATATCCCTGAGCTCCATTAACTTTCCTCTTTCCCCAACTAACTCCTAAGGCCCTTAAAACATAAAAGAAAAGGACAAGAAACAAGCAAGAAGAAAACCACGAAAAACCAATAGAAATATGACACCATAAACAAAGTGGCATGACCATGCACCATACATAAGAAAAATTTTAAATCAAGTGAAAAAAATGACAAATCCATGAAAGATTTGTTTTTTTAACATACATCGTGACTCAATACCCATGTGTTCCCAATGCTTCCAAGTGAAAGCTCTACTCGAGTCTTCTTCAAGGTTTCATGGCAAACCCTTTTTCCATGCAACTCTCTACATCATACTTACATAAACTCACAATTTTCCGTGCATAAATAAACATAAAAATATATCGATTGCCTTACATTTTTGTACCCAACATGTTGACCTATAAATGAACACATACACATATCATTTATCAAGGGATTCCAATTCCTTGACGAACCCAACTGTTGAGCAGTGGAAAAGGTATGGATTCACTATGTGTTCTCTCATTCTTTTACTTTAAACATAATTATTTTTACCCTAGAAAGATGATTTATTACAAGAATTATGGTAGAATTGTAAATATTTATGTTTATTGCAAAAATACGACTAAAGATTGCTTTTGTTGCTAAAAACATGAATTAGACGAGGTGAACAGCTATATCAGAGGCGAGGCTGAGATAAATAAAACTGTTGTTCCTCCAGCATTAGACCAAATCCTGCCAAGGACAAGGAAATCCGAACACATCGCTAAGAAAAGGCAGGGGACAGCTCGGCTTCGGTCAAAGTAAATCATGTGCCAACTAAAATAAGGGAAGCGAATCCCTTAGGATCCTTCGATCCTGAGGGATTGCTATTCAAACTTCATCTCATTTCTTGTCTTGTCCATCAGAGTCTGTTATATAAGGCAACGCCTTTAGTGACTAGGGGGAGATCCTTGGATTCAAAACATTTATTTTGTAATACTACGTTTTATTGACTCTCAGCTTTAGAGAGCGATCTCTGTAATACTCTATTCTCGATTAATATAAAGGCACATTTCATTTCATCTTTCAAGTTCTGAAGTAACCCAGCAGTGTTTCACTAGTGCTAAGGGCCCGACCCTGGTGGAATTACTCTGTTATTTGTATTTCTATCCTTTGCTTACTGTCGTGTGATAATTGCATTTAGATTCATTACAATTACAGAATTGTTTGATTGTTGTTGGATTGAATTTGGATTTTCTTTGAGTGTTAATGAATTGCACTGCTTCTCTATCTTAGCAAGAATCGTATTTAATGTCTTATTCATCTTGCTATCTTTTATAAAGCTTTGATGTTCTATACTTAATTCTAGTTGTTGTTCCATTGGTTTATGGTTCATTCGGATTGACTGTTTCATAGTGTTGGTTGTCGACAAGGTTGAGGTATTAAGAAGATTCGTTGCCTGATTGCATTAAGTTTATATTTGCTGTTCAATTAATGTTTGCTGTTCCATTTCTGTTTATTTTTCATTTATGATTCGTACGTTTAGATTAGCAGAGAGAGTGTTTATAGTCGCTGTGTACACATAGGAATTACAAGTTGTTGTTCCTTTCCAACTCTTGTTATCAGAAGAAGTTATTTTTAGTTATTTTCATCAGCGAGTAGTTCAAGTTTGATTTCATTTTGATTGCTTAAAGAATAGGACCATCAACTGTAGAGGACATTGGTTACTGCTTCCAATTTCCTAGATTGATTGCCTTGTCTCAGTGTGATTTCAGTTGCATCGATTTCTAAGGGAAGGAGTTATTGTTACTGTATCCCTGATTGATGTTTTGCAGAATGATTAGTTAATATTTCAGTGTATTTCCATTCATGTTTTTGTAATTATATTTCTTTACAAGCATCCATTTACTCTTGTATCTAGCATACTGTACTACATCTTTCATAGCATTACTCTTAGTTAATTGCAGTCTCAGACAGAGTACACTCTTGAAATAAATAGTCACTCCCGTATTGATAATTAATGTAGGATAATTAGGTGTTTAAAATATACCTTTTATGCCTCAACATTTTGGCGCTGTTTCCGGGGAGAGTGTATGCCATTTCGAAGGAGTGATGCACAATTTATTTTCTTCTACTCGCGAAGAATTGGGTATTAAAGACGGAAGGTAAGAACTTGCGCACCGGGCAAGGAACACACTTGCTCATAGCCCGCTTCAAAGTAGAATTAGGTAAGATTCCTTTTTTAGGTAGGAATGAAGGCTTGTTTTCTTGAATGAATAAACCAGCTAAGCAAAACAAAATTCCTCCTAAACCTGAAAAACCTAAGGGATCGGTGACCCTTGGGCAAACAACTTTTATTGACGAAATCCTTAAAAATACTGAATCTCAGCCATCAATAGGACCTAGGAAAGTCATCTCTAGACAGCCTACTAGTTCCCTTCAGGCCACAGAGTCACCATCTGAAGCCTTTGCTAAGATACATAGTCAAACAGTGGGAATTGAGAAAAATTCCCAAGAAATTGATAATCCCTACCTAATTTCCCCTCGGGAAGGGAACTCTAGTAATCTCCATGAAGGAGAAGGGGAAACATAAGAAGTAGAAGAGCCAAAATCTCCTCTTGAAATATTCCAAATAGTAAGCAGTCCAGATAAGGGAAGTGTTGTTAAACTCGTTCAAAACCAAGGTCCTGAATCACCTCAAACAGTAGGTCAGCAAGGAATACTTATTGTCTCAGACCAGGGAACTGTTGTCAAGGCCATTCGTACCCCATCCATTTAGCCTAGAAATTCCCTTGAGATCCCAGAATGATATTGGCACATTTTTGACCAAATGGCCCAGAACCAAAACCAGAACCAGCAAACCCCCCAGCAAACCTCTACACTACAATATCCGATAGTAGATACTGCAGTTAATGCACCTATGAAATCCATTCCTCTTCAACATGTTCCCACATTTCATGGCTTAAAATCAGAATATCCAGATGCATTTTTGTTCGAATTCGATGTGTTATGTAGGGGGTATGACTATACCACCGATCCCCAAAAATTAAAATTATTTCCTTCCACATTAAAAGGAGTAGCCTTACGATGGTTTATGGGGTTAGGTGGGGGTGTCATAACTGATTGGGATCAGATGAAAGCTATGTTTTTAAAGAAATATCAAGATTATTGCAGGTCTCGAGAACTAAAAGATGAAATATTCCAAATGATAGCAAAACCAAATGAAACCCTGGAAGAATATGTGGAATGGTTTCAATACAATCTTCAGAGATCTCATTATGCATCCTTACCCTTACCTGATAATGTGTTGAAACTACATTAATTAGGGGAATGAAAGATCAATGGGTTGAAAAATTGAGTATTATGGGAAAAGGTGATATATATCAGGAAAAATATGGTAACATCATTGATTTGTGTATCAGGAGTTCGAGGGGCAACACAAGGCTAAAATCAGCGGAACGTGACATAATTACAAGGGACAACAAGACCTCCAATGAAGGTGTAACTCATGCAGAGATTGGAAACCTGCTGGAAGATTTTAAAACAGATATACTAGGGACTCTAACAACGCAGTTCGACATTATGCAAGCCAAACAAATGCAAGTAGAAGCAGAGCAAATTTTGGTAGTATTCTGTCCTAGATGCAGAGCAAATTTTGGTAGTATTCTGTCCTAGATGCAGGAAGAAACACAACCACAAAGAGTGCCCACTAGATGTAATCAAATTTCACGCCATTTGCACGAAATATCACCCAACAGAAGGATGTCCCTCGCTTCCTGGCCTAAAATCAGCTTATAAGGAGGTAGAAGAAGAATCAGAAGTGGTATGTCTACTTAATCATCGCCGAAAATGGTAGCCACGACAATCAGGTATGCCAACTGATCCATTTTCTTGTTTTCAGCCTCCTCAATACAATGCTCAGCAATATAATGGAATGTGGGAAAATAAACCACCTTTCCCCAATTGGTCACAATAGACATTCCCTACATCATCATGGCCAAATCAAACAAATCAAACTAATTGGCCAAATTTTCCTTTCTGCCCACCGTTTTGGAAAAACAATGCTTATCCAACACAATGGTCCCCCTCTACTTCGCATAGTTAGGCCTGGCAGTCAAACTGGCAAAGACCTACAAATCAGCCAGCTAGAACAATTCTCCTCTCTCAACCTACACTTCCAGCTCCCTATACAAACCCCCAGACGAACTTAAGACCACAACTTCCAACCCAGCCCAACCCAAACCCAAACAATAGGCCAGTTCAGTCTCTCCAAATAATGGAACCCCCAGAATTAGAAACTGAACTGAGGGAGTGTAATGAACTTCAATTAATGTCTAGGCGTATAGTAGAAATAGAGAGAAACAAAAATGTTCATATTGAAGATCCATTACCTGTAGAACAAACATTACAAAAAGAGAAGGAGGTTCAACAACAAGTAAGAACCTCTTCTCCACCATTCCCTGAATGATTAATCATACCGGACCCATTATAACATCCTGATTTTGATCTTCTGGGAGAATTAAAAAACTTGTGTATAAAAGTCCCTCTCCTCCAAGCTATCCAAGACATCTCTATTTATGCAAAAACCATTAAGTAATTGTGTATAAAGAAGCCAAAGAGGAGAACAACCACCAGCCCAACTGTCCAAATAGTCAGTACTCTATCTGATTTATTATCAAGAATGGAAACACCTGTAAAATATGAAGACCCAGGAAATCCTATAGTGATAGTACAAATCAATGGGCAATTGTTTCCAAATGCCTTAGTTGATTTGGGAGCTGCAATAAATATCGTAACAACCACCACCTGTAAAAAACTTGGCATTACATCGCTAGAACGAACAACAACCTTATTGGAATTGGCCGACCGATCGGTAGTCAAACCAGAAGGTACACTACAAGATGTAATGGTATCTATATATTCCTGGGAATACCCTGTTGACTTCCCGGTTATCAACCCAAAGAATCGGCTAGATGGACACCCATTAATCCTAGGTAGACCTTGGTTGGAAACTGCCGATGCTTATATTAGATGCCGACAAGGCAACATGACAATAACAAGGGGAAACTATGTCAAGAATTTATCTTTATATCCCCCAGCCCAACCAAGCCTATCAATAATAAAAACAAGGAAACAACCTGTATCATATCTTATGGAAAATATGAGATCACCTCTAACTATATAAGATGCCCTTGATTTTAAATACCAAACATAAGATGATATCATTAATAGTTTTATTAATAAACCACAAATCAGATCCCATCTACAATGTCACATGATCAAGGCAACATTTGATAATAAAGAAGAAGAAGATCCTCTGAAAGACATTCCTGATCAAGTAATACCCACTACTTCTATGTATATTAGTAAGGTTGTAGAAATTGAGCTGGGAAAAACTTTAAACATTAACAAAAATCTGACTACTAAACAAGAAGAGAAGTTGGTCCAATTACTATGGAAATACAAAGTAGCCTTTGCATGGGATTACCCAGACATCAAGGGAATTGACCCCAAATTATGCACACACCACATCTATACTGAAAAAGATGAAAGACCCATTCTCCAACCCCAAAGAACACTAAACCCTCACCTTAAAGATATTGTGAAAGATGAATTACAAAAACTATTGGATGCCAATTTCATCTACCCAATATCTGATAGCAAGTGGGTCTCTCCATTAGTAGTGGTACCAAAAAAGAACAGGAAGTGGAGAATATGTGTAGATTACCAAGAAATTAACAAGGCAACCCAGGAAGACCACTTTCCCCTTCCTTTCATTGACCGGGTATTAGACACATTGGCAGGAAAGAAATTCTTTTCCTTCGTTAATGGCTTCAGTGGGTATAATGAAATCCAGATTGCCCCTGAAGACCAAGACAAAACTACTTTTACCTGTCCTTAGGGGAAATTTGCCTATCGAGTCTTACCCTCCGGCCTATGCAATGCCCCTGCTACATTTCAAAGGGCCATTCTTAGCATCTTTTCAGATTTAATAAATGAAGCGCTCGAAGTATACATGGATGAATTCACACCTTAGGGAGATGGTTTTGAGCCAGCATTAGAAAATTTAGAAAAGGTGTTGCAAAGATGTATTGACACTAGGCTTTTTTTAAGCCATGGAAAGTGTCATATGATGATGACCGAAGGAGTTATCTTAGGGCACTATATTTCAGCAGCTATAATTTAGGTGGATCCAACTAAAATTCAGATAATTTTGTTAATACCTACACCCAGCACACAAACAGAGGTACGTATCTTTCATGGATTTTATAGTTATTATAGGAGATTTATAGAACATTATTCTCGAATAGATGCACCTTTATATGCACTAGCTGGGAACTTTGATATTATTTGGATAGATAAATGTGACAATGCCTTCAACGATCTGAATTTTTTTGTCTCAACAACCCCAGTGCTGAGGGGCCCAAATTGGAATTTTCCATTCCAAATTTCATCTGATGCCCCAGACACAGCGATTAGAGCAGTGCTTGGGCAGGAGGAAGACAAAAAACCATACGCAATCTATTATATTAGCAGAAATCTATCTCCTACTGAACTAAATTATACTGTGACTGAGAAATAATTTTTAGCTGTAGTACATGCTGTAAATAAGTTTAGACATTATATAACTGGGTATCCTGTAGTAATATATACTGATCACTCTGCCATTAAATTTTTAGAAAATAAACCTGTTACAAATGGAAGAGTGACAAGATGGATGATTTTATTGCAGGAATTTGACATTACAATTAAAGATCGACCTGGAAAAGAGAACCCTGTAGTTGATTTTCTGTCAAGAATGCCAAAGCCAACAGATACAGAAGAAGTTGAAGACCACTTCCCAGATGAACATTTGTTCGCTGTTATTGTCAGAACCCCATGGTATGATGATATAGCAAATTATTTGGTAATTGGTAAATTACCTCAACATCTAACCCGTAATGAACGAAAACAGATAATACAACATAGTACCTGATTCTCTTGGATTGGGGGCTACCTGTTTCATACAGGGTCAGATATGAAAATTAGGAGATGTGTCTGGGAGGACGAGGTATTTGATATTTTGAAAGCATGCCATGATGGGCCATGTGGCAGAAATTTTTCAGATCATAGAACCGCCCATAAGGTTTTACGGACATGCTATTATTGGCTTGCCATTTTTAAATATGCCAAAAAATTTCTGCAGGTCTGTGATAGCTGCCAAAGGGCAGGTCGCCCTGGGCAATTTGACGAAATGCCTTTGAACCCTCAACTAGTAATTGAACTATTTGAACGTTGGGTGCTCGATTTTTTTGGCCCTATTAGCCCCCCATCAAACCAAAAAACATACATCTTAGTTGCAATCGAGTATGTCACTAAATGGGTTGAAGTAGAGGCACTTTCAAAAGCTATAGAGGACTCTGTAACACAATTTATTTTCCAAATATTTGTGCGATATGGCCTCCCGAGGGACATAATAACAGATGGAGGACCATAAATTTTTAGGTAATAAACTAGCTGAAACATTGCAGAATTACCACATTCAGCACAAGATTACAACCCCATACCACCCACAGGAAAAAGGCCAAGTAGAGATCACGAACAAAGTGATTGAAACCATATTGACAAAAATTGTTGCCTCACATAGATGTGACTGGGCCTACATATTTCCAGAAGCATTGTGGGCATACTGAACAACATGGAGAGCCACTACGGGATATTCACCGTATCAATTGGTATTTGGAAAAGAGCCCATCTTTCCAATAGAGTTTGAAATTTAGACATTAAGAACAACCCAAAAGGTGGGTCTAGATTTAAATGAAGCCCAGGCCAAAAGACTACAGCAAATTAATGAGTTAGATGAAATTAGGCTCTCTTCTCTTCAACACACAACATTAGTTCAACAACAAAGAGAAAAATGGCACGACGCCCTTATCAAAGAAAAAATATTCCACGAAGGAGACAGGGCACTCCTATATGATTCTAGGTTTTAGGATTTTCCAGGGAAACTCTAGACATGATGGCTCGAACCTTACGAAATACAAAAAGTGCATGATAATGGCACCATTACATTAACCACCATTGATGGATCTGGACATTCCTTCAAAGTAAACGGTCATCGAGTACGATTATATCATAAACCGCTTACTCGAGAATCCTTCTACCAACAATTACGGGAAGATTCTACCATGAAAATTCAGGCTAAAGGGGATAAATCCTACTCAGCACCCATTTATTAAATCATTTTTTTCTTTAAAATTTGTTGTTAGTATGAATCCCTTGTCGAAGTGTACGAAAAAGGACCACTTTAGCTACGCATAACTAATAGCCCTAACAACAAAAGTGGTTGCCAATATCTTCAGATCTGCGGTTAGTTAGACAAGAAAAGAGCTGCAAAACACCAGATCTATGCATGGAAAGACATTAAGCAGTAAAAACAAGGGTTTGCTCCATATACCAATAAACAAGACAAGAACAATTTTTGAAAGAATTTTTGTATTAATCGGGCACCTGGGAGGAAAACAAGAAGGCGTATCCAATTCTCCTCAGTGGGATGGGTTCTTGGAAGTCCTCGGCACTTCAGATCTAAAATCTCTCTCTCTTGTTGGTGTAGAAAACCCACACAAAGAATGGAACTCAAAGGGAGCTCACACAGCAAATGGCAGAAAATGGTGACCAAGTGTATCGATCCAGAGTGATCTAATGGGCAACAAAAGGTGAAGAATGGTAGGAAAAACCCTCCTATTTATAACAAAATATTGGGTCATTCTAGATCTTGGTGCATGGGTTAACCAGATCTAGATCCACTTTTTATGGAATATTTTATTATATTTGTTGGAGAGAAAAGGTATTTGACTTGGGTCAAATCCCTTAATTTGTCAAAAATAAATAAATAAATGATTTATTTATCTTTTTAAGGAAGCGGTTAGAAGATAATCAAATAAATAATGATTTATTTAATTATTTAAGGAAGTGATTGAAAGATAATTAAATAAATAGTGATTTATTTAATTATTTGTGAGTGATTTGGTCATATTTAACAAGGAATATTATCTAAATAAGGTTTAAATAATTATTCCTAGAAAATAATAAGATAAATAAAGGTTTATCTAATTAGTTTCTTTGATTTTGGGTTAAACATGACTGGGAATAATAATTAAATTATGGTTTAATTAATTATTCCATGAGGAAAATCAAACAAATATAGGTTTGTTTAATATTTCCTTTTGGGGTTTCCTGTTTTAACATAGTGAAAACAATTTTACTTAGGGTAAAACTGGTCTTACATGGTGTACTTGGGTCCATCTAATGATAATAGGTTAGATGACCAAAAAATGGTGTATGATTGCTCGCCCGGCGTACGAGTGTCGGGGAAAATCGTATGGCCAAAGTACGTTGTAAGAACACAATCACTAGACAACAAAAGGGATATCGGAGAAATGTAAGGTAGACGAGTGTGCTAAAGAACTAGAGCCTGAGGAGACAAGACGCGCAAGTGCAACAAGTCTCTTTTTATGAGAGGGTACCTGTGCTAAAGGCGGCGGGGGAGGCATACCTATGCCAGCAGGAATGAGGCTCTAAAAGAATAGTGTGTCAGATCAAACAAGGACGAAGACCATAGGTACGGGTGGCATAATGTGAGCCGGATAAAAATACGTTGGGAGTCACACATACATGTTGTGCCTGGGATAACAGCCAGGACTTGTACAATAATATCTGAGTATATGAGATACGAATACAACCCAAATGCCCCCTGTAAATGGGGAAGGGCTCACAAAATCTGACTGATACATGCAAGTCAAAGAGGCGCTGCAAGTGGCTACGGCCAACATCATCAAATATCTGGAGCTGCATCGAAGGCTGCGAAGAAGAGGTCATCCGGGCATGTGGGGGGCTACCTGCAGGGCCACCCCCTCATGAGGGTGGACACATCTCACACACACCTAGGAATCATCAAGAGCTGCTGCTGGATCACTGGACCATCAAGTATACGAATCTTGATCATGCTGAAAGGAGCTGGAGAAACAATCAAGTCAAAAGGAAAGGAGATATCCCTTTGCCTGATCCGAGGCACCGAACAAGAGTGGAAGCTGGAACCAAGGTACACCGCTCTCTGGACCTGGCTTCTGGAATGAATGAGCTGATGTCGACAGAAGGAGGTCCGCCATAGGTGAGGTAATGAGAGGCCCTCAACTAAGGCACGAGAGAAAAGAGTAGAGCGACCGACAGACTGACACTAATGATGATAGTGAAGTGGAAAGGACTGAGTAGCTAATGGACGACTTCCCTTGTTAGAGCATAAAGGGCATGAATGACATGGCAGCGACTGACACAATATCAAATGGGATAGGGGACAGTGGGACTGGAGGTCATAATGTGCGACACAAGAGAGAGACCAAGCAATGAAGGATGGAGGGCTATAGTGGGGTACAAAGGGACTTGGTATAGACTCCATGGAGGGAATGATGACTCAACTTGGATGCTCTAAACAAGGGCAACTCGATGGTGCTGCCACACAGTACAGGCCCCAATGGGGGGACCGTGGAAACATGAGTTCATGATGGGAACTCATGACGAAAATCGACACGAACAAGGAAAATTAAGGAGGCAAGATGGTGCCCCAAGTACAAGTGTCGTAAGTGAGGAAATTCGATTTAAAGCGGTTATGGAGGGGCCCTTCTTGGACAAAAATGGGTCTGGGTGAAGCAGCAAATTATAAACATGAAAAAACAAATGTTGGCTATCTAAAAGAAAATAAAACATGCATTTCAGAAGGGAAATGCTAAGGGTAATATTTCTTAAGATAGAGTGCATTGCGAGGATTAGGAAGGCGATGGCCTTCGAAATCCTCTAAGAGTTATGCCCCCTTACCGAGATCCTTACTAATGATGTAAGGGCCCAGCCATAATGAGTCAAACTTCCCATGACCAAGGACGTCATGGGCCTGTTCATATACTAGAACAAGGTCGCCTTCGTGGAAAGTGCGAGGTTGGACTTTTCGGTCATACTGAGCTTTGGTGCGCTTTTTGGCTGCTTCCATGGTTTGCAAGGCGACACGGCGGTCTTCAAAAGCGCGCTCGAGCATGATAAGTCGTTTTTCTAGAGGTTGTGTATCAGGGAGAAGTTCAACGGCCAGATGTAGGGAAGAAATTTCACACTCGATCGGTAAGACTGCCTCCTCTCCAAAAACCAGGTGGAAAGGAGTAAACCCGGTGGCGGTTTTAACAGAAGTTCGATAGGCCCACAAAGCAGGGAAGAGCATGAGATGCCAGTTGGTTTTGTGCTTATTCACCGTTCGTTGAAGCATAGTTTTGAGGATTTTGTTGACTGCTTCAACTTGGCCATTACCTTGGGGGTAATAGGAGGATGAATATTGGTGCTCAAAACCCAACAGTGAGGATAGCTCACGCCATATCTCATCTTCAAAATGTTTGCCATGATCAGAGACCAGCTGTTTGGGAACCCCAAATCGAGCTATAACATGGTTAAAGAAAAAGAGGGCCACGGTAGCTGCCGTGTTGTTGAAATTTGGCATGGCCTCGGCCCATTTGGTGAAATAGTCGACTGCCACGATGATATACTTATGGTTACCAGCGGATGGCAGGCGACACTCCATAAAGTCGATGGCCCATTTACAGAAGGGACCGGTTGAGACGACCAGATGGAGGGGAGCTGGTGGATCTCGCTCCTTAGGGGCAAAATGTTGGCAACTGGGACAGTGTTTGACTGCCTCAATGCAATCACTAAAGAGAGAAGGCCAAAAATACCCAGCGCGCATGACTTTCTGGGCAGTAGCAAGACCGGAGAGGTGGCCACCGCAAGCGCCGCTATGGCAGGCATTAAGGACCTGTTCAGCTTCAGCGTGTGTGAGGCAACAACGAAGGACGGTATCAACCCCGCGACGATATAAATCGTCACCGATAAGGAGGTATCGGGGGGCTTGGTGTCGGATGCGTTGGCGAGCCTCACGATCAAGGTGAAGGGCGAACTTTTGGGTTCGCAAGTAAGTAAGAATGTCGCCATACCATGGGTTGTCAGCAGTAATGGAAAATAAGTGTTCATCAGGAAAATCATCATTAACTGGGTTTCTTGCGCTCCGGTAGGTAATTCAAAAATGAGCTCAGCGAGGGCTAAGCCTTTCTTACTCTTTGGTGTGACGAATTCGAGGTCGAATTCTTGAAGAATAATGACCCAACGGGCATATTTCCCAGTGAGGATACGACGACTCAATAGGAAAGCTAAGGGGTTGGAATTAGTCACAACCTTGGTGGAGCGCATAAGGATATAATGACGAAGTTTTTGGACTGAGAACACTACAACCAGTGCTAATTTTTCATCAAGTGAGTAGGAAACAGGGGGTCCTACAAGGTTCTTACTGACGTAGTAGATCACATACTCAATACCATTGTCATTTTCCTGGATAAGGACTCCAGCGACCGAATAGGTGGAAGCAGAGATATACAGGATGAAGTCCCGATCAAAGTCGGGAGGGCGGATCAAGGGGGCAGATGTGAGAGCCTGCTTGAGGGCATTGAAAGACTCATGAGCATGGGAATCCCAAACAAAAGGGATAGAAGATCGGAGGAGTCTAAGGAACCCATGTGCAGTGGTGGCGTAGTCAGGGATGAACCGTCGAAGAAAATTAGCTTTGCCTTGGAGACTTTGGAGTTGGCGGAGGGTACATGGAATGGGAAGTTCAAGAATGGCTTGAAATTTCAAAGGGTCAAGAGTGATACCATCCTTAGACATGATGAAGCCTAAGAGACAGCCGGCAGGGACACAAAAGACGCATTTCAACGGGTTAAGGCGGATATTATACTTGCGACATCGGAGAAAAATGGTACGCAGATCGTGGAGGTGCTGCGCCCGATGTTTAGAACGCGCAGTGAGGTCGTCTAAATAAGCAAGGATAATGTGAGCTAATTCATGGAAACAATAAGACATGGCCCGTTGAAAAGTGGCGCCGACGTTTTTGAGGCCGAACGACATGACCCGGTAAGAAAAAGTTCCCCACGGACTAATGAACGCGGTTTTAAGTTGATCGACAGGACGGACAAAAATTTGGTTGTATCCAGAGAAACCATCCATAAAGGATAGAACCTCATGCCCCGCACACTCGTCAATGATTTGGTCAATTAACGGTGTGGGGAAGTTGTCTTTGGGACAAGCTTGGTTCAAGTCGTGAAAGTCCATGCAGACACGAATGGTGCCTTGTTTTTTAAGAACAGGAACTGGGTTGGACACCCAAGTGGTGTATTCAATGGGGTAAATGAAACCAGCCTGCTTGAGCTTATCGATTTCGGCTTTGATAGCGTCACGTCTGGAAGGATGAATGGGTCTCAACTTTTGACAGACTGGTTTGGCATTAGGCCATGTGTCGATATGATGTTCGACAATGGCAGGATCGAGTCCGGCATTTCAGAATAGGACCAGGCGAAAATATCACGGAATTCTTTGAAAAGCTTGGTGTAAGCTTCGATTTCTTCCGGGGTGCAGTGGGCACCTAAGGTGATATATTCTTCGATACTTGGTGTGACTGAAATGTCAATTTTGATGGTAGGAGAGATATTGGCCATGTTTCCTTCTTCGAAAGCATCGGGTGCAAGGATGTGGTTTTTGAACCAATCGACTGTATTGGGGATGAAGTCTTTGGTTTCCACAGCAAATTGGTCATGGGACTGCTGCGGGAGGAAGTATGCGCGATGGTGCATATCGTCCCACGGAAATTCCGGGTTAGTCATGGCTTCCATAATGTATTCATCGGATTGGAAGATGGGAAGACTGGAGGAAGAAAGGTCACCCGAGGATGTGGTGGTGTGAGACGGGTCATCAAGAGGAGAAGGGCTCAGATGTGCGATATCAACAGATCCAAGGTCGGCTGAGGAGCTGAGAGGATCGGAAGGTTGAAGGGCAGGTGAACTATCTCGCAAGGATGATGACAGGTACAAAATGGTGGTTGACGGCTCCGTTGGCTCGATAGTAGGAGGAGGAATGTGAATGGGAGTAGGAAGGTCCTCTGGTCCTATCGAAGTGGCCTTGAATTGGCGGTACATGTCCAAGGAGGAACAATACTCGTCAAGGCGGGGACAGAGGTGGGTGTAATGGCCGTGAAAATCGCACAAGGCACAAGGGTGGTTTGTGCGCAAGTTTTTGAGTTTCGGGATAGAGTCTGGGATAGTGACGTAGACTTCTGGGATGTTAGAGTCGGGAAACGTCTCGTTGAACAGAATCTTGAGGTGCGGCAATTCAGGACACATATGAGTGGCGTGACCGACGATATCACACAAAGCGCATTGGATGGCGGGCTTTGGTGGTCGCGGAGGGGTAGGAGTTGTCGGGGCGGCCTGGTCCTGATGGGTTGCCCCCTTACGATCTTTGCCTTTCTTTTCGGGGGCTGGCACCACAGGGGTAGGGTTCTGTGGAGGTGCTGGGGACCCGGAGGAGGTGAGGGGGGACCGGTTGAACCGGTGTCAAAGCAAGGTAATGTTTGGGGTGACCGGGAGGGGTAGCAGCTGGAGGGTCAATGTACCGGACGGGTATGCCGAGGGTCAGGTTAGGGAGAGAGAGGGTGGCCATGACGGGGACAGAAAATACTCCGGGAGGGGGAGCCAGGAAAGGTATCTGCCCAACAGGGTAATGACCAGGAGGGACGGCTCCGAGGTGGTTAAGGCCAGGGGGAACCGTTCCAGGAGGATAAAGGGGTTCGGGGATACCAGCTATAGGGGGAGGGCCAGAAGGAGGCTGTCCGGCTGGCTGAGAGGAATGGCTAGGAGCGGGGTGCGGAGGGCAAGGGGGAGGTTACTGACTAGCCGAGGCAGGCCGCTTAAGAGCAGCCTAAGACGATTGCATCATGCAAATATTCGATAAGCTGGGATCTGTGATAGGAGGAGGGGGAAGGTTAGGGAAAGTTCCAAGGAGGCGGGAATCTTTGTAAACGCCTGGGGAGACACTGGTCAAAGAATCGATGGTTTGCTTATTGGCTACAGAAGAGATGGTCGTCTCAGGTGAGGTCTGAGATGGTGGCTCATGATAAGATAGCTGGTCAATGGTGACTATCTTTCCATTGTGCGGGAAAGACATCTTGCGGAAAACCGCGGATGGGACAGCAGACATGGCATAGGTGTAGCTGCGCCCCAATAGAATGTTGTAGTCTAGAGGGGCGTCAATGACTTCGACGTCAACGCAAACGATCTTACCGGCGAGGGTAATAGGGCAGTTACGAAACAGGCCAATGGGCTGGGAGGCATGACCGTCCCACGCTCGAAGGGTGATCGTGGAAGGGGCCAGCTCAGGAGATCCGAGTTTCTTCCAAACCGAAGCGGACATCACGCACGTGGATGCCCCCTCATCAATTATACATCGGGACATGTTGGCATTCCGGATTTTGACTGGGATTTGGAAGGCGACGGAAGGAGGAAGGGGAGGATGGTCCGATTGAGTGGCGTCGAAAACAATCATTTGGTCATCAGCAGGATCTACAGCGCCCACGGCAGATAATAGAGCCTTCTTTTGGGAAGGGCACGACTGGAGGAGTTCCAGTGTGGAAATGGCAGCAGGAGATTGCGCCAGATCATCTACTATGCTATACGAATGAGCAGCTCGACCAAAAGCAGCATTTCGACGTAATGGTCCCTTAGGAATCTTGGTATGGACCTCAACTTTGGGTTGAGGGATATGTAAGGGGCCACTGGATGTCGAAAGTGGCTCTGCAGAACCTGAAGAGGGAGGCTCGGAGGTAGACTAAGCAGGAGGCTTGGGGTACTGACGAGACCGAGTTTGAAGGTGAAGATCGACGGATGGGTTAGGATCAGAGTGCATCATAAGGATCTGGTAATCAGAGGAACCAGAAAGGGAAGGGGGGGTGGCTACCTGGCTGTCGGGCGATTGGGTAGCCACGAATCCTTGCTGAGGGAAAGGATCAGTAAACACAGCTGGCTGGGTAGTGGCCACATTAGGAGGAGCATGAGGGGAAGCGTGTTGTCCGCGCAATGTGGCTTGAGACTCCCACATCTTCCGCATTTGGGGTAAGAGGGGACAATCGTGGGTGTAATGGCCATAAACACCGCAACACGAACAGGGCGTGTTTGTGCGAAGCGGCCTGTCCGGCTTGGGCTGAGTGCCCTGTTGCTGGTTGGCAGTGTTAGGGTCCATACTAGAATTGGGTCCACGGGTACCAGGGGTAGATTGGTTTTGATTGCCTCTCCGCCTTCTTTGAGAAGAAGGAGGATTAGTCGCGCCCTGCTGTGCAAATACTTGCCCTGGAGGGGGCTGTAAGTGCTGTTGCGGGTGTGAAGGAGGCAAGGGATATGGAAGCGCATATGCTGGAGGAGCTGGCGCACCAGGCTGCGGATAAAGGTAAGGGTTAGGTTGGGCAACATTGAGGTAAGCAGGAGGCTGGTCGAAAGGAGGGGGCATGCCATATCCTGGATACATGCTGCCGGGAGGGGGGAGATTGCTAGAGGTGCTGGCCCCTCCCTGAGGGAGACCATAGCCCACAGGAGGTTGAGCATACGGGTGGGAAAGGGCTAAAACGATACCGTCGGTGGAATGAGATGCCCCCGGGGCGTTAGCGCCACCGGGCCTGGTGATGTCAGGAAGAACGGTATAAACATAACCAGATTGAGCGTAGATCAGGTCATATTTCAAGGCTATTTGGAGGGCGGCTTCTTCAGTTTGAGGAAAGCGAGAGGCGACATCTTTGCCGATGGGAGCGGGAAGGGTGCGAAGGAACCAGTCCATATAAACCCGATCTTCGAAGGGAGGGGCTCGACATAAGCTCTGTCTTCATCGCCATTCCTGAACATGGGCGGAAAGGCGTGTTGAAGAGGATTGCTTGAAGGAAGTCAAGAGATCCGTGCCAGTATCGTATTGGAGAGGGAGCTGGAAGTACGACAAAAAGGCTTGGGCAAAAGTCTCAAAGGTGGTATGGGTAGAGGTGGCTTGTTCGACATACCATTTAGAAGCTTCGCCGGTAAGCGTGCGTTGGAACAAACGAAGACGGATGGAGTCATCGGTAATGGAATTGGAGGAACACCACATATGGAAAGATAGGACATGATTGGTTGGATCTTCTCCATTAAGGCCCTCAAACTTAGGGATGTCGAAGGGGAGCTTGGTTGGCATAGCAGGCCAATTAGCATTGTGGTGAATGGGGTCATTGATCAACTGATGGAAATCGGGGAGGCTGAGGCCTGCAATGTACGGCAGCACAGGGGTGGCCAGGGTAGTTCCTGTGGTGGTTCCGCTAGTAGTAGGGCCGGCATTAGGGCCGGGAGAACCGCTAGCGTTAGGCCCTAGACCAGACATAGTGAAGGTGACAGGGGGAGAACCAGGAGGAGAAGGAGGACCCGATGAATCAGGAGAGGAGTCGGAGTGCGGACTCGAAGGTGGACTGGCTCGACGACGGCGGTGCGGAGCAGGTCGATCAATCGGAAACTGAGGGTGAAGGCCAAGAAGTCTCCGGGAAAGGCGCCTTGGGGGCGCAATGATGACAAGAAGAAGGAAACCGACAAGGGCAGAAAGGGACAGAATCAAGAAAGGTCAAGGGCAGATAAGGTGCAGTGACAATTGATTTTAGAGTCTTTGCCAGGCGGTGTTAACCAGGCGCTTCTTCACTTAGGGTCAGTGTGTGGTGTGCGTTAATTTTAATTTTTAAACCCTTTTCATTTTGAGATCAAGAAAAAGTGTGCTGTGTAACTGAAAAGAAATCTGTAGAGAACAGTATATAATGCTGAAATAACAGAACATTTAACAGCTAACCATGCATCAATCTATCCCAAAAAGGCGGGTATCTCAAAACTACTCTAAAAGAGGGCAAAAATCTAGTCAAAACACACACAAAAAGAGGCCAATAGATCTAGGGTCAAAAGGGACAGGGATCTAAAGGATAAAGCTGCTGAAAAGAGGTGCAGATCACAACCAAGAGACAGAGGCAAGGTGGCTGGAAAAAGGAAGGTAATCAGCAAAAACGGAGGGGGCAAAGAGGAGGCCCTAAAAGTAGGTCCAAACAAAACTTCAGGAGGTGATTTGAGAGGTAGAAGAGCTGATTACGATGGATCTAAAAGGGAGGTAACAGATCTGGAAAAAAGGAGGCTGAAGCTCTGAAAAACAGACGGCTGAAACAGCTAAAACTCTTCCACAAAAAGTGGAGGGTACTAAAGCCCTAGGGGGCTCGGTTCCCACTTAGATGAGTAAAAACAGATCAGAACTTGGTCAAAACGGGCTGAGACAGAGGCTGGAAGACCCTGACAGAAGCTACAGCAAAACCCAAAAAAATTGCAGAAAAATCACTGAAAAATGGCAGGTCGCAGTTTCTGACCTGATTTCAGTACAGGTCGCAGGAAACAGGCTTAAAAGTGCGACCTGGAGGTCCAGGTCGCAGGTTTAGGGCCAAAAAGTACGACCCCCCATTCCGGTTGTCTCGGCGGCAGATTTTCAGAAAAGTTGTCGTCTCAGTTGCGGCTGGTGTCGCTTACCTGCGCAATAGGGCCAGAAACACACGGAAGTTAGAAATTTTGATGTTTTAGGGTTTTATGTGAGAAAAAAAACATGAAAATAGGAAAAATAAACAGCTGAAAAGAAACCCTAGGGTCTGAAGTAGCTGGATATGCAGGAATATGAAAAACGACAGCGGTCGTAATTTAAAACCCGTGTGGAGTCGCCATTTGTTAGTATGAATCCTTTGTTGAAGTGTACGAAAAAGGACCACTTTAGCTACGCATAACTAATAGCCCTAACAACAAAAGTGGTTGCCAATATCTTCAGATCTGCGGTTAGTTGAACATAAAAGAGCTGCAAAAACCAGATCTATGCATGGAAAGACATTAAGCAGAAAAAACAAGGGTTTGCTCCATATACCAATAAACAAGACAAGAACAATTTTTGAAAGAATTTTTATATTAATTGGGCACCTGGGAGGAAAACAAGAAGGCGTATCCAATTCTCCTCAGTGGGATGGGTTCTTGGAAGTCCTCAGCACTTCATATCTAAGATTTCTCTCTCTTGTTGGTGTAGAAAACCCAATGCAAAGAATAGAGCTCAATGGGAGCTCACACAGCAAATGATGGAAAAATGGGACCAAGTGTAAGATCCAGAGTGATCTAATAGGCAACAAAAGGTGAAGAATGGTAGGAACAACCCTCCTATTTATAACAAAATATTGGGTCATTCTAGATCTTGGTGCATGGGTTAACCAGATCTAGATCCACTTTTTATGGAATATTTTATTATATTTGTTGGAGGGAAAAGGTATTTGACTTGGGTCAAATCCCTTAATTTGTCAAAAATAAATAAATAAATGATTTATTAATCTTTTTAAGGAAGCGGTTAGAAGATAATCAAATAAATAATGATTTATTTAATTATTTAAGGAAGTGGTTGAAAGATAATTAAATAAATAATGATTTATTTAATTATTTGTGGGTGATTTGGTCATATTTAACAAGGAATATTATCTAAATAAGGTTTAAATAATTATTCCTAGAAAATAATAAGATAAATAAGGTTTATCTAATTAATTTCTTTGATTTTGGGTTAAACATGACTGGGAATAATAATTAAATTATGGTTTAATTAATTATTCCATGAGGAAAATCAATCAAATATAGGTTTGTTTAATATTTCCTTTTGGGGTTTCCTGTTTTAACATAGTAAAAGCAATTTTACTTAGGGTAAAATTGGTCTTACATGGTGTACTTGGGTCCATCTAATGATAATAGGTTAGATGACCAAAAAATGGTGTAACATTTGTACATAAAGATTTTTCATTCATTTTGATTGTTTGCTTCATGGAATTTTGTTTTTAAAAAAATAAAAATAAAAAATAACTCTATTTATTTCGCTTATTTTTAGTTTTTGTTGTTCCTCTCTAAAGGAACAACATTTTTTCTGTTCCTTTCGAAAGGAACATCAGATTTGATAAGAGTGTTTTCGCTGTTCCTTTTGAAAGGAACAACGGTTGTGCTGTTTATTTTCGCTGTTTCACATATTTCTTTGTTGTTCCTTTTGAAAGGAACAACAGTTTCACTGATTATTTTTGCTATTCCTTTCCAAAGGAACAACATTTCCACAGATTGTTTCTGTTGTTCCTATTTAAAGGAACATCACCTTTTGATTGGATTATTTTTGTTTTAGACCAACATTTTGAGGATTTCTGATGACTCTTCTAAAGGCAAACATACTATTTACACAAAATCATACAAATTAAAGCTTACTGGAATCAGAAAATCAAAATAAATCGTCATTTTTAAGAAAATTGTTTGGTAATGATAAGAAAAAGGAAAAAGGGACATAATTAATAACATGACTTTGCTGTATTACTATCACTAGAATTAATATGATTGATTATCCTTATCATGTTGGTTCTTCCCTAAATTTTATAACTTTCTTTGATTTTTACTCATGGAGTAGGAATAAGGGCATATTCTTTCCTATTGAGATTTTTAGACTTCTTCCACCATCCATACTCTTAAGGAGTGCTAAGCCATCCTTTATATATAAGTAGGAAAGTGCTATATGAAAAAGAAAAAATATTTATATATTTCACTAATAATTTTATGATATGGAAGATGGAGGATAGGGGGTCTCATCAAGAGCCAACCTACCATGATCATAAGGAAGCAAGTGAGGTGGCATTCCCATCATGGCCACCACACTAGGGATATGGTCCAATGGACAACTGAAAAAAATTAAGAATTCCTTGGAACATGAGGTCTCATCACGAGCCGGCCTACCCACTTTTCACTTCTTCCTAGTGAATGGCATTGTGATTTATCTGGTCAGCAAGCCAGCACAATGGCCTCCGTTATGACATTTAACAAGCACTTCCTCAACATAAATAAAGGACAATGGTTCCAAGGGTGAGAAAGCAACTTTGTCAAGGTTATGGACACCTGTGGGAAACAGAGCTCTGCTGATGGTATTGGAGTCACATTTATACATATCAATAGTAATATTAAACCCGTTTTCCTATATCTCTATCTAAATATCAAATGAAAGTATGAATCCTCAACCCTTGATTTCGAACCTATTATACATGAAAATTATTAGAAATTGATCACATTAGTTTGAGTGGGTAATAACGCATCTGTACTTATGTTCATCTTAAGCTATCCCTTCTCCTTATCTTTAAATCATTACAAAACTTTTCTATATCTGTTTACGATTCATCACACACATCGATTTTAGAAAATGCCATAATTTGATTGATTGTATCATAACTATGCCTGCTTTTTCCTGCTGTAGAACTGTTGTGCAGTACTTTCCTCTCTTAATTGATGGTCGAGGACGACCTATCATCCTCTAGGGGGGGGGCGCATATGTCTCTTAATCACTGCATGCAGATCAAATCCCTATATTTTTTTTACCTGTATGCGAATCAAATCCATACATTCTAGGGAATAAAAAAAACTTAATTATATTATTCCAATTTACCGTGTTGTGTTGTTCCATTACATCACTGTGTGTTTGGAAAGAAGTAACAGTGTGCAGAGACGATGGGAGGATGACCAATTTGTATTGATCCACAAGTGCTAGTTGTTTCTGATGCTACATGGGAGATTCTGGAAAAATTGGGATGGATTACATATTTCACGAGGCTACAACAACCCCATGAAATGGTGGCTACTGAGTTTTTACAGAATTTGCAGGAAGGATACTCCATGGTTAGAGGAAGATAGATAGCCGTAACAGATGAAATAATTGCAGAGGGTTCTGGTCTACCAGCGCAAGGAACCATATGGACTTAGAAAAAGGTCAGGCTTCAAGAAGCCATGAATATTTTCTAGGATGACGGACATACATTGGTCATCAAAGGCAAAGGAGCTCAGCCAGCATCATTGGGAGAACCATGGATGGAATTGGCCAAGATAGTGCAAGCCTATATAACATGTGACGGAAGGAAAGACGTGGTAAGACCTCGCCACCTTAAGTTATTGGCAGTATTAAAGCAGAAATGCACTGTAAATTTGCCTGCATTTTTAAATTCCTTACTGCATGATGTTCCCTGTAGTATAAGAAAAGATCGGCATGTAGACATGGTGGTAAGCCACCATTTCCTAATCATATTAATAGTGATTCGTAGTCTCGCCCAACAAAATACCAGTTGGGAAGAGTTGATATTTTTGATTGATGGAGGATTAGCCTTACCTGCCCCAAAACGGAAGAGAATGGCTAGCTTAGCAGCTGAGCCATCAAATCGTAGACAGTTCCTCCGTTCAAAAATAAGTAGGGGAATGATAGAAGGCCTTCCGGGTAGCAGTATCCAGCCCTTGGAATTTCCCAGCATGGAGGATGAGCAGGCTCCACAATTGGAAGGAGGAAGTCCTCATACTGATAGGGAAGAACAAATGAGCCACCACACTAGTGGTGAGAAACAAACCAGTGTAGAAGAAGGAAATAACGAAGAAGAGGAAATTGAGGAAGAACAAATGAGCCACCACACCAATGGTGAGAAAAAAACTAGTGCAGAAGAAGGAAATAATGAAGAAGAGGAAATTGATGGAGAAATTCGTTACTTGGATGAGGAAGAAGGTAGCTACCATACCTGTGAGGAGGACGAAGATAATCACAGCAGTGAAAGATAAGGAACAGAGCCTCCCGAAAACACTACTACAAGTTCACCACGAAGACCTTTACAAGAAGACCAATTGGACCAAATTCTGGCCAATATGAGTGACTATGTGCAGCCTCATAGCCCTCTGGACCTTAACATTTATATCAACCAATTGCAGGAGCACTCTGCTGTCAACAAAGAAACGACTTAAGAAATTATGGATGAAACATCAAACCCTAACAAAGTGATGGAATCAACTGGGATTGCTTCCCCTGAGAAACATGAACCAAAAAAGGAGAACACTGAAGCAGTATCCCAACCTGAAAATTCTTAGGGGATTGCAGAGTCAATTGAGGGTATAACTCCTCAAGAATTTAGCCAAGGGCATATCAACATTGAGGAAGAACCCTAACAAGAAAATAGAGAAGCGAGCCCAAATGAAGGCACGGCTGATGCGGACCAAAACCCTGTTGAGCAAGTAGGTCAAGAAAAAGGAACAACCATTCCATTAAGAAAAAGGAAGAAAGTAACTGAGATTGAAAAGCTTCGGAGGGAACGAATGAAGCTTCAGAGACTTGTGGAATAACTCAGGCAAACCATTAGGGTTCCTAAAATGAAACAAATTCCCAAGCGAACCCCAAAGAGAAGAAGCATAGTCACTAAGCGAGCTATGAAAAAGAGGAAAGTGGCCACTAAAATGATCCCCCAAGTTGCAGAAGCTATGGCTGAGCCTAATCATAGAGATATGGAACAACAAGCAGCTGCTCCAGAAGAAGTTGTTCCAGAGGGACCCAATTCAAGTAAAAATATGCAAGCTAGTAGTCAGAATACTTTTAGTGACCCTACATTAGCTAAACTGCAAGAGGAGTTGGCACAGGCTCGACTGGAAAGGGAAAAATTGCAAGAAGACACTGTCCCTAGGAGAAGATATCAGGAATTGCAGCAGCAGATGAAGGCCATACATGAAGCAGAGGCTGAAGCCCACAAGAAGTGTCAAAAGGAAAAGGAGAAGGCTGAAAAGGTAATGAATCAATTAAAATTAGCCTAGAATCGAATGGACACTCTCTGCTCATTGTACACCGATGTCTTAGCTTGTAGATTCCCTACCAAGAATTATGCTTTATGTTTATTAGAAAGATATTTACAGCTAAATATTAAGGAAGTTAGGGCAGGAAAATCTATAGAGATAAAAACTATAGATGATTTTGTAACATGCTGCAAACTCTATGGGGTAAAGGTACAATGCCTCTTGTGTGAGTTTTATTTGCATAATCTCATATTGGAAAATTATAGTGAGACAAATCCTAGCCCTTTTGTGGGTGAAATCCAATACCAGGCATTTATTTCCTTTGCTGTTAATCAGTTAAAATGGCTTAAAGCCTATAATTTTTTTCAAAGGCAGGAAAATGAATTAGATCTGTGGGTTAGGAGTGAACCTAAGCACCCATTATAGCTATGGGCTAGGCAGAAGAATTTGATGACAAAGGAAGGTGTTATCCAAGCATTGGGGCCTGTCCATAAATCAATTATCTTGAATGGGATAGACTATTTCCTATCTATTAGAAACCAGGCTTACATAGCAGCTAAGGTCCGATGGGGAATTTCCAATCAGAATGTTCAAAATAGAGAACCATTTAACTATAAAAACTTTGGATTAGCTGCAGACCGCTTGGTTTCCTATAGCAACCTCATTTTGAGGGAAGGACCATTCTGGCTAGGGTGTAGGTTTCGAAGCCCCATTGCAGGGTATCCTGCTACAAATTACAAAGCCATTTATCAACTACCTGAAGGACAGATAGAGCATGTCTTTGAAGCATTAGATGCAATGCATGGTTTTAGGCCTTTTGATGAAAAACCTTATCCAACTTATTCTTTAATTGCTATGCATGTGAACTATAGTTTTCATGAGGACATGAAAAAGGGTAACCAGGAGGGTATGTTGACCAGTGGAAAAGGTATGAATTCACTATGTGTTTTCTCATTATTTTACTTTAAACATAATTCTTTTTACCCTAGAAATATGATTTATTACAAGAATTATGGTAGAATTGTAAAGATTTATGTTTATTGTAAAAATATGACTAAAGATTGCTTTTTGTTGCTAAAAACAAGAATTATACGAGCTGAATAGCTATATCAGAGGCGAGGTTGAGATAAATACAACTGTTGTTCCTCCAGCGTTAGACCAAATCCTTCCAAGGACAAGGAAATCTGAATGCATCGCTAAGAAAAGGTAGGGGACAGCTCGGCTTCAGTCAAAGTAAATCATGTGCCAACTAAAATAAGGGAAGCGAATCTTTCAGGATCCTTCGATCCTGAGGGATCACTATTCAAACCTCATCTTATTTCTTGTCTTGTACGTCAGAGTCTGTTATATAAGGCAACACCTTTAGTGATTAGGGGGAGATCCTTGGATTCAAAACATTTCTTTTGTAATACTACGTTTTATTGACTCTCAGCTTTAGAGAGCGATTTGTAATACTCTATGCTCGATTAATATAAAGGCGTGTTTCATTTCATCTTTCAAGTTTTGAAGTAACCCAACAGTGTTTCACTGGTGCTAAGGGCCCGACCCTGGTGGAATTACTCTATTGTTTGTATTTCTATCTTTTTTTTACTGTCGTGTGATAATTGTGTTTAGATTCATTATGATTACAGAATTGTTTGATTGCTGTTGGATTGAATTTGGATTTGCTGTGAGCGTTAATGAATTGCACTACTCTTCTATCTTAGCAAGAATAATATTTACTGTCTTATTCATCTTTCTATCTTTTATAAAGCTTTGTTTTTCTATACTTAATTCTAGTTGTTGTTCCATTGGTTTATGGTTCATTCTGATTGACTGTTTCATAGTGTTGGCTGTCGACAGGGTTGAAGTATTAAGAAGATTCGTTGCCTGATTGCGTTAAGTTTATATTTGCTATTCAATTAATGTTTGTTGTTCCATTTCTGTTTATTTTTCATTTCTGATTCATAGGTTCAGATTAGCAGAGAGAGTGTTTATAGTCGCTGTATACACATAGGAATTACAATTTGCTGTTCCTTTCCAACTCTTGTTATCAGAGGAAGTTCTTTTTAGTTATTTTCATCATCAAGTAGTTCAAGTTCGATTTCATTTTGATTGCTTAAACAACAAGACCATCAACTATAGAGGACATTGGTTACTGCTTCCAAGTTCCCAGATTGATTGCCTTGTCTCAGTGTGATTTCAGTTGCATCGATTTCTAAGGGAATGAGTTATTGTTACTGCATCCGTGATTGATGTTTTGCAGAATGAGTAGTTAAGATTTCAAAGTATTTCCATTCATGTTTCTCTAATTAGATTTCTTTACAAGCATCCATTTACTCTTGTATCTAGCATACTGTACTACATATTTCATAGCATTACTCTTAGTTAATTGCAGTCTCAGACATAGTACACTCTTAAAATAAAAAGTCACTCCCAGATTGATAATTAATGTAGGATAATTAGGTGTTTAAAGTATACCCTTTATGCCTCAACACCAACCATAATTGAAAACGAACTGTTATACTTGTGAAATACATGTTGATGAGTATAGAACATATCTAGATAATGTCATATGAAATAAATGTTAATAAGACTTCCTATATTTATTCAAAGCACTCATTCATTTGGAATTGTGGCTTCCAAACATAGCCAAAGGAATTCTCAACCAATTATTTTCTTTTAGTTTTTTCCATGTTGAAATTGAGTCTTATTATGTGCTATCGCATCACCCAAATATTATTTATATAAAAAAATAAAATGTTACCTTGTCATTCTAATACCAAGCATGTTTCCCTACAACTACTCACACATTTCAATCACGTGTTCCAAAGATCAAGAAGTCGTGTCTACTAATTTGAAATAAGGCTTTACCTAGACTAACAACCATGTCATAATATTCAATCAAATCATAGTCATTATTCATAATACTACAATTACTACCCACTTGCACTCAAGTGCATATTAGCTATATCAACACATGTTGTGTTAGTACAACCGTCTTAAAAGAAGATCATTCCTTCATTCAATATTATATACACATACTCATATCATGTGATTAATAAAACATTTAAACAACTTGCAAAAATATACCCCTATTGTACATGGTCCACACTAAGGTAGAAGGAGACAACTACCATAATGGCATGATCTCCAATTTCCAACTATAGAAATGTGATATCCAAAGCTCTAGTAATTTTAACCACACTTTCAAAAACTTGATTTTCATTTCTAATAAATTTTATACTTGAAATCATACCACATAATCATGTAACTTTTCCATTCCATAGATTTCACGTGAGGCCTATAAGGGAAGTCATGTGAACCATAGTACACTACTCTTCTATTCATCCTTGATATTATATTTCCTACAAACATACCATGTTAGATAAACCAAATAGAGAACATAATCAAACTCATAGCTCAAAGTGTATTAAGGGAGGATATCACATCTGCACAAGTTATCCAGATTATTATGACACAAGATCACAAGTATATTGACTCATACTTGAACATCATAACCATAACCATAAGCACAAGTTAGTCCATATTAGCACAATACATATAACATCAATATCTTAGCTTGAATTACCATAATCATAATTTTTATGACTGCAATGCATATGGCAACCATTAGCCATCATACATGTATGCTAGACATACAAATCTATATGACGATATGTTGTTACCCCGAGGTCTAATGTTGCAACCTCACTCTGATCATTTTCATCTCCTGATCTATATTAGGCAACATATTATAATCATAACATACCAATAAAATCATTATGACAAAAACTACATAAAAACCACCAAGATTCATGTTTGACCTACTATGCATGCATAATAATATAAATTTATCCCATATAGTCCAAGTGTTTGAACCTAGAAGCTCTCATACCAATCTATAACATGCCACCCAAGATTTACTGGATTTTATAATAGATTAGGGTAAATGTGAAGTGGAACACCACTATGACATGACCTGACCTCCAAGCTCCGGTTATGGAAGTGGGGCCTACAAAGCTACAACTCACTAATATCCCTCAGGAGAACTATATTACCCAGAGTTCAATCCACAACATTTGATGACTAGATCTTGATGTGGTACTAATTTTTCTCTAACCTAACCCCCAATTGCACCCACAACAAGGCATGCATGCAGTTATGATGTTGCAAAACAAACATAAGCCTAAACTGTAGTGGTTATAACACAAATCGTGTAGTTTTGTGCATGTGGTTCCAAGATCTATGTTGCTTTTTCATCCTAGCCTATAGATCCCTACCCATAACCTCCTAAAACTTTCTAGAAGCGTGATTAAGATGAAAAAAATACCAAACATTCAAAATTGAATAATATCGTGACCTAGAGAGGCCTAGTACACAACATAGATTTCCTCAAACATATGGTAAACATGTAAACTATAGGTCAGGAATGCATATCTAAGTGTAAATATCTATACTTCAGATTAAAATCATCAATAAGGTATAATTACCTCTCAAGTAGTTGCAACAACATGCGTTAACCCATGCATTCATAAACCATTCATCAAATTATCAAATCATAAAAATATTTATATCTAGAAAATGTTATAGAACCATGCTTATAACCGACCAATAACTAGAATATTAACCACGACAAAACAACCATCAAAGCATAATAATAACAAGCACAAGTACTCATTAATCACAATAGGAAAATTACTCTTATTAACATATGAAAAAGCCAACCAAGTCAGGGACTTCCACACACCAACCAACCATAGATTGAGCTAAACCAAATCTTTATTTCAGCCGATGACCCTCATGCCATATTACAAGCATGAATGTGAAATTTCATGGTATAATCCAAGACATAAAAATTAGGGGAATTTTGAGGTCTAAAATGGGCCTCGTAAGGAAAGTACAAAATAATAGTGGAAATAATAAAATAATATTATATTACATCATCAAAATTTAGAGGGAAAAAATAAAAAAATACTTTTTTAACTGGTATTTTCAACTTATCTCGCTATTGGTTTACTCAAATTTTGAGCAGGAACACCTGTTGGAAGAAAAATTTGATTCCTCATCTAAGGAGTACCCATATTGCATACCTTCAATGGACCCTTCTATACGAAAAATGAGAAATACATTTAAAACATGATTGCAATCACACTTTCTTCATGTATTTCTCATTTTTTCGTGTAGTAGGGTCAATAGAAAGTATGCAACATGGGTATTACTTGGATGAGTAATCAAATTTTGCATCCAATAAGTACTCTCGCTCAAAATTTGTATAAAAAGTTAGGGAGATAAGTTGAAAATACAAGTTGAAAAAGGAGCTTTATTATTTTATTATTTTTTAATCTTTTTATTTTTATACCCCAAAAATGGTGAACCGTCCCCCATGGTTGAAATCATCATCTTAAATCCTATTTGTTCGTATAAATTTTATTTTGTTTGTAGATTTTTATTAGGAGGCCCAATTTAGACCTCAAAATTTCTCTAATGCAACCAAGGGAAACTAGAGGTTAAACCACCTCCACGCTCAGAGTATCACAATCTCTCCAAAACCAATTAAGAGATAAAAAAACCAAAACAATCTTGGATTACTTAGAATTCCTTAACCATCCCTTGGGGAATTTTATTGTCTCTACCCATTTGTCATTGGCTTCTTGATGAAAACCATCTCCACCGCTAACCCTTGGTAATTTTCCTCAGACTACCTCACCCGGTCCCAAAACCTTTTGATAATCTAATGCTCAACTAAGAATGGACCCCATCACAACATGGATATCTAGGAAATGTCAAGGCCAGGATGAAGCCACTCTCAAACCTAGTAAAACCCATTCCAATGAAAAAAAATTAACCAGATAAACAAATGCATGTATCATGCATTCACACCTCAGATAGGAAATCACACATGCAACCTGTTACCTACAAAATCCTCATAATAAAGTTATTGATCCAAAATTATCCTTGCTTTCCTTTACTTTCCTTTATTTTCCTTAGCTATCTTACTTTCTTGTCCAAGTGATTGTTATATTTCCTTTTCTAAACCTACTCCAAATATTGGAAAAACTTGTCAACTGATTATCACTTTCCTTTTTATTATTGATCTCCCCTTTTTATTCATTTTCCTTCGTTTATCACAAATACATGCCAATTAATGCCTTTTTACCTTTGCCAATTCCTTTTCCAATTTCCTTATCCATTAATAAACCTAAAGTGATGCTCACTATAGTTATTTTCCCAAAATTCAAATTGGAATATGTGTCCCATGACCTTGATCTTATTTTTCCTTCAATAACCTTTATTACATGAAATTTTAACTTGGGGTTGTTACAAAAACATATTATGACAAGGCACATCCTTTAATGTATTGCATGGAAAGAACTTAATTTAAATGAAAATGGCTCATGTTCTTAAATAAATGATGAAGGAAGTTAATATATTATAACAAAAGAGCATTGTTAATGCATTAATGTATGACAAACACTTTAGAGACAAGGGCCATCAACATATGTATTGAAGGAGGCAATGAAAAAATAATATGAAAGGGTATGATGTGACCAAAAGTCAGTGAAAATGAAATGACAAGGACATTCATTAAATATCATTTCCACACGTTCAATTGATACTTGGGATCTTTGATGGGAAAAATCATTATTGGGTCATGTATGACAATTATAACAATATGAAAAATACCAAGACACTAGTCGTTAAGAACATTATGCATATGAAGAAAACATGATATGATGGAAATCACCAACTTTAAATTTATGAGTCACTATTTGCACTGGAAGAAGGATATTTTTTCTTCATTAGTGATAAAATGTAAGACTTGCATCCTCCTCAAAGTCGCATTCCTAGCTCATAGTGGTTTCTCACTGCAAATTAAGATCTCAATTTACGACCTCTTCAACTTCATCGCATACGATAACGTTACTGCACAATTTCCAGTTACGACCTCATGAGGAGTAACACTCACTCTTTGTAACCATTTATTTTTCTACCCCTGGTAGATTTAATAAGATGCAAGTGAAGTTGTTATATTGTAACAAGGCTGAAAATATTTCTTTGAACATTGCTTCCATATCTTATTCCATCTAACGTAACCCCATAAACTAGAGGATTTTTTCATATGGGTTTCACCATATTTTATTCCAAATGCATAGGGGATAAGAGGCCAATATGCAACATTCCTAGCCTACTTTGGCTCTAATGTTGTTATTTTTGAAAAGCTTTCTATTATATGTGTTTCCAAGGATTTTAGTGTCATACCCAGCGTTGGTTTTGAATTTTTTTCCTATTGGTTCTGTTGAGCATGTGGAATATGAGGGGGATGTGACAACATCATTTACATTGGTAAGGATACTATCCAGAATAACCATTTTTATGGGTGGACAAACAAGTTTTTTCATCTTTGATATTCATACATTATGAGAAAGATTTTATTTTTGGTGATCTGTCCTACCATTGTTTGAGAGTGGTATTCCTCTACTTAAGAAATGGCTTAATAAACTTCCTAATTCTAATAATATAGTCACCATTCCCATATGTTTGTGCATGTTATTTTTCCACAAGATTCTACATCATTTTTAGATGGTGGTTTGCATAAAGGATCATGAAGTTGATAAAAAATTTCTACATATCATGAAGAGAAATCTCATTGGCCGACATGTCTTAATTGTTCATGATTTAGTGCGTCAGGTGGTACCCTTACTGAATAATAAAACATTTTGGTATCTCATGACACTAGAAAATATTAGTGCATACATTATGCATGGAATCCATCCTAAAATATCATGGGAACACTTCCATGATGACAATGTCATGGGAGCTAAACTTGGGTTTTCATATTTATGTATCATAGAATCTTGTTATATAACTGTAAATAGATTAAAGAACACCCATTTAAAATTTTTAGTTTGGTAGGGCCAATAGCAGATGCACATCTGATTTGATATTAGCAAGTAGGCTCAAGTTTCAATTCACTCAAATCATAAGTGTTTCTGTACTGCGACTAGGCTCAAGTCGAAAGTATTTTTTTTAGTCTTCCCTAACATTGTTGTCCATCAATCTGACTTGTCTATAACGAAATTATGAGACCTCCTTAATTTGTATTTTCTATTCATATCCTCTACCTATGAACTACCTCCCCACTAGATTACTAAGTCGCAGGGTTGAAATGTCACATTTGAGAAAGACAATGGTCCTTGGGACCTTGATATTATGAAACCTTGTGACCCCACTCTCAGCCACAATTTCAGCTAGACATTCCATGAGGTCGCAGGTTGCATTTTTCGATACCCACCACTGCAACTAGAATATGTGACATACAATGTTGTTCTCTAAAATGTGACAACTCCACTGTCTCTGACCTAGTTCGGAATATGTACATCTGACTCAACCTCCTTAGTATATATGGATAATTTGAAGATGTACATGAGGTGCACATTGCAAGAAAAGAACAATATGTTTATGCACCAAAAAGGATCCCAAAACTTTTAAAATTCATAAGTTGATTCAATGTGAAAGTACATAAATGACAACCCATGAAAATATATATCAAAATAAAAGAATAAGGGTCCATGATGGGTAATATAAAATTATGAATTCAAACACAAAGGTTGAATTTTATTTTAGGATGATAAACTGCAACTTGTTATTGAGAAGGAGACAAAGGGTTAGGTTTACAATCTAAATGAATTTAATTAAATCTTATTGCTTGCATCAATCAAAATATTTAGTAACATAAATGGGTGCTTTTTAATGATGGTTAAAAAATGGTTGTAGTCTAAATGTTTCTTTCATGGTCATATTCTTGCACTTTAATTATAGTTTTGTGAATATTTTACTGTAGCTGGTGATTTGAAGAATTTAATCTTTTTATTAATATACTAGCAGGAGGAGGGATAAATTGAAGAGAGGGCTCATTATTATAATAAAAATTTGGTGACAGGATTTGAAATTATACATAATGATATATATCGTAGAGCATAAAAAAATTTCAACCTTTTATAGTGAGGAAATATAATGATGTTTCAACTGATGGAGGAAATTGCAACTGCAATGGTTGTCCAATAGAGGAGCTATACAAGAGGGTGGAAGGAATGGTCAAATTAAATTGATCCAGAGATGTTATGCAAACCCAAATTATCTCTTGTATCAGTTCATACAGTTTAAATGGTCATTTGAAGTTTGTAAGAAGGTCACCTTTTCAATTCTCAGATTGTCCATGATGATTTTAGCAGTTAGTAAAATATAATATGATTTAAGATTCATCTTAACAATGTTATGGAAATTATAGAAAATTTTAAAATACAATAAGATAAATGGGCATATGGTGATGAAAATACATGCCTCTTGGAACTATCAATGTAATGCCTCCAGAAATGTGACAAATGTTGGTCTTTCATTGATAACCTAGTGTGAATATTTTTAGGCCTAGAAAGAGCCTGCACAGGTCAATGAAAGGAATGAGGTGCTGATTTAGGTGAAGGAAGATAGGGTTTATTATAAGAGGTTGTGCAACAAGGGTTTCAAAAAACAATAAAATTGGCCCCACTTAGCTACCCAAGGCAATGTATCAACCTTGATGGTAGGTGTACTAATTAACAAATAAACAATCAATACAAAAAATATATCACAACCTTGTTTGGTAGCCCATCATGGATTCACAAAAACGTTAGGCTTCCCAAGAACCCTTGGTACTCTACACATATATTACCTCCTAACATATGTGAATGTTTCTCATCATGTTTTTAACAACTATAGATGCATGAATTGATCAGGAAATAGTCATTGGGCATCAAAGAGTAGTGAGGAAGTTCAAGAGTCATGAGGGTAGGTGAAAGGTCATGGTAGGTGATCAGTCACCTGCCTCTATAAATATACTGTCATGCCTCATTGGAGGGGTTCTTTTAGAACTTCAGCTTGGACTAGAATTCTATAGCTAATCCATGCTTAACGAGCTAGAGGCACTCAATTCTTGGTAGCTAGTAGGGTGAATTCTGGCGATCCTAAGTTTTTGCTTGGAGATATGGTATGAGTAAACCATGTTACAATATTGTTATTTTACGGTTTTTAGGACATGAAATTGTATTTACAACAACATTAGTAAGAGGATAATAATTTTGGCATTGATTCCCATGCATATTTATGGTGGTTGTATTCGCTATCATAGATTCTCACTATGTTTGTATGTGTGCTTTCATGTGATAATATCTAAATGAAATGTTTATTGGCTTATTTCTCACATTTTTTCTTTAAGTAAATATTTTATTATTCCCTACCATGTTGGTAACCTATTCTGAACTAATCTACAAATAACCTATGGAAAGTTCTTATTCATGTTTGTTTGAGATGGTTTTATCTTACTAACCAATCTTCTTGCATTATTTTTATTATTGTTTTCTTGTTACACTCTTGTATTCTGTCCTGAAGGTTGTTTATCTTGAGCTGATATCATCCCTATTCTATGAGCATTTCATTCTCACTATTGTATTAGAATCTGCTCATTTGACTTCAAAGAGAAAATCATTCATAGTGGTAGTCAGTCCTACATAGTAGATGGGGATCCTATCCCAAATGGAGTGAGGTCAAATTATGATTTCACACTGGGGAGGCCCCTTAGCTATTGGCGGGACATCCAATGCTATCAACATATTTTTACGTTAGAAGGAGAACGGTATCATAGGTTAAACCCTTGGAGCCTTTTTCTTAACATCATATTTTTAAATGGCTCTATCCCAAATCTCCATCCCAAGTTATTTTTGTAAAATAATTAATCTATTAGTGCCTACATAAATATTTTATCGCTTTTCATATTTGATGTTTGATGGCAAGGATCGAACAACTATGTTCAGACACATGTGTCGAGATATTCATTTTTTTCACCCTAACGGGATTTTAAGTATGTTATGTGAAGATTGGTCACCCTCATGCTTGAATATGGTGTCAAGTAGTGGTGCCACACATTACTATTGTTTCAATCCATTTTTTCAAGTAAATCATTAGCGATATTTGTCAAGCCTTTTACAGGTACAATTTTCAAGATGTTTTTAAAGAGATAAATCAAGTTAGATTGAAACCCGAAGAATCATCAAATATTTTTTTTGCTAGGCTTGTTCATATTTGCTGTGAATTTAATAAAACAAATGTTTATTGTATGTATTTGGGTGAGAAGTTTTGACATTTGGTTTAGGTTTCTCTCCAAAATTTTTAATCTGAAATAAATTTATGTTATGGTGATCATCATGATAATCGGGAAGTTACAAATTGGTGAGATCTTATCCTAATCTTGTCTTGCCAATTTATGTGAGTCATGAAAAGTTTCAAACCTCCAAGGAGAAAATTACTGCTTATGATATTTTTCATCCTCCTTCAACTTCATTACCTAATGATATATTTTTCATTAATAATTTAGGTGATGGTGAATGTTTACAGGGAGTTCAACTAATTTTTCATGTTTCTGAAGCACTCATATACCCCGGTGAAACTTGACAGTATAAGAACCAAGTTAATGAAACACCTCTCCCTATTAACAAGATATAGATGGATCCCATTGAGCTTATGTCTAAATATATTCTTGAATATCCTCATATTATTCTCCCTTATAGAACTGCTTGCAATGACGTAGGTCTTGTCTCATATAACGTTGAATATACTATCAATTCCATAGAGCATAACATGCACGTTGAATCATTTATTTCTAAAGCTAACATCAATTTCTAGGGTTTGAGTTCTGAACTAAGCTTGGTTTAAATTGAGGCCTCTTCACCTGAAACTCTTCATTTTATGTACCCTAATTTGTTTGATGATTCTTATACACCAATGATTTATCCAAGTTATTCAAAATTTTATCCTATCAATTTCAATTGCAATCATCTATATGAGGGTGATGTTTCACAATCATAGGATAAGGAAATTGAATCCTTGGTTCATAATTTATTCAAACAACAAATTTTAACAGGTAAAGGGGATGATTCTATATCCCAAAATTTCAAGGAAGCCTGGTGGTTGATTTATCATCATTCTTAACCTTTTAAAAGTCTCATGTATAAAATTCCCAATATTACCAAACTAAAGGCTTCAACAACCATTACCCTATAAACAATGTATTCATATGACACTTATGTTGATCATTATACATGTTCACTTTTTTATCTCACCAAGCAAATGTGATTTTATGTTCTACCTTTTGAAGTTTCTGGGACTTTTCAAGAAGTTCAGGCACTTCAAATTCCACTGATGGTTATGTCACATTCTCAAGATCTTGACGAGATTGCTCAACTTGATCAAGATAGGGTTTCTTTTATGATTCCACTCTCAGCACCATCTTTCTAGAAGAAATCTCATTTTCAAAATATTTTGATATGAAATACTCCTCATGCCCTGAATTTTTTGCTAAAGAGAGCACACCAACCATTGTTTCAAACCTCTCTAATTATCGACTAGTTGGTGTCGATGGTGAGAAAGTAAAATTTCATGATGCCTTACAGTCCACCACATTTGAGGAAAAAAACCATGTCACTCCTCTCTTTCCTAACACTCACTTGGTTGAATCATCTCCATCTTGGGAATCAAAAGAATATGATCTTATGAACTACCAACCGGTCAATGTTCAAACATCTGATCAAATAAAAAATATATTCACTAGTGTTTTTCTTGTCATAGTTCATGTTGCATGCATTTAACTGTTGATATTACAAAACGACCCATATTCGATAATCCATAATTGGTGGGTTTAGAGGTTTTTCAGGATTGTGACACACTTCATCTCTCACCAATGGTTATGTCAGGTTGTCACGTCCTTGAGAAAATCCATGAACAACCTCAAAGAAGGGTTTCAAAAATTACGGTTTTCATGGGATAATCATCATATATATCATTTGCACGTGATAGAGGCCCATATTTGGAAAATTGTGAGGGTATTCATGTTTATCATCTTGAATTTCATGAAAGAATTGTTGACTGGTTGGAAGACTCTTATATGGAAAATTCCTTTACGAGAATGAAACATCTTGCCTCACTTGTGCAGAAGAAATGCATATCAGGGACAAATGATCTGAGTTTTCAAGCTTATCATTCGTTACTAGGATAGATTTGCAACTTCGATAAAAAAACAAAAAATTACACACTTTCCTGCTAGTATATGTGACCTTCTGGTTCTTGTGAATGTTTCAAAGGTAAGCATATTTTTTTGCATTATTATTTATACTAGTTGCAATCACTAACATATTTTTTTTCGCAGGTAGGGAGTTGTTGAAGTGGCTACAATGGAATTTTGATTTCACATGACCCAATCTCCTGTCTAATAAATTACGGATTTAGATTTATATTATTTTAAATTTTTCTAATTAGGGTTTACTCATTACAATTTTCTAATTAGGGTTTACTTGTATGAGTTTTCTAATTAGGGTTTTCTCATCAATATTTCCTCTTAATTATTTAAGTTAGTCTAGTTAAGGTTTAGATTGGTTTTGTTGTATGTTCCTTATTATAGGTGGTTTATTACTTCATGAAATTATGCATGTATCTTTCATTCATATTCCTACCTTTCTCGTTGCTGCATTTCTTTTATGAAATCCCTTCATATGCATTTCTTGTCTCATTTATCACAATTATGCTATTTCTTCGTTGCATTTACATAACATAACATTACATTATATATTTTCGTGTTGCATTACATCATGCATTCATTTTTTGACCCAGTGAAACATTTTCCCTCTATGATGCATGGAAATTCATAAGCCTTCACAATCATTGTTAATGCATGCCCCTTGCAAACTTTTCATGCCATGATGAGATTTCCCTGTCCTTCATTGCACCTGCTGGAAAGCTAGAAGAGTTTCCCTGGTCATTTTTACCAAATGTTGAAACCCTAACCGTAATGGTTTCTTGTGGCTATGATGGCTACCACAAGGGTCAACTTATCTTCTATATGGTTATAAAAAAAATTTCCCAAACATATTTTCCTATGATTCTATTTATTAATGATGAAAATATGAGTACGTTCTCATGGGGAATCATAATCAATTCAGATGATATGTATCTGTAACTTGAACATTGTGTTTTCCATGATTTTTTTTATTTTCCACCTATCAATCAAAGATGAAATTTAGAAGTGTGACATGGTGACAAATATAGAATCAATTTTTTTTTTAGCTTTTTTCAAATAAGGTACAAACTCTCATGCCCATAAAAGAAGTCAGGATCCCTCATTTTCCCTAGCCATTAAATGCCTAATAAATGATCCCAATGTGCATACAAATAGAGTTAATTAAATAAAAGGTAAAGTATTGAGAAAGGATTCCTGCATAGAGAAGTGATGCAAATGACTTTGGTGGGGTATTAAACATGTCTTCTAGCAACAAAGCAACATTTGTGATTTCTTGAGTGACTCTGCCAATTTATTGAATAATCTTGATGGAAGTTGAAAAATACGAGAAAATAACTTTACATTTGTGTGTATAATAAGACCATTTCCTTGTTATTTACATCATCATTAAATATTTTCAAGTTTGGAGTTCTGATGTGGCGTTTAATGAATAACATGACATAGATGAGACACCGGGTAAGGGAATATTCGTAAAAGGTGCAACAACTCTAGGAGTACCTAGACTTTCTTTTCAATAAACCCTTTCCATTTTGTTAAGAATCGATCTGTTATAGGTAGGTAGGAAAATATTTTTGATTCTACCAGTGGTTTGAAAATTTTTGTAGCCATTACAATAGCACCCAAAATGTTTTGGGTATATGTTCACAGGTACATTGGTTGTTATGCATAATCTATGACTATAGACAAAACTATATTCCCTAGACTTGATGGCCTAGTGTAGAAAAAATGAAGGAAAAATAAGCTAATGTTTACCTTAAAGTAAGTATATAATGGGATGAAGCCTACCTAGAATCTGTTGTCTGCTTCGCTCCTCTCTTGGCTTGTACGCTCCAATCCTAGCTCCAACCACTGTAATTAGAAACTGCACAATAAAAAATCACAAGTCAACAATCTAGGATATCTATGTAGAGTCATCTAATCACCTTATTCAATGGATCAATATGGAAAAAAATACATGAAATGATAACATCACATAGAGGAAAATAATGAACTCTTTGTATTAGTAGAAATGGATTGAGTTTAAAAAAAATATAGGATTTGATCTTGTAGATGATCTCCTCAAAGTATAATTGTTCCTTCCTTGCCACAAAGTTTACCTATATGTCACCCTAATGCAAGTAATAATGACTTATCACAACAACATCATGAGTGTAGAATATATCTCCAAAATGCAACCCCTAGCTCTTCGAGGACCAGATATATATAGAAGCGGATGGTAAGATGATAATTATTATCCATTTACCAATCTAGGATTGAGATCCACTATTGATGGGAGGATGAGCTGAAGGGATAAGGGGTGAAATATCAAAGGTAGGATATGATAGTATTGAATAATTTTATCCAAGGTGAATAGTTAGAACAACTCCTGGAAGCCTATAGAAGAGGAATCTTCGGGATTAATTTTATTTTTCCTAAATTTGTAGAATCAACGCATCCCCAATAAGGGGAAACATGCTGGTGATAAACATAGGTATAGATAGGGTAAAAATATTCATGAATTCTAGACAATGAAGGGATATGATTCGTTGGACCTAAAAATGACTGAAATGAAGCAGTTCTAGGCAGAAATTCAGGGATTTGAGAGAGACATGCTTATGGATTTATTTAGGTATGATTACAAAGTGTTAAAATGATGTGAATGATCCTATTTGAAGGCCCATTGAACATATACGAAAAAATGACAATAAGATATTTCCCCTGAAAGAGAAAAGTTAGAAATGATACTTGATGATTGAAGGGATTTACCTTGTGGCAAGTCATGATCTAGAACAACCAACGAGATCATCTGAACTTACCATACATTTACATCATAACATCCTTGTTGAGGGATGCATATCCATGATCAACCCATAAGAAAACATCACATATTCAATGATCAAAAGGCACACCACTAATGAAAAATGATGGACCCATGAATGGATGAATTTCTTTATGATCATAGCCATCATAATTAGTGATATTTGTATTAATCGTGAAATCGTAGCCTAGATGGATGAAGCTACATCAGAGGTATTCTATTTCGTTCACATGACCATTCTTTCAGTGTATAAATGTTCAGCGATAAAATGTACTCTTTCAAGTTTACTTGGTAGTGGTCCTAGGTCAAAATGTCATCTTTTCAAACAAGTTTTCAAATAAAATTTTGTTCAGTAAATGTTTTCTAGGTATGAAATGATACTCCCTTCACTCCATTCATGGGCATCATCATTTCAAAGGTCATGTCATCCATTATCCCCTAGGTTCATATATTATTCAACATGCATCCATCTAGGTCATGCTCTAGGTATTTTTTTTGTTTCACCACCATAATGTTGAATCATGTAATGAAACAAGTTGAAAAAGATTCATTTTAACCATACAAAGCATCCCCATTGGGAGTTAGCAAATATAGGTAATAAAACAAAGGAAAATTTCCCTTTTTCAAGAAGTATGCTACATGGTCAATAGAGCTCCTCTCTCATGCTCTCTCCACAATGATCCAAAGATTTGCAGTTTGCTACATTTTTTTCTTTCAAGTTCAAAGAAACCATCAGAAGGGTCATTTCACCATTTCTCAAATTTCATAGGATTCCAAATCGATAAGTGATCATTCCTCATCATCAATTTAGCTCAATTTCTTCAACAAAGGGTGGATTCCCTCTTCTACGATCTTCAACTATATTTTTGGTTTCAATTATGTTTGGCTTGCTTCATTTGTAAAACCCCTAGTTTCATCACCTAATAACCTTCAAAAATCATTCATATACCTTATAAAATCACTACATATCAGGCATACCTCTCATAACTATTATTTCCACTCAAACCCTAGTTCTCACTATGTTTTTGCAGAGATACTAGGTCAACTCTATTCTTAGGACCTTTTGCCCTCTTTCCTTATCCATTGGCAAAAATTACACCTATCACATGTTCCTAACACGCTACCCTATCTCCCCTAATTTTTGTTATAATTTTCCCTAACTCGTATCCCCTCCATTTCCCTCCCTATACTTGTTGCCCCTTTTTCCCTGTTTTCCTAGTTTTCACCCTTCCTTTCCTTCATATAAAGCTAGGGTTTATTTTTCTAATAAAAATCATGTAAAGTGAGAAGAGAAAGCACAATAAGGGAGGTTACGTTTCTATGTTTGAGCCAACTCAGACCCATGGCATTATTTTTAGAGCTTCGTGATCATTTTGTAGGGTTTACGATACACATGGGACAATCCTACTTCAAATTTAGTTTTTGAAGAAATGAAGATGAATTTTCCAAAATATGAAATTTTTTTTTTCAACCATAGGAAAAAGAACAAAAATATCGTTCAGTTTATTCACATGTGTTATTATTTGATATACATGCCAAAATACAATTGCTCGAGGTCATTTTCTGTGCTTTTGGAAAGCTTGTCTTCAGGTCATTTTTTCAATGGTTTGGAGCTGGTATTTGTAGTGCTTGATGATTCCGTTGTCTATAAAACATCATAATATTTCCAACCATACCATGTTCAGCCAAAAAATCCTTTGGTAAGGTCTCAAAACTCACTTTCAAAGTGGTACGACACTTCGGCTGAGAGTGCACAATGCTTCTGCAAAGTTTTGTGACAAACTTCAAACTTAGATTCTAAACAAATAGGAAATTATTTTGGAAAAGTGGAGGAGGTTTTTGTTATTATCATGCCAATGAAAAAAAACCTCTCTTATTTTTGAAAAATACGTTATGGTTAGAGATATATTGAACTATATTTAAGATCTCTTTTTGCAGAATTTGTTTTGAAAAATTCTGGATTTTTGGCAATTTTGAAAATTTCGGTTGTGTAGAAGCGTCGCAGTGATTTTCCTCAAAGCGTCCAAATGCGAAAATTATTATATTTTTTGATGTCTCTTGCTTTATACTTTACAAATATGGTCTTATGTTTTTATTAAACCCTTTAGTTTTGGAGAAAAACCCAAAAAAAAACCTCTTTTCAATACTCCTTCCATAGTTTTTGCGTGTGTGTGGTGCTTCTGGAGTAAGGTTGGGAAACTGGATTTTTGAAGACCTTCCAGGGGGTGTTTTCTCAGTTTCAAGGTTGGGATGGATATAGGACACATAGGGCTACCTAAAATAACCTTTATATTTGTTGGAAGAGGCCTTAAAGTCAACCAAAATCACCCTCAAATTGGCATGATGCTTTTGGTAGGATGCGCAACGCTTCTACCAACTGGTGCAACACTTTTGTCTTGGATTCCTTTTGGATAGTTTTCCTACCAAAAATGATCCAAATTTTGATGGTGTAGTTGTCCCATGAGGTATATTATTTTATAAGAGAGTTTTTATTAGCCTCTCATTGTGGAGGAATCATGTAATTAATCAAAGAGACATAGACTCCTAGTTATTAGCTAAATTTGGGGGGAGTGTTTCTAACTTCCATGGGAACTAGGAAATGACTCATATATTGCATTTATGATATATTTTGGATCCAATTTTGAGCCAATGACGTGTCATGAATTATATTTTCCATATGTATTCCAATTAAAGTCATTTTAGAGTTGCATAGTTGTTATTTGCGGTGTGGAGCTATTGTACAATTGTTTTTCCAGTGAAATCAAAGACATGTTGTAGCTATAATATTTGGACTCCAGTGGTATTATTTTGAGCATTATTTTTTCTATGTAACCTCATCAATTTGAATGTTATGTTATATTTCCATCAAGTGTATGCTTCTGTATGTAAACCTTATGAGTCTATGAACATAAATCTTGCTTTCCATGCTCTGTTTTATAAGATTTTCAAGAATGTGTTTCTAATCTTCTAATGAATGAATTCATTTAAAATGCTCATTTTGACTCTCTCTCTCTTTTCAAACCCTATACACAATGAAAAATTAGGTATGTTATTAATTATACTTATTGGGCCTCATCCTTGCCTCTACAACTGAACCTTTGAAAGAAAACCTAAAACCTATACCTAGTTCTGTGACTGTCATTCCTATCCAGCAAAAACTAAAAAAAAAACTGTAATTCATTGAGCTTATACCTAGCCTGATATAATTACATTAAAATTCATCTCATTAGCTATAAAAGTGAAATTGAGAGATCTCTCTCTAGTTTTGGTAGGGCTAGCTACCAGACCTAAATATTTGTTTGAGGTTACCTGCTTTAGTTTCATTCGTAACCTTGGGAAGCGGGGGGGAGTGATAATTTTTTTTTGTCATTGTCAGGGAGAAAAGGTTAAATATTTCCCTAGAAAGAATGAAAAATATTAGCTCTAATTGTTGATGGTGAAAAATGGCTAGGAAAAATAATTTTGTGCATCTTTCACCTCGCGACTGCAGTGTCGAAGAATCCAAAAGTTCAGAGTTTTCATGGCGACTTTGTCAAAAACCAGTAGCTTGAAGAACTTCTTGTTGAACTCACTGATATCAATATGGATTAAGATTTTAGAAGGTATGATCCTATGGATAGATCTCTTATCTCTAGTTTTCGAAACCTGATGCCTCATGTTGATTGGTTAACCTATCTGCCTAAATTTAAAGGTCAAGAAGGAGATGATGCTACTTTGCATTGGATTAAGTTTCATATGCACATATGTAGACTAGAAGTTGTAATTCATGAAGAATGATTGATGAAGATATCTATGGAAACCTTAGAAGAAAGAGAAAGGTTTTGGTATGAGAACTTTCCATTTGATAGTGTATTTTCTCTTAAATATTTCTATGTAGAATTTTGTATAAATTATAAAGAAAACCACCCTTCTCTTGTGCTAGTAGAAAAACTTTGTGGAAACCTTGATGATCTTATTAAACATATGGGGATTGACATTCATGATAAATATTTAATGTCTTATGAGATTAAATAAGCTTGGTTTCACTTATTTTCTGATCAGGAGGAAATATAAGAGGTTTTTTGCCATGACATTCAGGTAGATTCTCAATGGACAACAATTTATATAGCTCGAAATGAAACTGAACAAATTGTCAAGGATCAAGAAGAGAACAATGAAAGAGAAGAGTTTGTTCTAAATTGTCTTGCAAAATAAGACTGTTTTCATGATAATTTCCAGCAAACTGATCATGATAGCCTTAAATACCTTTTGAAAAAAAAACTATCTTCAGAAGAGTAGAAAAAATGGGGTCACAATATAATCCTAGCCAACCTAATAGTAATAACGTACAAGCACAATAATAACAATAGTGGGATTTATGGGGCACAATAATAACAACATGGGGACAACATGGGAAAAAAAATAACAATATTGGGGCTATAAGAACAATGAAAATAAGGGCATACACTAGTATTATAGGGATTTAACATGCCCCTCTCCTTCAAACAAGTGTTATCCTAAACACTTGATTATTTCTAGATGTTTTTGTATAAAATTCTCATCCTCCCATTTGGAATATTCAATGCATAAGTTCTTCCACTTGCTGAGATACCCTGAAATGGATCGATTTAATATTTTTTGAGTTCCTTTTTCTGTGACTGCTTCAGAACATCTTTCGCTGCGATGTTTATCTTCCTGTTGTTTCATTCGATTTTGCACCAAAGTTAGGTTATCCTTTGAGAGTTGGAGAACTTGTTGTTGATGCTCGATGTGATATTCCACTACTTTATCGTCCATATCATATTTCATTTGATCCTTCAAACCTTCAAAATTAGCCTCCATTTTTTATTTTAAACCATCTATGCCTTCTTTGATTACTCCTTGTAAGATGAAAATTTGTTGCACTTGGTACCGTAATTTTGATATATCATACTGCAATTATTCCTCTTCATGCATCATAGTAGAGCTTTCTGAGGGCTTAATGGGTGTGGAATTATTTTTGGGAGGAATTATATAACTCAATATGGATATCTACGCTTCAATATTCTCTTGGAATCACTTCAAACTTATTTTTCAAACAAATGTTATGCAAAATTGTTTAAAAAATACATACATTTTTGTTGCTTTTTAGGAGGTCTATATTGAACCTGATTTATCGCTATTATTTTAGATCTTCAAGATCTGAATTTATGTCCTGTATTTTCCCTCTGAGTCCTCTTTCCAATGCAAGATGTATGACCTAACTTTGATTCTTCAAGAAAAATTTATGCCTAATCTCTCGCAATGACGTAATTATGGACTAGGTCAGTAGAGCGAACTTGTACGACGCGCCATGTGTCACTATTTCCTTCTTTGGCTCTGAAATTGATACAAAATAAACTAAAATACATGTATGTTCGACCACTTTTTACAGAATTCCAATCCAATGCTCAGAGAGAGAGTTATGACAGTTTTCCCAAGGTCAACTCTTTGAGTTTAAATTCAGGAGCCTGCAAAAACCCGAACTTCCACAGATCATATCTCTCATAATATTGCAAACCAAGATCTCAAATTTTTGCATGAAATTCCTCCGAGTTTCTTCAAAAATGTTTTTTTTTAGATTTTGAACCTTCGTAGAAAAACTATTATAGGTGAAATTCCATCACGATCTGTTATAGAAAAACCTTAGAATCCAAAGCTCGGATACCAAATGTTATGAAACCAGCTCCAAAAGATAAGAAAAGAGATATAAATGCCTTAGAAGTCAGCCACTCTAAGGGGGAAAACTCCTTTACATTACATAACTGAATAATTCATAGATGATACAAAGGAAATAACCTCCTTTCTATGTAGGAGTCCACGGGGTCACAATATAATCCTAGCCGACCTAACAATAGTAATGTACAGGCATAACAATAACAAGAGTGGATTTTATGGGGCACAATAATAACAATATGGGGACTACATGGGAAAAAAAATAATAATAATGGGGCTATACTAACAATAAAAATAAGGGGATACACTAGTATTATAGGGGCATATCACAAACAATGTCTTCTTTGACTGAAGATAGTATTAATCAACAACCAATTGATGAATATCACAATCATTCCCTTGAATTATATGAAGGTATTCAACCATGTTTAGGAGACCAAGACATTGATGAGAAGTTCCACTTTGATTCTTCTTCAAAAATTTCATTTCTTAAATTTTTGTTTTAAGAGGAAACCTTTTCATCTATATGTTCAGAAATTTTTGAAGACTAAGAGCACACTGTTGCTGAAATTCATCATGAAGAGTAGCCAGTTGCAATAAAAGGATGTTTCTAATTGATTCCTCCAAATCAAAAAGAGCTAATTTTCCAGGATCTCGTGGAAAATTTGTTACAGCCAGTGATGAAGGTCAATGTTGGAGCATTCATTGATGAAGGTGATCAGACTCAGTACATAGACAAACAAATAGTTTGGAAGGAGGTTTGTTTTCCTATTTTAAATCATCCAGAAAATATTATGTTTCATATCCTTCATGATCCTTTGTTCAATTTGTTGCAGCCATATAGGAAGATGAATCCTCTCATATTTATGAATAATGAGCAAATGTTCAATGGACACTTTGAGCTACCTATCATTTATTTCTTTTGCCTGCTCAAGGAAAGTGTGAACAAGATTCAACTAAGTAGCCATTGGCTAGATTGGTTACACTAGAGGGATCATATCACATGATTTTATATATATATATATATATATATATATATATATATATATTCAAAAGGTGGATGGTTATCATCAAGATTTTAAGCCCTAGGTGAAGGCCCTAAGATCTCGATGGTCTGCTGCCATTAGTAAGTTTAGTGAGTAGTCTATTTTTTGAGTCAAAGTCAGTTTTTGTTTCAGTTAGTCATTTGAGTGTTTAGTGTTTTATTTTTGAAACCATTTCCCAATGGATGAGGCTACCTGATCTACGGTGTTCTCGAAACCTCCTGAAGGAGCTGCCATCCCCATTTGGAGCCAATGTTAGTGTCTAAATGTTCAGTGATCAAATTCCTCTTCCAGGTTTACTTGGTAGTGGTTTTAGGTCAAAATTTCATGTTTTCAAACAAAATATCAAATAACTTTTTTTTCACTGAATGTTGTCTAGGTCTAAAATGATACTCCCTTCACACCATTCATGGTCATTATCATCTGAAAGGTCATGTCATCCATTATCACCTAGGGTCATAGGTCAATCAACATGCATCCAACTAAGTCATGGTCTAGGTCTTCTTCTTTTTTCGCCACCATAATGTCAAATCATGTCATGAAAGAAGACGAAAAGAGTCATTTTAACCATACAAATCATCCCCATTGGGATTTAGTGAAGGTAGGTAATAAAAAAATACAACTTTTAATTTTTTCAAGAAGTATGCTACAGGGTCAAAAGAGCTTCTCTCTCTTGCTCAGAACTCTCCACAGCTATCTAAAGATTGGCAATTTACTACATTTCTTCCTTTCATGTTCCAAGAAACCCTTAGAAGGGTGATTTCATCATTGCTTAAGTTTCAAAGGCTTCCAAGTCAATAAATGCTCATTCCTCACCTTTCATTCAACTCAATTTCTTCAGAAAATGGTGGATTCCCTCTTCTAGGTTTTTCAACTACATTTTTGGTTTCATTGATGTTTGACTTGATCCAGTTGGAAAACCACTAGTTTCATCACCTAATAACCTTAAAACATCATTCATATACCTTACCAAATCACTACATATCACTCATACCTCTCATTTACACTCAAACCCTAGTTCTCACTATGCTTTTGCCAGGATACTAGGTAAACTCTGTGTTTAGGCCCTTTTGCCCTCTTTCCCTTGTACATTTTCAAAAAATCCACCTGTAATATGTTCCTAACACACTACCCTATCTCCCCTATTTTTCATATTTTTCCCTAACTCCTATCCCCTCCATTTCACTCCCTAAACTTGTTGCCCCATTTTCCCCTGTATTCCTAGTTTTCACCCTTCCTTTCCTACATACCAAGCTAGAGTTTATTTTAGCTGGAAAACATCATGGAAAGTGAGATGTAATATTCCTAAAATTAGCATGCAGCTAATGGGAATATTGAATTTTGTTTCTTGCATTTATTAGGTGAATAAATGGGGGAAAGAAACCCATACTTATCTTGTATTAGCATAAAATCCCGCTTGGTGTGAAAAGGGGACATCTTAGTAGTTGGATTTTGCACTTTCCATGTATGAATAGGAAAAGAATCATGTTGATTCAGTCAAGTTGACTAAGTCAACAACACAGTATGGAAGAGTAGCCTTGATGGAGCTACAATGCAATTTTGGAGGGAAAGTGATCACATGGTGTTGGAAACCCTAATAGGTGGGACCCAAGGTGAGGACTCTCATAAACCTTATAAAGAAGAAGATAGCGGACATTTGAGGTTAGCTTATGGGTTATTTATTTTTGGTCTGCTTAGAATATTGAACATTCTCTTGCTGTTTAGCAGAGTTGCAGTGCTATTTAGCACAAGGCATTTCTGCTTAGGGATTCCTTCTCCTTCCTTGAGAGGATTCTTGGAGGAGAATTTTTAAGCAATTTTCCACATCCAGGCTTGAGGCTAAGAATCCTCCATCAGCTATAGCATTATTCCTGTAGCAGGAAATGTTGTGTTGTAGTGGAAGACTTACAACACCAGATTCTGGGCTTATCTTTCAGAGGAGGGAGCTCCCCTTTCTTTGCAAGATATGTAAAGGATATTTTCGAGCATATTGGACATCGTTTCATGTGGCCAAATCAGCTTCCATCACTTACAGCACAATTCTCTGAAGGAACTGCATCATTTTTCCCAGAGTTGCAATAGCAGGGTTTGAACCCTTGCTTGTGAGCTTGCTCCTTGGAGGAAGGGCCAACCCTTCTCCCGGAAAGCTCTGTATTTCATTCTTCTTCTGTCATTTGTATATTTCAGCTACATTTATACATTGCTGCAGTATAACTATGTTTTTCAGATATAGATCTGCAGATATGCACTTTTATACATTGTACTCTCATGAAACCCTTGCTGGGTTAATCTTATTTTTTATAAAAAGGAAGGAATCTACATTTTCTCAGCCATTGGATGATTGTAGTCTCCAGATCTATTATTTCTCATTATTTTCTGCATAAAATCTCATTAGAATAACGTTGTTTCATGCTTCAATAATTTTTGTTAAGAAAGATCACGGGGTTTGGTATTTGAGTCATATTGATTTGGGGAGATCTGTTTATGTTGGTTAGATTGATTTGTTTCAATTCCAATTCTGGATGTGAGTTGTATGAACTCTATTCTAAGGGATCCAAGTCCCATTTCTCACAAGAATAGCTTTATTTTCTGAAGACATATGTTTTATGCCCTATATTGTTTCATTTCCCCACTTTGGAAGGAGTGTATAGGCCATATTCTTGCTGATGTTCACTCATTTTCTAGTGAGATGTTCTCTTAAATATTATGAGCTTCTTTACAATGCTATGATCATGATTTGCTGAAGCTCCAACTTAAGAATTTCTTATGATATTCTTATTGTTGTATAAATTCCCTATTTTGGGATATTATAGTGGTATCAAAGCTGCCATCTTGGCTCAACTCGTGGATTTTAGATCCAATATAGAAGATAAGAAGAAGAGGATATCAGAATGATGGAGAGGATGAGATTACTCTCATCAATTTTTCAGATCTAAGAAGAGCCTCTCCAAGGAGGTTCACCAGATGAAAGAAGAAAGATGCAATGAAACTCCTAGAGGGTTTCAAGAAGGAGAAAGCTGCAGTGAGACCTCTAGAAGTTTCAAGAGGAATAATAAGATCCATGCACTTCATATTCTCATAAAGGAAGTGAAGAGTAAGAAGACCACTTTGAACATGAGATCCTGAGTGGATATTTGATAGAGTAGAAGTGCCAACCTAGAGCTTTCAAAGAGACTCTAGATCTTCATAGGTTTATTCAAATGAAAGAAGAAAGAAGGCCATACAGCAATAGGATGGTGAAGGGAAATAGGTTTCTACTCTCCACTTTTCATGGATCACCCAGATCTACAACAAGGGTTTGGGTTATGAAATTAGAAGCATTTTTCCTACTACATATAGTAGTGGAAAAAGAGGCTGTGGAGATCTCAGCGCTGCACTTGGAGGGTAAGGCAAGCTCTTGGTGGTTCAGCCATGTGAGTCATGCAAGAGTATCTACTTTTGCAGATTTCACTCAAAGGGTGATTAGAATATTTGACAGTGAGAGATCAGAGAAGAAGGAGACCTCATCCCCACTTGAGGAGACCTTTATCAGCATTGTCACATTCATGAGGGGGCAGCCATCCATATCAACAGTTAGATCAACCAACACATTGAAGAGAGGAACTCTTGCAACCATACAAGATGTTACCAAGGCTCACCAAGGTATACATGCATTTCCATTTCCTATCATTTCAGAAAACCTTATGGGAAACCTTGGAAATTTGTCCTCACATGGTCAAGGATCAAAACACATTGCTGAGGTGGAGCAACAGGCTTGCACTGCATTGTGTTACCTTGGTTTAAACAAAGGAGGAATGAAAATTCATTCCATTTCACCCCTATTGAGTTGCATGCAGCATGAGGAGTTAGGGTGTAATATTTTGGAGGGCATAAGGAGTGTTGTGCAACTTTCTGATGATTTTTTACTTTCATCACACTTGGATCCTGTTGGATTCAAGAGGATCGTTGATGAGAGGTATTTTCTAAAAGATCTCAAAGGGGTTACATTTCAACTTCCCATGAGATGTAAGTAAAAAAATATACTTTGGGAGATTGGTAGTCTTCACTGGGAATATTCCAAGGGGGAGAATGATTAGAGGCCTCCACATTTGGATGAATGGAGGTGGATGGATAGCAAGAGGTTGGTGAACCACTTGCAGATCTATGACACATGGCCGTAAGAAGAAAAGCTGCACTGGCTACTCTTGAGAGATTTTGGCCATATTGGGTCATACCCGTTGTCAAGAGGTATGTGGTGGATGGAGGCATGGCATGGCAGCCATATGATAGAACAAAAGAATAATTGTTTGTATGGGGCATCATACAAGGCAACCATCATGATCTTACTCTATGGCTTGTATGAGGGAGAGATGAGGGAGCAGCAAGAGTTGTTTTTGTTGTGGTTACACTTGGGGGAGTATGGGCATAAATGTTCCCATACTTATCATAATATTTCTAGAGAGAAGGAAGGCACATTCAAAGTGCAAGGAGGCTACCCTTCAGCATTCGAGGATTATGAGAGGCTTCCATATAGGATGAAGATCTTCTCACATAACAGCATGATGGTGGATGGATTTGGCATATGGAATATCAAAGGGAGGAGTCATAGAGCCTTATTACTAAGGCCTACAATGCTGTCACTTGGGAGTATGTTCTTATTGATGGGGTGTTCCAAGAAGAGTATGCCTCCCTTCTCTTTGCAGATTTTTATGAGGAGATTCTCATGGGAGGACTCATTCAGGGACCTCACTTTCAGCCTACTCACCATGCATGGTAAGAAATACATTTCTGTACTTGTTGATTAGTCCATTGAGTATTTGTATTTTCTCACCATATATGAACAGTGCATTGCTCCAGAAGAGAGCAAGAGTATTTTTGGGTCTCATGGTCACTTTAGGGCCAATCTTTGTAATGTTAGTAGCCCATCTATACATGAATTTGGGCAAGTGTATTGTTATTTTGATCATGTACAGTTGATATCCATTGCTTCTTACTATCCCATGGTGGAGGAGAAAACATGCACAACTTGTAACATATTGGAAAACCACTTGCCACATGATATTCTCAAATAGAAGTTGGGGAGACTGCGCAATATCCACTTGGAAAACCATTTGTACCACCCAAATTTGCACACAACCTTCAACATTTTTCTGATTTGGATGCCATATGGTGATGATGTGCCATTCATATTGTATCTAATGGTTTGGGTTAGCATGGATCATGACATTGGAGAGAGGATCCTTGGAGACTCAATCTTCCTCTTTCCACTTGAGGGCAACCATGTTGCAGCCCAAGATCAACATGCCCTCTACACTTATCATAAGTGGAGAGGTGGATAGCATGGGATAGGCCCTCTTTCCTATCATGTTCATCCATACAGACCACCTACACTTCATGAGACAAAGGTGGAGGAGATTATTCATGAGTTTCCATGTTGGAGGGTGACTCATTTTATATGGATGATAGCTTGGGGGTGGAGGTTTCACTTGGGAATGAATGTTTCCCATGCATTTCAAACTCCATGCCTTGAGAGGATCCCTAGACAGCACATAGTTGTCTCCTTGAGTATTTTACTTTTGCATGAAGATACCCATTTGGGATATATACCAAATGATAACTTGTATGCTTGGGATTGACAGTATTGAGTTTCATTATTGAGATGCCATCTTATTCTTTGGGAGAGCTCATCATATGAGGATGCTACAAGAAGAGGGAAGGAGACTTTCCAGTTCTATCCCTACACTTTCTTGAGGAAAAGCAACATTTGGGAGGGGAGGACTATAATATTCCTAGAATTAGCATGCAGCTAATGGGAATATTAAATTTTGTTTCTTTCACTTTGTTGAGGAGGTAAATCCCCTCTGTGGACAGAGGCGATCCCTACTAGCCCAGATCGGGTCTAGCAACAATCAAACATGCTACAGTGCAGGTTCCTAATTGTAAATAAACCGACTTGCGAGGAAGGCTTACCTAGAATCCAACGCTGTCGTTTGTAGAAGAGGTGGTGCTCCCGTTCCTTCGCCCTGGCAGATCACAACCCTCACGATCTCCGTGATCGGACACCTGCACATGCAAGAAACAACACAAATGCAAGCATAAAATCCAGTGCATACAACTATATATCAGTCGAAGAGGATATAACTCATGAACATGATCAAGAACAAGAGTGGAACCATAACCGATAGTCGCTTATCCTTAAAGAGTCAAAAGAAGAATACAACCATAGCTTCGACGCAACATTCCCCTTTAGTGGGTCGTCAGCACAACATGTCTCAGAAAAGCTTATTAGGGATGGGACAAGCCTCTCTCTCCAGATACTTGGAAATAGTCTCCTTGCTTGGATTTGGCCTTAGGGAATCAAGAAGGCTTTTGCAGCATGAAAGCTCTTGGGAACTTAGAAATTCTTCCACTCTTTGGAACTAGCTTACAAATGGAAATGGGCAAGATTTTATAGAAGGAGAAAGGGGAGTTGGGATCCCTATAATTATGGGATTGGCCCTATCATCAAGGAAGCTTCCATGAGAGGTGGCAAACCACTTCCTCTCCATGGAGATCCGTAGCCAAACCTCCCAACTCAAGATAGAAATCAGCCCAGTAATTTGTTAGGATGCAACTTCCGCCTTTTATTTTTAAAAAACACCTCTTAATATGGTTGGTGCAGGTACGGATCTATGACAGAGCGCTAATTGGCGTGCCCTCTTTGGAGGATTTCCCTCTTGGCGCGAGGGCTGAACTATGGAACCACGCCAATGGAAAAAGAGCTATTTTTAGGGTTTTTTGTAGGGAGATGTCTTTAGGGCAATTAAAGCTCATCTTCAGAGGGATGCAATGAAAGTATTTTCAAGCCTTAACTCTGCCCACAGGTCAAGGAATGAGCCCTCCAATGTGTGGGATGGGGATTGTATGGACGGTGACAAATTGCTGTGTAACAGATGCCCCCTAAAGCATGAGGCCCGAAAGAGAGAGAGAGGGGTGAAATGCTTTACGAGAACATGTCGACCAAAAACACCGCCATCAGAAAACCTGCGGAGCGAAGTACAACTGATGTCTCAGATACATGATATATATGCGTGGTATGGGCGCAGCCATCCATAACAGAGTGTACAATAATCTAGATCCAAGGCATGGACGCAACCATCCAATGAAGATCGATAAATAGACTCAGGTATGGTCGTAGCCATCCAATCAGTGAGTCATGTAAATAATCATAATAATCCACAATGTCGCAGCCTGGATTACAACAGACACAATCCAGGGTCTTGTGCTCCATCTCGACCCGAACAAAGTACAAGTTCAAGCATGCGGATAAGTGACCTGAAGTCGAACATGCAAGAACATCGTCTGATTACCAGCCAATGATGAAAGCTGTTAACAGACACGAGAGGAACCACCAATAATGACAATGGCCCTCAAGGTACTATAGGTACAATCTACGATGTGTGAATCAATGAGATGGTGTCGAACACCCGTAGAATCACTCAATCGGAGGCCAATGATGAAAGCCTCACGTCGAATGCGACGAACCTTCCATTGAGGCATGCAAGCTCCAAGGTACCATGAAAGAGTCTCTAGACCATCTTCCTGGATAATGAGCTGAAGTCGACAGGAAGTGACCTTGATCGAAGGTGGGCAATAATGTTTCCCACATCATCGACACGAGACAGAGGAACATAATGTTTTTGTGAATCGGGATCATATGAGAATCAGAGGAAGGTTGATACTTGCAGAGGTCAACTTCTCTTGAACATGTAAACGACACGACAGTGGACTTGGCAGTATTTGACATCAACGGATCAGAGGTCATGGTGACGAGGCAATGAGTAGATGAGAGGTCAAAAGGGATTATCCAAACCCACGGAGGCAAAGTGAAGAACGAGTTGAGATGTCCCCAACCCGACACGAATGCAGACAAGTGCCATGTTCAAGAGCGACATACTGCCGACACAACAACGATGATGGTTCCATTTTCCCCCACCATTTCTGGCGAGTACCCCAATTATTTTTGATAACAAGCTTGAAGGGGATATCATATGCTTGTAATATAAATCCGTCCTTCGGATGAATCCATCCTAGTACATTTAACGAGCCCTAGGAAGGAGAAACTCGGATACCGTCATTACGACTGAATCCAATGTCATCAAGGTTTAACGAGTCTGACAAAGGAAGAACTCGGCATATTCTCATGTTTAGAGAGTTTGAAAAGACAGCGGAAAAGTAAACTCCAACAGTCCCTTTTTGTAAGTAGTTCCTCAGATCCGAAAAGGTAGAAAACAATATCTGAGAAAACCTCCTAGTCGCGATAGGCTAGGGTATTCCTTTTTCGTAAATAATCCATCCCAGCCTGAAAAAGGGGTAAACGTATACTGGGTAGATGTCGATTCGTGTCCACTTTAACGAGATCGAAACGACAAGGGACTCGGCAATCTTTTCATTTTTAGAGAGTCGTAAAAGAGCTAAAAGTTGACTCCTCCTGGAGGAATGAGTGGTATAAAGGGAAGCAACTGGTTCCGGTAATGGTGGAACTGCTCAAAACAACTAAAGGTCAAGAGGCTGGCTAACAAGACCACTCATCGCAGCGGTTCCTCAGGAACGGGTAAAACAACCAAGTGAAGGCATATGATCGGCCAAGTAGATAGTGACGATGGAGTGAGAAAACCAAGGCTCATCTGGAAATCAAAAAACTTTGCTTGAAGTTGGTTTCATTTTTACACAAGCTTGAAACGGAAACAAACTATGCTTGAAAAAGTAAGCATGCCCCCTAGCATGGTGACTCAATTCGAGGTACATGCCCCCCAAGCTTCAGTCCATGCACCTGAGTAAACAGATGGAGGGAGTGAAGGTTCAAGTTACGAGATCAAGAGAAAGACTCGACTGGGATATTACGAGATCTGATCAGAGACTCGAAATGAACAGGAACATGTTTCATTATTTTAATGAGGTTGACACATTAAAAGAACTATCCTCGGACACCCTTGTTTAATTTTTTAAGGAGCTTGACACAAGACAAGGAACTCTGCTCCGACAACCTTGTTTCATTTTTTAGGGAGCTTGACACAAGACAAGGAACTCTGCTCTGACAACCTTGTTTCATTTTTTAAGGAGCTTGACACAGAAAAGGGAACTCTGCTCCAACCAGCTTGTTTCATTTTTTAAGGAGCTTGACACAAGATAATGAACCATGCTCCGACGACCTCATCATAATGAACAAGAAGTCATCGCTCCCAAGAGTTCCACTCCTAATGGAAGGAAAACATCCTGGAAGTCAGGACCCAATGCCCCCAGCACCTGATGCACAACGGCACTATCACTGGGTACAGGCATGGGGTAGGTAGCCACATAGTTGACCTGCGGTGGGGCAGATACAACGGGTGGATAAAAACCAGGAAGGGATGATGGCGGGCCAGCTGCCACATCAGGACCAAAGAACGAAAGCTGATCAATGGTCACGATCCGTCCTTCATGTGGAAAATAGACCACACGAAAAAGGGAGGAGAAAAGCGCTCCCATGGCATAGGTGTAATCACGCCCCAAGAGCAGATTGAAATCCAAGGGGCCTAGAACAACTATCACGTCCATATGGACAGTTTTACCTCCCAAAGTAACAAGTAACCTTGGAAGGATCCCCAATGGTTGAATCGTTCTTCTGTTAAATGCCAACATATTCTGCTTAACAGGCGCAAGCGGCGGCGAGCCAAAAGCTTTCCAAGTAGTTAAGGATAAAACACTAACAGAGGCGCCTTCGTCTATAATGGTGCTGGGTATGACCAGACCAAAATCCTGTACTGTGATCTCAAAAGGCACATAAGACGGAAGGCGGTATCCTGCAAATGGAATCCAATCAAAGGAAGCGACCAAACTACTTGGAGGGGCTACCATCGAACCGAGATGGTCTTCCCCTGGTGTTACGATCGAAGAAGGAGCATCCTCCACGACCTCCATCTCGAAGGCGGGAGGAGAATCCTCCGGAACCTCCATCATGGGAGGTGGAGGAGCAGCTTCTTGAGGTATGGGGACAGGAGAATCTTTCTCCAAGTCCGAGGAATCTGAAGAAACAAGAAGAACCTGAGGGATGTGAGGTCCACTCTCAATGGAAAATACCTGGTGCACCGCAGACGGGGCCAGCTCAACCGATCCCACGACCAATGGTTAGTCAGGGATGGATTCCTAAATCTGAATTTCCGATGGAGCGGGATCGACCAAGGATGACTCTTGACCAATCGTAGGATCAACTGGTGGCAGACTCAAAGACAACTGCTTATAACCAACCGGGAGGCATGGTGTAGAAACAATTAAGTTGTCCAAAACTCGCTTGGCTTCATCCATATAAGGACAAAGGTGAATGACATGGTGCCCTTCACACAACTTACAGGGATTGGTGAGCTTACCCTGCCTCTCAGGAGCCTTATCAGCACCAACTGATGATGTGCCCCCAACCTAGCTCCCAGAAGCCAAAGGCAATGGCAGGCGGCCATTGGACCATGCTTCGAGTACCTTGGGAATGCCAGGGAAATCTCGAAGAATATGGTCTCCCGTGCACAACATGCAAGGGAACTTGACTTTCCGTGGAGGGTTGGAAGGTTTATCAAGAGGAGACTTCTTAGGCGCAATAGCCGCAGAGCTAGCCTCTCCTTTATTGGACTTCTTCTTCTTTGTCTTCTTCTTCTTCTTCTTAGCCACCTGGTTACTCGAATCCAGACTTTCACTAGGCGAAGTAGAAGAGGAGGACGCAGAAACAGGTGAAGAAGGGGAGAGGTCCACCTTGGAATCAACATGATGTTGTTCAGGCGGAGGAACTGATTGACTAGTAACTAAGACATTTGGGACCACAGAGGTTGAAAACAACCAAACAGGCAACCCAACAGTTAACCCAGGAAGGGACAATGTCACCATATAAGGAGCACCAACATTTCCAAAGGGAGGAAAATGACCAGGATTCCCATCAGAGGGGATTCCTTGGTTGGTGAACTCCGAAAAAGTTTCCATTAGAAACGATCTTCAGAACAACACCCTAAGGAAACTAACTTTAACCAGGGATATTTCGTGGGCAGTTAATTTTTTAAAACATTGAAACAAAACTCTACCGTTTCATCTTTTAAGAGTCGAGAAACAGGAAAAAGGTGACTCTATCTCTTTCATATTGGAAACAAGCGTGAAAGGACAAGCGCTTGATGACCTTTTCAAATTTAAATAGTCATAAAAGATCAAAATGACTACTCAGGAATACTAGGCAAAAAGGTTGTACCAAATAACCGTGAACTGCAATATACACCTTGGTTTCAATAATGAAAGAGAAATCAACCAAGGACTTAACGTACGTGTAGGCAATCTCCCCGAATGTTGTGTCCATTGTATCATGGGTATAGGGCGGCAGACTCGGCTTCCTATGGATAAAGGATTGAAACCTAGAGGGGTCTCCCTTTATATACTCGATGGTACGGGGAGCACAAGTCCGTACTAGTGCTGTCTAAAGCCAAGAGGCGAACGACAACTACTAGGTTTAACGACGCCGGAACACGTCTCTAGCCTAGACCTTTAAATGTGTCGTTAATGTTTCAATGCTTCCTTAGGTAAATTGAGTAAATTTTATGGTTGATCTTCAATTATGTTTCAGTTTCAAGGCCCTACCATATGTCATATGACAATCTCCTGTATGCAGCTATATGAGAAAAGAAAACTTTCAATTCGATGAATGCTATCTAGTTAAGGGAAGAGCTTCAAACAATGATGCAACAAACAACAAAACTGAAAACGAAACTTTTCCAAACTAGATGACTTTCACTATCCAAAAGTATTCTAAAACATTCAACGAAGTGAATTATGCAATGTAATCTATGCAAAATTCTTTTTTCCGAAAATTATGCAATTGTAATCTATGCACAATTTCCTTTTCTTTTCAAATAATAAGAATGCACTCAATGCATTTTTCGATGAAATGAGAATCTACTTAATGCATGCTTTCAATGAAAGAGAATGCACACAAAGCGATTTCTAGCTTTCAATCATTAAACAATGTAATCTAAGTTCAATGATGGATCTCAAAAAATACTTTTCGATGCAATGTGATCTAATGCATTTAAACGAAAAGCAAACTATGAGACGAAAACTAAAATAACGCAAATCTCCTTAATGAAGGATGAATGCAAAAGAGATGTAAACAAACACTAAGAATGCAATCGTTGTTTCAAACACTTTGTAATGAAATCCCTCAAAAGGTGACAAAACATATGAGGTCAAACACAAAGAGGACTTCCAAAGCAAGAGATCAAAACAAGGCATTCATTCCCTTTTACATCAAACAATCATGGAAAGAAGATATCCCAAACAATCAGCAATGTAATCTATGCTCATTGAAGGAAAAGACCGGAAGGGAAAGACACACTGGTGAAGGATTTAGGGAAAAAGTCTCAATTTTCATACACCCTGAAATTGGCTCGACTTGTACATGGACAAGTGGCGCCAACTGGCGCGACTTGCTCACTGACAACTGGCGCCAATGGCCAATTGGCGCGGGTTGCTAACTGACAACAAGCGCCAACGTCTGAAAATGAAAAAACAAAGAATTTCTCCCAACCAAGACCAGACTCACCACTTCAAGCAGAATCCAAAACAAACCCAGAAGCAAAGTACTGACCAAAAGAAGCTTCCGAACAAGGGTAAACCCTAGCACCTACAGGAACTGGCGCAACTGTCTGGCTGTAATCCGTGCCAGACAGGGAATGGCGCGAGTGATGAACTGGCAAGCTGCGCCAAATGGCGCGACTGTCAAGGCTAAACTCGCGCCAATCAAGCCAATAATTAAAAGGTGAAAATTCGGAAAAGCAGAGGTCAGATCTGATCCTCTGGGGCTGACCCAAAAGCCAAAATCACAAAAAGAGACAATGAAGCAAGGAGGATCAAGAATTTGACCGGAAAAGAGAAGACAATGCTCCAAGTTGTTCAGTCCATAAACCAAACCAGAGATTGACTGAAGCAGCGTTGATCTACTCCGATAATGCAGAGCAAAAGCGTTTCGAGGGCTATCTGGCTGTACTTCAGACTCCGTCTATAGCTTACAAATCAAACAACAAGCTGAGTCCCCAGTGGAGTCGCCAAATTGTTGAGGAGGTAAATCCCCTCTACGGACAGAGCCGATCCCTACTAGCCCAGATCGGGTCTAGCAACAATCAAACACGCTACAGTGCAGGTTCCTAATTGTAAATAAACCGACTTGCGAGGAAGGCTTACCTGGAATCCAACGCTGTCGTTTGTAGAAGAGGTGGTGCTCCCGTTCCTTCGCCCTGGCAGATCACAGCCCTCACGAACTCCGTGATCGGACACCTGCACATGCAAGAAACAACACAAACACAAGCATAAAATCTAGTGCATACAACTATATATCAGTTGAAGAGGATATAACTCATGAACATGATCAAGAACAAGAGTGGAACCATAACCTATAGTCGCTTATCATTAAAGAGTCAAAAAAAGAATACAACCATAGCTTCGACGCAGCATTCCCCTTTAGCGGGTCGTCAGCACAATATGTCTCGGAAAAGCCTGTCAGGGATGGGACAAGCCTCTCTCTCCAGATAATTGGAAATAGTCTCCTTGCTTGGATTTGGCCTTAGGGAATCAAGAAGGCTTTTGCAGCATGAAAGCTCTTGGGAACTTAGAAATTCTGCCACTCTTTGGAACTAGCTTGCAAATGAAAATGGGCAAGCTTTTATAGGAGGAAGGGGAGTTGGGATCCCTATAATTATGGGATTGGCCCTATCATCAAGGAAGCTTCCACGAGAGGTGGCAAACCACTTCCTCTCCATGGAGATCCGTAGCCAAACCTCCCAACTCAAGATAGAAATCAGCCCAATAATTTTTTAGGATGAAACTTCCGCCTTTTATTTTTAAAAAACACCTCTTAATATGGTTGGCGTGGGTACGACTCTATGACAGAGCGCCAATTGGCGCGCCCTCTTTGGAGGATTTCCCTCTTGGCGCGAGGGCTGAACTATGGAACCGCGCCAACGGAAAAAGAGCTATTTTTAGGGTTTTTTGCAGGGAGATGTCTTTAGGGCAATTAAAGCTCATCTTCAGAGGGACGCAATGAAAGTATTTTCAAGCCTTAACTCTACCCACAGGTCACAGAATGAGCCCTCCAATGTGCGGGATGGGGATTGTAGGGACGGTGACAAATTGTTGTGTAACACACTTAGTAGGTGAATAAATGGGGGAAAGAGACCCATACTTATCTTGTATTAGCATAAAAGCCCTCTTGGTGTGAAAAGGGGACATCTTAGTAGCTGGACATTGCACTTTCCATGTATGAACAAGAAAAGAATCATGTTTATTTAGTCAAGCTCACTAAGTCAATGGCGCAGTATGGAAGAGTACCCTTGATGGAGCTACAACGCAGTTTTGGAGGGAAAGTGATCACATGGTGTTGGAAACCCTAATAGGTGTGACACAAGGTGAGGAGGCTCACAAAAATTATAAGGAGGAAGATAGCAAACATTTGAGGTTAGCTTATGGATTATTGATTTTTTTTCTCCATAGAATATTGAGCATTCTCTTGCTGTTTAGCAGAGTTGCAGTGTTGTTTAGCACAAGGCATTCCTGCTTAGGGATTCCTTCTCCTTCTTTGAGAGGACTCTTGGAGGAGAATTGTTAAGAAATTTTCCATATCTAGGCTTGAGGCCAAGCATCCTCCTTCAGTTACAACATTATTCCTGTAGTAGGGAACGTTGTGTTGCAGGGTGTTGCAGTGGAAGACTTACAACACCAGCTTCTGGGCTTATCTTTCAGAGGAGCGAGCTCCCATTTCTTTGCAAGATATGTACAAGAGATTTTAGAGCATATTGGACATCTTAGAATGTGGCCAAATTAGCTTCCATCACTTATAGTGTAGTTCTATGAAGTAATTGCGTCATTTTTACCAGAGTTGCAGTAGCAGGGTTTGAGCCCTTGCTTGTGAGCTTGTTCCTTGGAGGAAGGGACAACCCTTCTCCTGGAAAGCTCTGTATTTAATTATTATTCTGTAATTTGTATATTTCAGCTACATTTATATAGTGATACATTATAATTTCATTTTTCAGATCTAGATCTGTAGATCTTCACTTTTATACATTGTACTCTCATGAAACCCTTGCCGGGTTAATATTATTTTGTATAAAAAGGAAGGAATCTCCATTTTCTAAGCCATTGGATGATTTTAGTCTCCATATCAATTATTTATCATTATTTTCTGCATAAAACCTCATTAAAATAACACTATTGCATGCTTCAGCAAGGTCATGGGGTTTGGGCTTATTTGAGTCATATTGACTTAGGGAGATCTATTTATGTTTGCTATATTGATTTTTTTCAGCTCCAATTCTGGATGTGAGTTGTATTAAGTCTATTATAAGGGATCCAAGTCCTATTTCTCACAGGAATAATGTTATTTTCTGAATATAGTTGTTTTATTCCCTATATTGCTTCATTTCCCCACTTTGGAAGGAGTGTATAGGCCATATTCTTGCTGCTGTTCACTCATTTTCTGATGAGATGTTCTCTTACATCTTATGAACTACTTGAAAATTCTATGATCATGATTTGCTGAAGCTCCAACTTAAAAATATCTTAAGATATTCTTATTGTTGTATAAATTCCCTATTTTCGGATATTACGTGAGAAGAGAAAGGCCAATAAGGGAGGTCAAGTGTCTAATTTTGAGCCAAATTAGACCCATGGCATCATTTTTAGAGCTTCGTGATAATTTTCTAGGGTTTACATTACACACAGGTACATTCCTACTCGAAAAGTAATTTATGAAGAAATGAAGATGAATTTTACAAAAGTGAACAAGGATTTTGTCAATAATAGGCCAAAGAAAAGAAACCTCCTTCATATTATCCACAGGTGTTATTATTTGACAAAAATTCCCAAAATACAATTTCTCTAGGTAATTTTCTGCAGTTTTTGACAAGTTATCTTCAAGTCCATTTCTCAGGGGTTTGGAGCAGGGGTTTGCAGTGGTTGATGACTCCATTGTGTAGAAAGCATCCTAATATTTCCAAAAAAACCACATGAAGCCCAGAAATACTCTGGTAAGGCCTCCAAATCCCATCTCAAAGTGGCATAATGCTTCCACTAAGAGTGCATTACGTTTCTGCAAATTTTTCTAACTAACTTCAAACTTGGATTCTGAACAAATGGAAAAGTATTTTGGAAAACTGGATGAAATGTTTGTTCATGACATGAAAAAGAAAAATAACATATTTCAAGTTTGAAAAAAAAATTATGGTTATAGAGATATTTATCTATATTAAAGCCTTATTTTTGTAGAAAACGTTTTGGAAAATTTTGGATTTTTTGGAATTTTGACAATTTCGGGTGTCCAGAAGCATCTCTCAGTGGTGCGATGCTTTTCCGCAGAGCCTCCAAATGAGGAATGTTTTCTATGGTTGGATCTATATTTCCTTCTAATTTATAGATATGGTCCCAACTTTTGCTAACACCCTTCAGTTTTGAGAAAAACCTAAGAAACAACCTTTTTTTCATGCTCTTGCCACTATTTTTACCAGTGTGCGGTGCTTCTAGAGTAAGGTTGGGAAAATTTATTTTTTAAGGCCTTCCAGTATTTACTTTTTCAGGTTCAAGGTTTTGATGGATAGATCAGACACATGGATACCTAGCCTAGCTTTCATATTTGTAGTAAGAGGCCTCACAACCAGCCAAAATCACCCTCAAAATGGCGTGACGCTTCTGTTGGGTGGTGTGATGCTTCTGCTAACTGGTGTGACACTTCTGTCTTCAATTCCTTTTGGAAAGTTGTCAAGCTAGAAGTGATCCAAATTTCGAGGGTGCAGTTGTTCCACGAGGTGTATTTTTGGATAAGAGAGTTTTTTTAGCCTCATTGTGGAAGAAGGAGGTAATTAATAAAGGAGACATACAAGAAAAAAGAAATAAGAAAAACAAAAAATAGAGAAAAATAATAAATGGGATTTATAAAATATATATGAAAAAATAAAAAAATGTGAAATCCCAAATTATGAGCGAGCTAGTTCAAATGTCGTCGTGATTAATTTTGTTTTAATTGTGTGAATCCTTTTATTAGTTAAATAATGATAGAATAATTAATAATTTGTAAATAAAGTTAACTTGATTTGATGTTTTGTCTGCTTGTGATAAATATCATGCGAAAATCAATGATAAATATCCCCATCGTCTTGATCAACGACAAGGGATGCATTTGGGACTCCCCTGCGCTAGTGATGTTTAACTTAGGGGGGAGTAGGGGGGGATCTGAAATTTTTTATTATTTGAAACCACCCAGGGGTATGTGTCCTTCCCACATCATTTCAGAACACCCCCTCCCCGCCCCCTCGACCCCCCCCCCCCCCCACCCCTCCAAAACATTTATAGCCCACCCCCAGAAAACCACCATTTCTCCTCTCCACTTCCACCATCACTTTCTCACACGTCGCCACTTGTATTTCTATCATTCACAGACACCATATTACCATCATTTACCTGGAAACGATGCCAATATGATAGTGTCCTTCGTAGGAAGTTCTAGGCTAATGAACCATGTCAATGCATATAAATATTGTTTTAATTTCTATTTGGATGAAAAATGCCTTAAATTGTTAATCAAATGTAAATCATAATTATTCCTGATAATATAGAAGGGTTGATTCCTCACCTTTAATATAATTAAGCTTTAAATTGTCTTTGAAAGGTAGAATTTAAGATGATATATATGCTTCATTAAACATTAGAAAAAAACATTTAACTTGTCATATACAGATGATGTGTCTAAAATCCTCTTACAATAAAACATAGAATATTTAAAGATAGCAGGAAGAAACAATTAATTCATGTAGAGGAATTAAGTAAAACAAATAGTTCTAGTTAATTAAACTTTGTAATTGATTATAATTTTTCAAGGGGATTTCAGAAATATTATTAATTAATCTTTCTTATCCATATTTTATATTAACTTTAGAAATGTGTAGAAATAAATAAATATGGAACATATTAAGAAAATTAGAAAAAGTTACAGGAAAACACAATTTGCTTCAAAATGAGTCCATAATCCTTTTATTAATCTCATATATAGTTAAAAGAATTACAATCATGTCGATAAGCTTTATCATAAGGGCTAAGCTTGTCATACTTAGAATTACAAAGTACTTATATATTTTCGTCAAAATATATGGACTTGAAATAAAAATTTATTATAAAAAAAAATTATCCATCTGATTTGGATTTTTTTACAAAAATAAAACTAGAAAATAGGAAATTTGAGCTAATCTAACATGTTGAATAGAATTCCAGGAACCAGAAACAAAATAATATCTCTTCAACTCTAGTCACCATCATTAGTCCTCAAATTATGTGCAATATATCAAATCAATTCATATTTCCTATTTTCTAGTTCTATTCTTGTAAAAAAAGTCAAATAAGTTGGATAAATTATCTTGTAATAAATTTTTATTTCAAGTCCAGATATTTTGATTAATATTTATATGTACTTTGTAATTCAAAGTATGACAGGTTGAACCCTTGTGATAAGATTATGGACATGATTGTAACTCTTTGAAATATTTATGAGATTAATAGAAGGATTCTAGACTCATTTTGAAGCAGATTGTGTTTTCCTATGAGTTTTTTTAATTTTCTTATTATGTTCCATCTTTATTTATTTCTACACATGTCTAAACTTAATAGAAAATATGGGTAACATAAAATTAAATATTAATATTTTTGAAATCCCCTTGTAAATTTATAATCAATTATGAAGATTAATTAAATGGAAATATCTGTTTGGCTGTAAAAGGATTTTACATGCATCATTTGTATCTAATAAGTTAAATTCTTTGTTTGAATGTTTAATGAAGCATATATATCATCTTAAATTCTATCTTTCAAAGACAATGTAAAGCTTAATTCTATAAAAGGTGAGGAATATGCCCTTTTATTATATCATGAATAATTAAGATTTACATGTGTTTAATATTTTAAAGCATTGGTCATCCTAACAAAAATTAAAACAATATTTATACGATTTGACACAGTTCCATAGCCAAAAAATTTCTACAAAGGAAAACAACGCCTTGACACATTTCTTATAGGCTTCATTATCCATAGCAGCATCTCACTGAGTTTCATCTAAGCACGTCGTATGTAAGATAGGTTCGACTTCTATGGAATTGTTAGGAAGACGTTCTACAACCCATTTCAGTGACGAAATATCACATTTGATTGGGAGGATTTCTTCCATAATATAAACCAATTAGAAATGAGTAAATCTAGTAGTATTCCTAACAAAGGTTCTATATACACACAAGGAAACATAAATATGTAAATTCCAGTCCGATATATGGAATGATATCATACATTGAAGCATTATTTTAAGAACCTTTTTAATAGCTTCAATGTGGCCATTATCCTTGGGATACTAGGGAGTAGAAATTTAATGGGAGAGTTCCAACTTAGCAATTAGTTCAGACATCATGTGGTTGCAAAATTTTCTCCCATGGTCTTTAACTATGGCTTGCGGAAAACCAAACTGCGCGATGACATGATTGAAGAAAAAATATGCAGTTATTTCACTAGTATTATTATATGTAGGCATTGCCTCAGCCCATTTAGTAAAATAACCTTCCACCCTAATAATATAGCCATGGCCCCATAACGAGTGAGGGTTACATGTCATGAAATTGATACCTCATTTCACAAGAGGAACTACAACAATAACATGATGCAAAGCAACATGCAGAGCATGGGTCTTAAGGTCATAAATATGGCATGCCTAACACCTTTGGACAACAAGAATAAAATCATGAAATATGGTGAGCCAAAAGTAACCACCACCTAAGAGCTTTTGTGCGGTAGCATAAGGAGAAAAATGACCACCAAATTCCCCCAAGTGGAATTCATTAAGGAATTTCTCGGCCTCCTCATGCGTGAGGCACTTTCTAAAAATCATATTGATACCACGACGATAAAGGGTGTCACCTATAATGATGTAATCCTTAGCCTGGTCTCGAATATGTCGTTTCTTAGAGTGAAAGGTATTAGACTGGAAAGTCTGGGTCTGGAGATATATAGGAATGTCTCCATACCATAGGTCAGATCATGAGATTAGAAACAAAAAATCATGAGGGATGGAATCTTCATACATTGATTCATAATTGACAGTGGGAAAGTCACATATTAGCTAAGAAAAAAATAAGGATTTCTTTGAGTTGGATTTGATTAAATCCAAATAAAAATCTTGTAGGATAATGATCCATTTGCATAATCCCCCCCATAAATTGATGTGACATAATGTATGTCATAGGGTTGGAATATGAAAAAACCGTAGCTTTCCATAGTAAGATATAATTGTGAAATAGTTGGATGGCCTGAGCAACCGCTAAAGCTAACTTTCCTATGTGGGTATACTTGATTTCAATATCATTGAGATTCCGACTCAAATAATAGATTTAATTTCCAGTCCCTAAGTTATCTTCTTGGACGAATACCATTACTATAGTAGAAGTAACAACAACGAGATACACAAAATAGTTGTGCTAGTAATCAGGGGGATATAATAGAAATTATTGAATCACTACATATTTTAAGGCATCAAACCCCCATTGAGAAACATTGTCCCAATGGAAGGGAACCCCTTTCTTAGGCATACAAGTGAATCTTTTGGTCAAATCACCATAATTAGAGGTAAAAATCCATAGAAATCTAGCCTTCTCTTAGAGTCATTGAAGTTGAATGAGGGAAGAAGGAACAGGAAAATCGATGATTTTGTTGTGAAACCAGCTCCAAAAAGAGAAGAAAAGAGATATCAATGCCTTAGAAAAAAGCCACTTCAAGGGGGAAACCTCCAATACATTACATGAATAAAAAATTCTTGGATGATTCAAATGAAAAGGCCTCCTCTCTATATATAGGAGTCCATGGGGCCACAATGTAATCCTAGCTGACCTAACAATAATAATGTAAGGGTACAATAATAAAAATATAGGGGTTATAGGGGTACACCAATAACAATAAGGGGGTTACACTAACAACAATAAGGGACTATACTAGTAATATAAGGACCTAACATGCTCCTCACCTTAAAAAAAGTGTTGTCCTCAACGCTTGAGTTGCTCCGGTTGCTTCTGTATAAAATTCTCATCCTCCCATGTAGAATCTTCAGTGGGTAAGTTCTTCCATTTGATGAGATAATTTAAAATTGATTGATTTCGTAGTTGTCGAGTTCTTGTTTCCATGACTGCTTCATGTTCCAATATGTTTTTGCCTTCCTCATCAAGTTCTCACAATATTGTTTGAATTGGAAGTTTGTCCCCTATAACTATTTTTAAGCATGAAACATGGAAAACTGGATGCACTCTTGAAGAAGTAGGAAGCTCCAATTTGTATGCCATAGTACCAATATTTTGCAACACCTTGTAAGGACCATAGTAATTTGGAGATAATTTATTACCCTTCTTAGCTTGGTTGAGGGACATTTGTTTGTATGGTTGTAGTCGTAAAAATACCCAGTCTCCCACATCAAAACTTCTCTCACTGCGATGTTGATCTACCTGTTGTTTCATTCAATTTTGATCCAAATTTAGGTTATCCTTTAAGAGTTGCAGAACTTCTTGTTGATGCTCAATGTGATACTCCACTGCTTGAACCCTAGAATTTTCCCTTAAAGAAGCTGTGATGGATGGTGGATGATATCCATAAAGTGCCATAAATGGGGTCATTTTTGCTGCAATATGGAAGGAAGTGTTATACCACCATTCAGTGAGAGGTAACCACTTGACCCATTTTTCTTGCTTATCAGATACAAAACAATGAAGATAGCCTTCCAAACATTAATTCACTATCTCTATTTGACCATCGGATTGAGGATGATAAGATGGGCTATGAGCTAGTTGAGTACCCAAACAAGAAAATAATTCCATCCAAAAATTTCCTGTAAAAATGGAATCTCTATCACTTACAATAATCTTCACGTTTCCATGTAGCTTTTGAATTGTTTCCATAAATGCAGTAGCAACTGTACTTGCTTTAAATGTATGAGATAATGCACAAAAGTGTGCATACATGATAAGTCTATGAACTGCCACCATGATTACACTCCATCCTTTGGAATTAGGTAAATATATGATAAAATCAATTGAAATATCCTCCCAACGTTGACTTGGAATGGATAAAGGTTGTAGAAGACCTGGGGTCTTAATTTTCTCAACTTTGTTTTTTTGGGAAACCAAACATTCCACCACAAAATTTTGAATATCAGATTTAAGGCCATCCAAAAAAATTTCTTTCTTCACCCTGTGGTAAGTTTTTAAAAATCTCGATTGTCCTCCTAAAGGAGAAGTGTTCAATTCCGAAAGAATATTTTTGTTTTAGTTGGGAATTCTTGCAAATACATAAGCGATATTTGTACCATAAGGAATCATTTTTCCAACTAAATTTATCAGATGTACTAGGATCTTGCTGCAACTTTTGAATGAGTTTCCAAACTTCTTCATCCTTCTTCCATTCATCCCTTGCTTCGGTTATCCAATCTGGTTGGATAATAGAAATGGCATAAAGCAATGCTTCCACCTCTTCATCCTTTCTTGAGAGTGCATCTACAACAACATTTAGCTTCCCTTTTTTGTAGATGATTTCAAAGTCATAACCCAACATCTTTGTGACCCACTTTTGCTACTCTTCCGAAGATAGTCTTTGTTCCAAAAAGTGTTTAAGACTATCATGATCAGTTTTTACCTTGAAGTGTCTTTCCATTAGGTAAGGTCTCCATTTATTTAGTGCATGTAGTATTTCCAACATTTCCTTCTCATAAATAGCCTTTTGTAAATACTTTCCTTTGATTGAACGACTTTCAAAAGCAATGGGTCTTCCTTCTTGCATTAAAACATCACCAATTCCATTTCCTGAGGCATCACATTCCACAATAAAGGTTTTTTTGAAGTTTGGCGTAGCTAAGACTGGTGCTAGGCACATTGCCCTTTTAAGATGTTCAAACTCCTTAGTTGCTTTAGGAGTCCATGAAAATGCATCTTTCTTCAATAATGTTGTTATAGGTGTTGCTATTCTCCCATAATTCTTAACAAACTTGCGATAATACCCTGTTAACCCGAGAAATCCATGCAAATGCTTTATGGTTGTGGGGAATTTCCATTCATTAATGGCTTTAATTTTGTTAGGGTCTACCTTAACACCCTCGTGAGATACAATATGACCCAAAAATTCCACCTCTTGTACTCCAAAGAAACATTTGGATGTTTTTTCATATAATTGTTTCTCCTCCAATAGTTTGAGCACCCTGTCAACATGTTGAACATGATCCTTCCAAGACTTGTTGTAGATTAGTATATCATCAAAAAATACTAGAAATTTTTTCTAAAGAAGGGTTTGAAAGTGGAATTCATCAACCCTTGAGATGTAGAAGGTGCATTGGTAAGGCCAAAAGGCATGACCAAAAATTCATAATGACCCTCTTGAGTTCGAAATGTTGTTTTTAGCATATCTTCAGTCTTCATTCTAATTTGATGATATCCTGAACGAAGATCAAACTTGATAAAATAAATTGCTCCATGTAATTCATCCAATAATTCATCAATCATAGGAATGGGAAATTTATCTTCAATAGTCATCTTATTGAGCTCCTTTTAGTCCGAACACATGTGCCATGATCCATCCTTCTTGTGCACAAATACTACTGGAGCAAAAAAGGAACTTTGCCTAGGTTGAATTATACCAGCCTCTAACATTTTTGCAATCATACGTTCAATTTCACTCTTTTGGACATAAGGATATATGTAAGGCCGGATGTTTAGAGGAACACTTCCTAGAATCAAATGAATAGCATGATCATGATCATGAATAGGTGGGAGTCCTTTGGAAGTATCAAACACCTTGGAATGATTGTCCAAGACTCTTTGGAGATCTAGAGAAATAAATGATTTTGATGTTGGAACTTCTAGTGAGCATAATTGTGAAATTGTGCCTCGTTGTTCTTTATTCAGAAGCTTTGTCATGAAATTAGAGCTTATTATACTTCCTGGCTTCCCTGTGATACCTTGTAATTCGATTTCCTTTCTTTCTGAAAAAAATTTCAAGAAAAGTTCTTGAAAATTAAAAGCTATCGTCCCAAGAAATTGTAACCATTGTACTCCTGGTATGACATCAACACCTCCCATTGGGATGGAAAGTATTAGACTATTCAATACATATTCTCCCATGGATAGCTCGATATTATGGTATTTTCCAGAGCAATTTATATTTCCTCCATTTGCAACCATCACTTGACATTTTGGTGCTGGTTATAGGAAATAATTCAATTCCTTGGCTACCTTACAATGAATAAAATTATGGTTACTACCCGAATCAATCAACACTATTACCTTTTTCTTCTTGATATGCCCTTCTATATTGAGAGTTTGAGGAGTGGTAATTCCTGCCAATGCATTACATGATATGGTCGGACTCACTTATTCTTCTTCTAGGGTTGCTTCCTGGTGTATATCCTCTTCTTTTGAAGTTTATTTTTATTTTCTTCCTCCTTTCCACAATCTATGTAAAATAATTTCTTCTCAGCACACTTATGAACTTTAGTGTATTTTTTATCACAATTGTAGAAAAGCCCTTTTTCTCTTTTTTATTCCAATTGTTGTGGTGTCAACCTTGTAGGTTGTGGAAGTCTAGGAGTAGCAACATTTCCATCTTTATAGATGTGAGTGGTAGGCTTCCTTGTCGCAATAATTTTACATTCGATTTTTCTTGCCAACCTGAATTCCTTATTTAATGAATCCGGTTCCCAAATGAAAACTTCATGTTGGATGTTATCCTTTAAACTCCCTATGAAGACATCAGTCCTATGTTCCTCTAGAATGTCAGTTACCCTTATATTCATTTTTTGGAAGTCCTTAATGTGCTCCGCCACTAAACCCTTTTGTTTGAGATTGATCAATTGGCTAAATAAGGTGTTGCTCTTTGTATCCTAATAATGTGCTATCATTTCCTTCGTAAAAATTAACCAAGTGACAATTTTTTTTCGGGAGCAAAGCCATCGATACAATACAAATGTATTTTTTTCTAAATTTAAAGTTGCAATGCGTACCTTTTGTGTGTTTTGCATATTATTGAGACCAAAATATTGCTCCATCTGTAGTATAAATGTTACGGGATCCTTTCCATCAAACTTCCTCATATCCATCTTTGGAATATGAGGGTTCTTTAATCCAACATTAGAGTTTAGGAAATCATGATTAACATTTATTTTGTTCTCATCATGAGTTTCCTCTAATATCTTTTCGCCATTAGAAAACATTTCCTATATCAACTTTGCCAAACCTTTGATGTATACTTTTAGATCATTCTTCATGTTTTCCATTTTTTCATCGATCTTAGCTTCCATGTCATCCATCTTAGCTTCCATGCCAACTTCCATGCCATCCATCTTAGCTTCTAAACCATTTATCTTATCTTCCACGCCTTTCTTCAAACCATCCATCTTATTTTCCATGTCTTTCTTCAAAACTTCCATTTCATTTTTTGTTGCTCTTTGCGATAGTGAAATTCGGTTCACTTACTCATGGAATTTTGATATCTCATGTTGCATTTCTTCAACTTCATGAGTCATAGTAGAGCCTTCTAAAGGCTTAATGGGTGTTGAATTCTTTTATGGAGGCATTTTAGAACCCAATACTAATATCTATACTCAATAGGCCTTTGGAATCACCTAGAACTGATTTTTCAAACAAGACTTATGCAATTTGAAACAAAATACGCACCTTTTTCTTGATTTTGAGGAGCTCGATATTGAAACTAAATTATCTCTATGATTTCAGATCTTCAATATTTGAATTTCAGCCCTGAAGTATCCCTCTGAAGATTATTTTGGATGCCACAGGTCTAACCTAATTTGGATTCTTGAAGACAAATTTATGCTAAATCTCCTATGATGACCTAATTATGGATTGGTTTAGTAGAGCGAACTTGTACGACCTTCCATGTGTCATTTTTTCCTCTTTCGTCTCTAAAATTGATATAGTGAAAACTATAGTCCATGCACTTGTGGCCAATTTTTACAGAATTTCAATCCAATGCTGAGAGCGAGATTTATGAATATTTTCCCACGATCACCTCTTTGAGATGCAATTCAGGAGCTTGCAAAAGATCTAACTTCCACAGACCATATCTATTGTGGAGCGATAAAAAGGTGTCTTTGTAACTCCTAATTACCTCACATTAATTGTCAACCCAGGGACGACTTTTTATCTCAAGAGTGTACTCAGTCTGAGGCGGCTATTTACTCAAGAGTAATGTTTTGCAGTATAGTGCTCAAAATCCAAAAGTAAATGAAAGCTGGAAATAAAATCTACTTACAGCAAAGCACTTTAAGACTTTAAATCATGCATTTGGAAAAATAAGCAATGTATCAGTCAAGGGTTTGACAACAATAGCCCATCCCTTTGGAAACTGATGGAAAGGAAATTAGAGCATAGACCACGGGTCTGGGAGCTAGACAGTGAATGCCGAAGCTCACTACAGCCTTAGATCGTCTCTCACACCAAAATAACAAATGCGAGTAAATGGAACGGCAGATAGCAAAATAGAACAACAAAGTAAATGGGCAGCAAACTGTAATTAAAGGAATCTGAACAACAAACTCTAATTAATGAAAATCAATAGCAAAGCCAAATTAATAGCAATCTTTACTCTAAGAATAAATCGAACAGCACAAGGAAATATAACAGCATTGATTAATGGTAGGATATAAAACAACGCTGGAAATCCAAATACAATTGCATAATAACTTAACACACGGCACACCTTAATAGCAGTCTGATCTTGGTAATCTTCAATAATACTAATGGTCAAATGTTACAACACAGACATTCCATAATTGAATAGCAACGATATCCTGTCAAAACCATTTATATCAGCACTTAAAGAAACAACAATGCGTTGCAAAATCGATATGATATTTCTGTCTCAGAAAATGACATTACGTGACAGAGCTGTGATGTAAAATAATATACCAGATTACCAGATAAGCAAACCACGCATAAAACAAAAGAATATAATATACAGCAGCAGCACAATCCACCAGAGGCTGGGCCCTTAGCCGCCAGCGAATGCTGCTGGGTTACTTCAGATGAACAGAATGAACAACAACCAGATTTATATTAAAATATCGAAGCATAGGTACAGTGGATTACAACGAGAAATCTTTCCAACTCTCAACCATTATCCATTCTCGCTGCCATCCTCAATTCTGAATTTCTAATTCATCCTCTCAATCCTTCATTCGAATCCATCCCTGAAGTCCTCCTCCTCTCTGATCTCTGTTCTGATTTAAATACAAAGAGAGCAGAGAGTGGTTATAATGAAGATAATTACAACATGATTCTATTACAAAATTAGATTGTTTCCAACCAATTGATCAACAAGAAGAAGGCGAATTTGACTTTGCAGCTGAGATTTGGAGGACGGCCGCAACAACAGAACTAAGAAAATCGTGCTTAAAGAACTCTGCGAATCTCTCAACACAGGCCGAATTTGGGCAAACCGTTCTTTACTAAAGTTAATTGGGTCCGTTCTGGACAAAACCCATGTTCCGGATTTTCCAGATTCGTCTTCATTTTCTCATAATCTCAACCGCAAAACTGTCACTCCTTATTCCAGCGCATTTCTGAGTTGGCACTTTTAATGATCAAATCTTCAATCTGGAAATTATCTTGGAGGCTAAAAATGGTGAATAATGTTATAACCAACTTATTAAAACTATCATTGATAAAATAATTCATAATCATCAATTTATTAGAAATAAAGGAAGATAAATAGTTTTCATCCATAAGAGCATAAATCATTTATTAAATGGATTTAAATGATAAATTATAACAAATGATATAATAGAGAAGAGTAAAAATGGATGAAATAAGTGTTACAAAGTGGTTTGTATTCACGGCCCAACACACCCCCACACTCAATATGTTGCATGTCCTCATGCAACGAAAACTTGAATATATTGCATGTCTTCATGCAACCTCAAGACAAAACCCATGTGTTAACCAAGCAATAAAAATTTGAGAACAAATGAATGCTTCCTTAATTAATGAATATTCAATTTTAGCAATCTTAATGAAGGCATAACAATTTTTACATTGACATTCAACTATATGTGTGAAGTTGCAGCAAAATATGATATAGATAACAACAAACTTCATTAACCATTTTTTCAAAACTACAAACCAGATTTTGTTGAAATGTTGCAAGTGAGTTTATAATATATGAAATGTCTCCATGATCCAAAAATCAGATCATTTTGATGCACGGATCATGAGATATAAACAAAATGGCTGTAGGTGAGAGTGCATGATTTCCGAAATTTTATGAACCAATTTAACTTGAAATTATCTGGGTTCGTATTAATGATACGTCTGTATTTTCCAGAAATCACAAGAATTGAGTTCATAGTTTTAAAAATATTATGGAAATCAATTTCTACACTGAAATTGTATGCCTTAAATGAGAAAGAAAATAGAAAACATTCATCATGCGTAGCCATTCCTCCCCCTCTCTGAAAAATTAGCATGTCCTCATGCGATGCTAGAAAACAAATAGAGGAGGCTGCTACCAGCGGTTGAATTCTATGCTTGGTGTAAAACAACATGGAATAAGGGAGGTGTTGAGAGTGAATAAGAATAGCAATGGATGATAAAGAATATAGATGACATGGTCATAAGAAAGAAATGAATGAAAGGAACACTCCCCCATACTCGAAAATGATATGCTGCTGAAAAATAGGGAGTGGTATAGATGTGGACTGAAGGATGATAAATGATGCTCAAAATGGATTTTTATGAAATTCTTCTAAATTCGTAATAAATCAGAAAATTATGCTATTTTACCTCAAGTTTTACCTCCAAAAATGTGGAATGACATATATGCACTGGCAGTTGTTGAAGATGATGTAGGCAGAGTTGGTGCTGAAAGTGATGCAAAAGGTGGAATCCAGGTAAGCACATCATGTCTGAAGAATTGTTCACGTATGCGAGTTGCTCGAGCCTCTTCTGTTAGTTGCAATACTGTAGTCATGCTGTGAATAGAATTTTGCCCATACTTGTTGTTCTCCTATAAACAAAGCACTATTTTGCATACAATGTTCTTGAATCCATAGTGTTAGGTTTGAATAGCAACAGATAAGATGCATGCAAAACTTTCAATCAGAAAAACTTTTGTCAAATCAACAAGTTATGGCAGAGTGCAGTAATCATATCACATGCAATCCCATAATGCATACATTCCCCCCTCCAATTGGAAAATGAATTCCATGACCATAAATCATATGAAAGGTGTTGTGCTGATGGCAAGGCAAGGGAATGAACAATACAGCAGTAGAGTACACAAATCAATGATAGGACATCGAGAGTTATGGTTATAATGAAAGCAGAGTGTGTAAGGATAGTTATGAATAAGAGATAGGACGCTTTGGATTGATGATAGTTTATGCAAAACGAAAAAGGACAACAATATGCTAAAAAGATGCTTAACTGACAGCATTCTAGCTGAAAATGATGTGATTGATCATAAAACAATTTATCATGCATAAAGGTTCAAAACAGGGAAAAAGCTAAGGAAATAACTTCTCTGATAAAAAGAAAAAAATAAGAAAAGGGTATTATAATAATAATTGACGATAAGATATAACTTCAATACCATAAGCAGAGCCACTGCTGCCAGCAGGCGTCCATAGCCTCGGCAGGGTTGCTTTTTAACCCATATGAGCCAGGATCCTCGATTTATAAATGGAGAGTTACAGTGTTGTTCTACAGAAGAGATCAATGTGCTGGCGTGGTAACCAGATAACCACACTGCCATTCACTGGGATGTAGCAAAAGTGATCAGGCCGGCTCGTGATGAGACCTCCTGTTCCAAGGATAATTTGACTATCGAATGGATCATAACCCTGGTGTGGTGGCCATAATAGGAATGTCACTTTGTTACAGCCTTATGAACATGGTAGGCTGGCTCGTACTGAGACCCCCTATCCTCCATCTGCGAACAAAATTTTGTTATTATTACACATTTTTATGATAAAAAGAGGGAGACTCAGTACTCCTTAAAAGCAGGGATGGTGGAAGAAGTTGAACATGTCAATAAAAAAATATACCCATAATCTCATTTATTACAGATAGAGAAGATTATAATCCAGAAGGGTGGAACCAGCATGGTATTAAGATGATCAATCAACATCATGTTCAATAGAAAATAATGCAGTAAAGTAGTATATAAATAATTGTGTCTCTTTTGAAAATATTCTATCATCAAGGAGCTGTCCTGTTAAAGATCATAACGTGAATGATATTAACTCGCTTCAATAGAATCCATAATTCTTGTCCTCATAAAAATAGTGTACTTCATGCCATGAAGGGGAATCAGTAAAATGTGGTTGGGATGAACTAAGAACAATTCCACAAGAGGAAGGAATGGTTGCTTTCGAAAATACTCCCAAAGTGTTGCTTTTTTGAATGAACAGCAAAAACACGCAAAAAAGTGTTGTTCCTTGTAGGGAACAACAAAGGAAATGCACACAAAAAGCAAAAATACACACAAAAAAAGTGTGAAAATGCAAATGTCGTTCCTTTGAAGAAAGGAACAGCAAAAACTAAAAGTGCCGTTCCTTTAGAAAAGGAACAGCAAAAACGCAAGTGCCGTTCCTTTAGAAAAGGAACAGCAAAAACGCCAGTGTTGTTCCTTTGGAAAAGGAACAGCAAAAACACACGTGTCGTTCCTTTGAAAAAGGAACAACAAAAATGAAAAGTGCAAAAGTGCTATTCCATTCGGAAAGGAATAACAAATCGTGAAAGTGCAGAAGTGTTGTTCCATTTGGAAATGAACAGCAAAACGTAAAAGTGCAAAAATGGTGTTTCATTCGAAAAGGAACAGCAAAAAGTGGAAATGCAGAAGTGCTATGCCATTTGGAAAGGAATAGCAAAACGTGAAAATGTAGAAGTGGTGTTCCATTCAGAAAGGAACAACAAAAAGTGGAAGTGCAGAAGTGCTGTTCCATTCGGAAAGGAACAACAAAACGTGAAAAAAAGGAACAGCAAAAAGAGTCGTGGAAAAGGAATGACAAAATGACCCGTGACAAAGGAACTGCTTGACCAAAAAGGTGTTGTTCCTTTGAAAAAGGAATAATAAAACGAAATTGATGTCCCTTTGAAAAAGGAACAGCAAAACGACAACAGTGCACACAAACGCTGTCCCTTCAGAAAAAGAACAGTAAAAATGCACAAGCATGAAATGCGAGCACGCAAAGAATGAATTAGCTGTTCACTGTATTGATGCTGAAGATGGGTCACAGTTTGAATGAAGAAACACCTGAAACACAAAATATAAAAAATATCAGAAAAGAAACATGTTTTATTTAAAAACAATATGTAAATAACTAAATTAAGTGACAACAGCTATGATGTTATGTCAAAAAAATGATCTCTTTGAAAAATATTTTGGCAGCAGTGATAAGACATGAATCTTCCAATGGAAATAAATTCTTCATTTCTTCTATTATGAATCCGTTGGGTAATGAGTTGGATGAAATTCCTTTGTTTCATTTAAAATTTCTTTCAAAATCACTCGTCCATAAATTGACCTTCTTTTTCTCCTAGGACCTGCAAAAAACGAGTATCTACCTGCAATAAAACATTAAATCATGGATAAAGAGAGGTGTACGGGATCCCTTAATCCAAGAATTATGAAAAAAATTAACAAGTAGTTACTCTATATAACAAATCCACAGAGAAAATAACAAAGTAAAATTTATTTGTCACCTGCGGGAGAGCAGTGGTCGACCATACTAACCAGCAGTGTTTTAATCACAACTTCTTTGTTTTTCATCCAAATTGAGTGATTCCAAAGCCAAATGAGAGCTAATTCAAAGGTTTATTTGCAATAGAAACAGGTTTTAAAATTTCAATGATATGATATGTCAATTTTGTTTAGAACAACCTGCATAATAGAGTCATTTTCGATTACCCAATCTAGACCAACGATTGATATTTCAAGCATAGATTCTTCGTTTGATGTCGGATTCAAATGATTCAAATTGGAAATGAAAGTAGATTCATTTATTTATCTCCAATAGAAACAGGTTTTGAAGAAAAGAAAAATTGATAGGTCAAACACTGTAAGGAACAGCCGGAAATACATAGTTTTAAGGGTGCTGATTTACGATAGACAGTCAGTATTTTGATCATAAATTCCCCATACGATATCGAAAATGAGTAATTCCAATTGCATTGTAAACTAGATTCATAGGGGAATCTACCATAGAACAGGTTTTAAAAATTCATTCATTTAGGCCTCCAAAAACTGACTGTCCCAACTCTGTTCCTGAGCTGCCCACTAGACAGCCGGTCAATGTTTTGGTTCTAACTTTTTCGTTTCAAATCCAAATTGACTGATTCAAATTGGGTTAGAAAGTAGAAATCAAGGGATACCTATGGTAGAAACAGGTTTTAAAAATATTCATTTTTGATCCCTCAAAATATGACTGTCCCGACTGTTTTTCCAGAAAATTCATCAAGCCCGCAAGCCAAAAAAATGATATTCAAGCATTTTTTCAAATTGGTGATAAAAAATAAATATAAGTGTTTATAGAATTGTTATTTGCAATATAATTCATCTACATACACAAAAAAATTGAAATATTTATCACCGATGTTGATTTCGATAGCGTGTTGCAAAAAAAAACAACTAGTTTTACATAAAAAAACAAAATGCATTTACTTATTCCCTTATTTATTTTATTTTCTACACTAACCTATTTGAAAAAAAATGAATATGACTACGTATATGAGTACTTCCAGTGGAGCCATTTTCGAAATAAGGCTTCACGTATACACATACCCAAATTTGAAAAATGCATATTAATGAAAATCAGGGTATGAGAAGCCAACTTCCCTTGAAAAGATGGAGTCAAAAATTGTTGAAGTGTGGAGCAATGTTGCGAACAAGTGATGGAGTGAAACCAATCTTCAATATATCCGTTATTTTCTTGATTTCCCATATCCATCATATCATTAAGTTCTTGAGCTTTTAAAATGGTTTGTTGATGCAAACTAGAAGTAAGCTCATTTTCTTCCATAACTTCTACAATTTTTGAATTTGAAACATTCTGAATCTCATTGTAAGTTTTCTCTAATGGCACATGTGAGATAGAATGGGTGGGAAGGGTGGGTAAATTTGGCAGTTCAACACTGTAAGTATGTTGTACTGGTTTATTGTGGTGAGGGTGTGGAATTAGTTGAGCAGGAAAATGTGTAAGGAATGGAGCATTTTGATGATGTGGTTGATTGGGTTGTGTGAATTGTTTTGATGGGCAAGCAAGGTGTTGTGGAAGAGCTGGTGGAGAATATGGAGAATGTGCTTGTGCTACAAGATGAGGGAGAGTAGTCATGCAATCATAAGGTGAGCCATGCCAAACTTGTAGACAAGATTGGTGGCTATATTGAAATTGACATGGCTGCCCTAACACATTAGTATTCCATAATGAATTATGCAAGTAAGAAAGTGAAGAGGGAGTGTTTTGAACCATACCTGTAGGCCATGATTTCCATGGTTTTGACCTTATTGCAGCTTCCTCACCTCTTTGATATGCTACTTCCATCCTAGATAAGGAAGAACAACCATCTATGGTATGCTCCTTTCGGTCATGAGTGAAAAACACTTCATCCAATTCTTGATTTTTATGAACCTGCAAAGCATCCAATTTTGAGCTTAGAGAACTAATAAAATCAACTTTAAAATTTTCAAATAAATCATTGATTTCAGCTCTTATGTCTCCTATTCTTGTAGCAGATTTGGAAAACAAAGAACAAACATCTCTAGAATTCTTACCAGCCTTGGAGATTCCTCTTGAATACCTTATGCACAACTCACACACATCATCATATGATAACTGAAAAACATCACCTTTTCCTATCAGATTTAAGAGTTCTAAAAATTCATCTTTGATTCCTTTAAGAAGGAGTGTTTTTAAGATCTCTTTTTCCAAATGCTTATACTTTGATTTTTGAAGGTTATAATGAAATCGATCTACATAATCCTCCAAACTTTCATCTTCCCCTTGTATTATACCGAAAATATCTTCATTGGATTTGCAATAGTCTTGGTACTTTTTCAAGAATATGTTCTTCATGTCCTCCCATGATTGGATGCAATTCCCACCTAGGCTCATGAACCATCGGAGAGCTGCTCCTTTTAGAGTAAGAGGAAACACTTTCAATCTTTGATCATTAGTACAATAATCTTATCCTCTACAAAGTATTTCGAACTCAAATAAGAATATATCAGGATCTTCATTTGCTAAACCATGAAAATTTGGTAGAGAAGATGGGGGAATTATGTGCATTTGTGTCACTCCTCCTAGATCTTTGATAGGAAATTCAAAAGTAGAAACGTGAGCCATTTCTTACCATAGTATAAGATGTTTTTCATGTGTTTCTTCGAGGCTCCTTCTTCAAATGTTCCTGTCAATCGGTTAGTGAAATGGGTGGTGCTTACATCACCACTTGCATGAGATCATGTGATCCATTTTTAAAAAATTTCTATCTTTTTCCTAATCATTCACCAAAAATTCAAACATCTATTTCTACCCAACAAAGCAACAACAAATCTGTTAGGAAAGCGGACAGTGGAGCAGGGCTTTTACATGCTCCGCACGTAGGTTCTTACCTTCCGTTTTTAAGATCCAACTCTTTCCTAGCAGGCACTCATCAGATTCACACTACTCTTTAGAAATGGCTACACTCTCCCCGGCAACGGCACCAAAATGTGGAGCGATAAAAAGGTGTCTTTGTAACCCCTAATTACCTCACATTAATTGTCAACCCAGGGACGACTTTTTGTTTCAAGAGTGTACTCAGTCTGAGGCGGCTATTTACTCAAGAGTAATGTTTTGCATTATAGTGCTTAAAATCCAAAAGTAAATGAAAGCTGGAAATAAAATCTACTTACAACAAAGCATTTTAAGACTTAAATCATGCATTCGGAAAAATAAGCAATGTATCAGTCAAGGGTCCAGTAACAATAACTCATCCCTTTGGAAACTAATGTAACCAAAAGTAATCAAGGAACAGATCATTAATCTGGGGACTAGACAGCAAATGCCAATGCCCACTACAGTTTCAGATCGTTCTGCACACCAAAGCAAAGATAATGCGACAATGAAATGGAACAAAGAAAAGAAAATAGAACAACAAAGTAAATGGGCAGCAAACTGTAATTAAAGGAATCTGAACAACAAACTCTAATTAATGAAAATCAATAGCAAAGCCAAATTAATAGCAATCTTTACTCTAAGAATAAATCGAACAGCACAAGGAAATATAACAGCATTGATTAATGGTAGGATATAAAACAACGCTGGAAATCCAAATACAATTGCATAATAACTTAACACACGGCACACCTTAATAGCAGTCTGATCTTGGTAATCTTCAATAATACTAATGGTCAAATGTTACAACACAGACATTCCATAATTGAATAGCAACGATATCCTGTCAAAACCATTTATATCAGCACTTAAAGAAATTCTACTGGCCAGCACCACAAGGACATTTCTGCCCGAAATGACATTGCGTATTTGTTTCGTGATGTAAAACAATATACCGCATTACTTATAAGCAACCACGACAAAACAAAGAACACATACAATGAAAGAAAGCACAATCCACCGCAGGTCGGGCCCCAACACACGACGCCGCCGGGTTACTCTTATTATCATAATGAACAAGAATCCGTATTTATATTAAAACATCGAAGCAGAGTTATAGCTGATTACAACAAGAAATCTTTCAATCTCTTAGCCATTATACATTCTCCCTGCCATCCTCAATTCTAATTCTCTAATTCATCCTCAATTCCATCATTCGAATCCATCTCTGAAGTCCCCCTCTCTCTGATCTTTGTTTTCATTTAAATAGAGAAAGATCAGAGAGCAGTTACAACATAGATAATTACAACATGATTTCTTTTACAAAATTGGATTGATTCTAACCAATTGATCAACAAGAGAATATATTTACATCCATCTTTCAACAACAGCAATTCGAATTTGGCTTTTTAGCTGAGATTTGGAGGACGGCCGCAACAACAGAACTGAGAAAATCGTGCTTAAAGAACTCTGCGAATCTCTCAACACAGGCCGAATTTGGGCAAACCGTTCTTTGTTAAAGTTAATTGGGTCCATTCTGGACAAAACCCATGTTTCGGATTTTCCAGATTCGTCTTCATTTGCTCAGAATCTCAACCGCAAAACTGTCACTCCTTATTCCAGCGCGTTTCTGAGCTGGCACTTTTAATGATCAAATCTTCAATCTGAAATTACCTTGGAGGCTAAAAATGGTGAATAATGTTATAACCAACTTATTAAAACTATCATTGATAAAATAATTCATAATTATCAATTTATTAGAAATAAAGGAAGATAAATAGTTTTCATCCATAAGAGCATAAATCATTTATAAAATGGATTTAAATGATAAATTATAACAAATGATATAATAGAGAAGAGTAAAAATGGATGAAATAAGTGTTACAAAGTGGTTGTATTCACGGCCCAACATCTATGAAAATATTCTGAACCAAGATATGAAATTTTGTGACGATATTCCCCAGGATTTCTTCTTCGTTCCCTAAAAATTTCAGCTTCTGACCTTCTTAGAAAAAAAATTATAGCACAAATGCCACGATGGCTTGTTTAGGTTAAATTCAGGAGCTTTCACAAATACCTAACTTTCACAGATCATATCTCCGAAAATGTTGCGAACAAAGCTCTGAAATTTTGCGATGATGTTACTTAGGATTTCGGCTTCGCACTCTAAAAATTTCAGCTTCTGAACCGTCATAGAAAAAAAGTTATAGCGAAAATGCCACAATGACCTGTTTGGGATAGAAAAACCCTAAAATCCAAAGCTCTGATACCAAATGTTGTGAAATCAGCTCCAAAAAGAGAAGAAAAGAGATATCAATGCCTTATAAATAAGCCACTTTGAGGGGGAAACCTCCAATACATTACATGGATGAAAAATTCTTGGATGATACAAATGAAAAAACCTCCTCTCTATATATAGGAGTCCATGGGGCCACAATGTAATCCTAGCCGACCTAACAATAATAATATAAGGGAACAATAATAACAATATGGGGGTTAAAGGGGTACAACAATAATAATAAGGGGGTTACACTAATAACAATAAGGGACTATACTAGTAATATAAGGACCTAACATATTTCTTGGACTTTCATAGGATCAGGGAAAATTTTATGGGCTAATACTCACAAGTGGGCTAATTTTTCATGCTTTTCCAAAAACAAGATTTTCCAATTTCCATTTTTTTCTAAAATGATTCACCCAAATTTTATAGTACGCCATTATTTTACCTTAAAAATCACCAAAATACTATGTAAACTAGTAAAAAATATTTCGAAATATAAATATTTCTACAAAAATATCACCAAAAATATTACAATTTTCATATTACGGACTAGTAAGATTCACCAAGGTTTCTAAACGTTAAGATAAACTTCCATCCTTAAAATTTTCCCTGCATAGGATATATACGAATTCCATGTTTTGAAATGACAGAACCAAGAATTCGACCAAAAATAATGTAGAACACACACTTATGAGGATTAATTCAAATATTATAATGTTTACACCCTAATAAAATTCCCCTAAGATGCATCGAGTGATCAAACCAACGTTTAGAGTGAGCAGGGAGATCATCCAAATAGGGAAACATGATATATTTGATGTCATGGAAGGCATAATCCATTTCCCTCTTAAATGTTTTAGAGGAAAATCTTCATATCCTAATGGTGAACCTCAGTCGAAGGTTCAAAACATCAATCTAAATCATGATGACTAGGAACAAACCGTAAAATCTATTACAAAACCAAACAACCCAAAAATATCAAATCAGAAATAATTCATTTCCCTCGGAAATGTAGCCCCGACATTCTTTAAGACAAAAGGGAGTTCATAGTAAGCCAAGGTACCCTAGCGATAAATAGATGAATTTTTGGTTTGATCTGTAGGGAGAATGTTGATTTGATTATAGCCAAAGAAACCATTCATGAATGAATATATCTCACAGTCATCACAGTCATACAAAAATTGGTCAATGAACTAGGTTCGGTAATTTTCCTTTGGACAAGCTTGATTTATTTCCCAATAATCGATGCATACATGGATTTTTCATTGCTTCTTTGTGAGAGGAATGAAATTTGAAACCCAATCAGTCAAAGGAATCAGGTAGATAAAACGTACTAGTATACAATTTTCAACTTCATTTTTAATCATGGAAACCTTCATTGGATGGATCATATGGAGGCATTATCGGAGTGGTTTAGCATCACGATACATTTTAATATCATGCACCACTATATTTGGATCGATGCCTGACATTTCCTCATAAGAATAGGAGAAGACATCTCAAAATTCTTTGAAGAGGGATTTATATGTCATAGTCTCATCAGGAGAACAAGACGCAGTCATGTGTATATTCTAAAAAATACCTGGTTTAACTGAGATATCAAGAGGCATCGTATCTTCTATATTTTAAAGGTTCTTTTCAGAATCGAATTCATGAATAGAAACAAAAATCGTAGAAAAATCGATGATATTAGGTAGATATAGGTCAATGATATTATCATCAACAAAATATGGTAAGTAAGAATGAATCTGATAATTTTCCCATGGCACATCATCTGGAATCATGATTTCCATGATGCTCTCAATGCTGGGAAATGTGCAAAATAAAATATCAGAAGAAGTGCCATAATATAGTGAGCGATCGACCCAATTAATTGAAGAGGAAATATCATAATAGGTTGCACAAGTAGAATAGATTTCTTTGTAATCAAGCTCAATGCGGTTAAGAGATATTTCGTCGCCAAAAATATTGATGTTAGTTACATTTGGTATAACCCAAGAATTAGTTGGAATAGTAGAAGATGATATCATATTGATATAAGGAACCGAAGTGGAGCTATCACGAAGTGATGGAGGAGGGAGAGAAAAGGTTCCCATGAGAGAGGATCCCTTAATTAGTCCAACCTTGACATGATAATAAAAGTGTATAGTTTCCCCTACAAGAGGGAAACTTCTTGTAACTTGAGATTGGAGGCGAAATAGGTGAGTTGATCGATCACTAAGATACATCCTTTGTGGGTAAATATAGTCATACAAAAATGCGTTGAAACAAAAGTAGCCATGGTGTAAACCCACATGCGACATAATAGAATATTATAGTTAAGAGGTCCATCAATAAGTTAGACTTCTATGGATACATATTTACCTCCTAATTCTACTTGGAAAGAGTTCAAAATACCACAAAGTTTAGATATTCGTAAAAAGAAATATTTCAAGGTGGTCGGTGACTAACTCAATTGAGGAGAAACAATCGCTTTCCAGCAAGGCATACACATAATATAGGTTGAGTATCCCTCATCCAAAATAGAATGATGTATTTTCTTACCGCATATGAAAACTTGGATCATAAAATCTAATTGAGACAAAAGTTGATGGGAATAGTTCTGATGATTAAAAATGACTAGGTTGGAATCCGAAGGATTAACACATCTAATAGCAGAAAGTAAATCCTTCTTCTATGTGGGGAATTTTTGAAACACCTCGAGAGTAGACATAGAATATGGAGAATGAGGAAAGTATTCCACTACATTATAATTTTGAGCAACTCCCGTGTGAGGGTTCAAATAATATTTATGAACAATGCCCTTCAAAGGCTTAATAGTTACTCCATAGGAATTGTAGGTAGACTGGGGTCTGATGGAGATGATGTCAAATGAGTAGGTTAATCAATATATTGACCATTTGGAGGATTCACAATTTCATCATATTTATTTCGGATAGCCACCATAAAATATGATTTAGGCTTTGTGGATGAAATCATTTAAACCGAGTTAGAGGAAGTAGGGTCCCTAGTAATAATATGAGTGTCCTAATTGGGAAATGGGCCAGTCAACACAGCGGGTGAAGCAGAAGATTTTAGGAATTGGTTCACTTCCAGTGAGTGAGGAAAAAAATGAGTGAAGTGCTACTCATTACAAATCAAACATGGATAGTGAGGCCTCCATTTCTCATCAGAGGACTGACTAGTTTTTTTATCCAGCGTAGGAGAATCATAATCTTTATTCTTATTTTCTTTACCCTTTTTCTTACTTCCTCGTTGTTGTTGATATTTTCCTTTATTGGATAGAGATAAATTTATCTCAGAAGTAGAAGCCACGAGAGGATTGTATGGAGGGTTTTGGGCAAATGTGGTAAGAGAAGAATGAGATTGTTTACTTACAAACTAAGAGCTAGAATAACCATTCACACCATCATCATCATCAGATTCTTTACCAGGAGGTTGAGGAACAAAGTTTGAATGTATTATAGAATTCGATATCTTATCATAAAGCGTGCCTCATTGAGTATAAATGATATCCAAATAATTCACACAAGAAATAACTTTCTCTTTGGTCACAACTCCACCTTTGGCCACGTCTTATGTTATATGAGACAACAGAGACTTAGTAAACCATTCCACTAATAATTACCTAGAAACATAAGTTTTAACCAACCGATGGTGGCATCACCACTCATGAATATGATCTAAGATATTAGTGGAATTAGATTGTGTTAAATTGGTGAAAATTTCTGTTCTAGCATCATAATGTATGGGAAACTAGAAATGTGTGAGGAATATATGGCTAAGGAACTAAAATAATGAAATGAAGCTCTAGGTATTTCAATATACCATTTAGTTGTGGTACCTATAGGTGTACATTGGAAAAGAGAAAATCAAATGGAATCATCATTAAGGGAGTTAAATGAACACCATAGATGATAAGTCATCACATGTGTGGAAGGGTCTTCTCCAGGATTCCCATTAAATTTTGGGATATAAGAAGGAAATTTGGTAGTGATTATAGACCACTAAGGAGAATGAGAAATGGGGCCATTCATGAGTCAAGTGAAGTTTGGAAGTTTACGAGTGGATACAAATGGAAATTGTTTATTAAAATATGGAGGGGGATAACATGGATGGGATGGGATAGCCTGAGAAACACATATTTGCATTCCATAATAATGAGGCTTTTGATAAAGAAGAATGTCAGTACCAGGATAAGGAGGATTTTGGTAACTAACATAGGCATGAACTTGCTGTCTGTATCCAGGATAGCCTTGAAAATTCTAGAATGGTTGTGTTTGGACTTGTTGGCCTTGGTAAGGCACTTGAGGGATACCTTGAAAAGGATGATAGTGTTTTCATATGGGATTTTCTATCATTGCAACATAAGGTGGATTTAGTGGGGGTTGTGACATACCATATGCAGTTTATACCTTGCCTAATATTTGATATTATAAGGTACCTTGTAAACGTTGAGTAAGTGGGATCTGGGAGGCACCAGATACCATTGGAATAGTTTGAGTCATAGTAATAACTTGTAAAGGTTGGTAAGTAGTAATTTGGGATGCAAACGACATAGGTTGAGGATATCATTAGAGGATATCTAAAATGGGCCTCCTAAGGAAATTATAAAATAATATTTGATTACATCATCAGATTTTAGAGGGAAAAAAGAAATAACTATTTTTTCAACTCGTATTTTCAACGTCTCTCCCAATTTTTTTACTCACATTTCGAGAAGAATTACTCGTTGGATGGAAAATTTAATTCCTCATCCAAGAAGTACCCATGTTTCATACTTCTGATGGACCCTGGTACATGAAAAATGAGAAATACATGAAAAACATGATTGCAATCACTTTTTTTCATGTATTTCTTAATTTTCATGTAGAAGGGTCCATCAAAAGTATGCAACATGGGAACTCCTTGGATGAATAATTAATTTTTTCATCCAACAAGTACTTCCGTTCAAAATTTGAGTAAACAATTTGGGAGCTAAGTTGAAAATATGAGTTGAAAAAGTAGTTTTATTATTTTATTATTTTTTAATATTTTTACCCTTTTACTTAAAATATGGTGAATCATCCCCAATGGTTGAAATTATCATCTTCAATATTATTGGTTCTTATAAAGTTCATTTTGGTTGTACATTTTTCTTAGGAGGCCCATTTTAGACCTCAAAATTCCCCTAATGGAAGATGTACTCATAACCAAACCAGGTTGGATGGGAAAAGTAGGTTTCCAAACATTATAAGTCAAACTAGGATAAGGAGGATTTAACAAATTTTTTTCACTAAATTATGGTATACTATGATAGGTTTCCTCCTTGCCAAAGGAGGAGGGGATTATGGAGGCAACTGACCAACATATGAGGGGAACCCAACATAAGGAGAGTTGGGTTGTTGAAGGTGTCCACTAATAAAAGAACCAACACGTTATTTTATTATAGGGGTAAGTGGAGGAGAAGGAGAAGAATGTATAGTGCTCATTAGAGAAGTTCCATATGAAATTCCATAAATTGAGGTCATGGGAAAGGTCCAAGGATTGGATGCTGCAACAGAGAAGGTACCAGATAATGATTGATAAGTAGGTGGGATAGATAGAATACCATATAGATGTGTCTATGTTGATGTTACGAACATATATGAGGAAAAAAAATTTGATGTCTCAGTCGTATTATCATATGCAAGCTGGGAAAAAATAATGGACTCAGTCATGGTTGACACCCAAAAGATGATTTTCGCAAGAAACTCATGGGTGAACTTAAAGGAAGAGAGTCAAATAAAGGAAATTGAGGTGGAGTTTTAAGAGGATGAAAAGGATGATATTGATAAACATGTAGCACTCTAAAATGAATAGGAGAAGAGGGATAAGGTTGTTCCTATTGGATCTCTTCAATATTCACAAGACCATATGGAAGGGGTTCTCCTCCTAGTCCAAGATATATACTTTGTGGCTTTGTCTAAGACAAAGGAAGAGAAGAGGAATGTCTTGAAGTAATAGGTAAATATGGGAGAGGGACCTTACGTTGTAAAACCTCAGGTCATAAGGTATCTGATTCAATGAAATTAGGTTCAATAAAATTAGAAAATAAGGATTCAGGTGCTTTTGTTTCGATTTTTTCAGATTCACCAGCAAGAGGAGATGTAATATCAGACTTAGTACTAAAAGGGAATGATGATTCTGGTGGATAAAGTTTAGGAGGAGGACCATAAGTAGTTCTTGAAGTTCCTGATTTGATATTTTTCATTTTCTTATGCTTATGAAGATGACGAAGAGTTTACTCTGGTGGAACATGAGGCTTATTTTTCATTCTAAGCGAATGACAAAGGGTACATGTTTTTTCTTCCACGTCGGGTTAATAAAATTTTACAATTAACAAAAAGTAAATAAAAAGGGGTAAAACTAGGCATAAAGGTTTACCAAGAAACCATGAACTGCAATATACACCTTGGTGAGCTAAGGGCTTAATGTACATGTAGTAATTCTCCCCGAATGTTGTCTTCGATGGATCACGATATGAAAGGCGACTGACTCGGTTACCTATGGCGAGGATAACAACCTATGGTGGGCTTTGAAAATATACTCGATTGTACATGGAAGTGAAATACATAGTAGTGTTATATAATGCGTAACTATTTGATGAGAGTGTTCCCATATACTTATCATGCATGGAGAATCATCCAATATACCCAAAGGTACGCAGAGAACAATTTGATACACTTACATACCTTGAATGAGATATCACCATTGGGATACAATGTTGGAAAACAATGACATATCATATGCTTAACGATGTCGAAATAGGTCACTAGCCTATACCTCTAAATTTTTGCGTTAATGTTACAAATTCTCCTTAGGTTGGTTAAGTGAATTTTAATGTCTATCTTCAATTTAGTGTTAGTTTTAGAGCTCACCACAATTTTCATCTATATTCCCTAAAATGCGAGCTAGCATCAAGAAATGAAATCTTTCACTTTCAATAAAAATCTATCAAAAGGGGGGAAGTTACAAAGAATATGCAACAAACAAGATGATAAGTGAAACTCCATTTTAATGCAACCGTTCCCTTGTTGACGCACACAAAAAACCCTATATTCCAATGTAAAGAGATTTTCTTTTCAATTTTATTTAATTTTCAAATATTATGAAAACTAAGATGCATGTATAATCACTTATTAAATAAAACTTTTAAGAACAATGACTAAAACACCAATTCATTCAAGCATTCAATGATCAAACAAATATAGTTTTCCAATGAACTAATGATACAACAAAGGAAAATATAAATAAATCCTTACCAAAGGCAATAAAAAATAAAATAAAACCAATTGAGGCTTCAGACAGACCACGTGATACTCAAATAATTAATGAAGAGTAGCTAGAACAAGTTGAACAGAGCGAAAACCAAGGAAAAAAAATTGTGTATGAGCAGAAGCCAAGACAGGTGCTAAAGGGGCACAAGTGCTATGAAACACAGGCACAAAGATGGCTCAAGTGCAGTGCAATTCTCTGTATCTAAACTAGAGGGAGAGTTGGTCAAGGGATGCAAGGTTATGATACAAAAATTGCAATTGAAACTCAATGATAGGTCATCCTAGGTCTGTTCATGAATGTATAAGATAATGAAGGTCTGAAAAAGAGGTAAACAAAAACTAAGGAAAAGGAAACCACCAAGGGAATACACCATTCCCTATTGGAGTTGCCAATTTTTTATGTGGAATCTACGACTGTAGACATAAATATATTTCGTAGACTTGATGGCCTATTCTAGAAAAACAAAAGGACAAAGAAGCTAATGTTTCCATTTAAGTAAATAGATAATGGGATGAAGCCTGCTTGGAATTCTTCTTATGCTTTTCTCCTCCCTTGGATTGTGTGCTCTAATCCCAGCTCCAGACGTTATAATTAAAACCTGCAAAATCAAACAAAAAAAGGAAACGATCTATAATATATATGCAGAATCATATAATCACCTTATTCAATTGATCAACATGGCATATAAATACGTGAAATCATAAAATCACATATAGGAAAACAATGGACTCTTTGTATTAAAACAAATGGAGTGAGTGACAAAAAAATATATGAGTTGATCTTGTAGAATATCTCCTTCAAGTTGACTTGTTCCTTTCATTCCACAAAGGAAACTCTATGTCACCTTAATGCATGGAATAATGACTTATCATAGAAGCATCATGAAGGTAGTATCTATCTCCAAAAGCCAAACCCTAGCTTGTATATGGCCACAAATACATCAAAGAGGATGGTAAGTTGAGAGTTCTTATCCATTTACGAATTTAGGCTTGAGATCCGCTCTTCATGGGAGGATGAGATCAAGGGATAAGGAGGGAAATATTCAAGGTAGGATAGGATAGGATTCAAGACTTTCATCTAAGTTAAATAATTATAACAACCCCTGAAAGATTATGGAAGAGTCAGGTTCAAGATTCTTTTTATTTTTCCCAAATTTCTAGAATTAACATATTCCCAGCAAGGGGAAACCTTCTCATGATCAACAAAGGTCTAGATAGGGTCAAATTATTGGTGAATATTTTCCAATGAAGGAATAGGATGCATTAGACCTAAATATGATACAAATGAAGTAGTTTTACGACGAAATTCATGGATTTGAGAGAGGCATGCTTAGGGATTTGTGTAGGAGGGATGAAAAAGTGTATAAACAATGTGAATGATCCCATTTGAAGGCATATTGATTAGATGCGACAAAATTTCCTATAACATTGGTGGAACACTAGATCCAGTTGTGGAACATGAATCTGCAACTTTCTTCTCCAAGTAATGATTTACCTCCTGCGATACACAAGAGAATACAAGGAAAAAACCTAAGAATCCATGCCCTTTTCCTGAGTTATGAGGACCTATTTATAATAAATGAAAATGAATTTTTAGTTTCCTCATGACTTTTAAACTTCTATGAACTATGCACTTCCATTAATCCTTTTATATTCTATATATGACTCTTTACATCCCACATGTGTCATTTCACATTCCATGTGTGCTTCTTGGACTTCATTACATTGGATTTATTACAAAAGATAAACAACACATAAGATAGTGGAAATATAAGACAAAAATTATAATAAGACAAAATGATTTCAAATAGATAAGTTAGTTTCTTCTTCATGGAAATCATTGGTGATTTTTTAGTGGCATTCTCTGAATTTTATATGAAAGAAATTATTTTGGAACAAAACATTTGCTGCAAACCGCATCTTTATCTCCAATTATTTTGTCAATATGGATTTGGAGCTAGATTATACACTATTCCACAACCATGAAAATTTCATGATATATTTAGCTAGTACAATGGCATACTGTAGAATAATGTTCTTAGTAATCCCTTGGCCTTGCTATTCTAATACTTGTTTAATTTTCTAAATCTACTGTCGAACTTCTCCTGAGACGATATCTCTACTTATTGTCTCTCCAAGTGATCCCACTAAAGTCTTTCCATGTTTCTATTTTAGTGACTGCAAACCATTCTACATTCGACTATAACCAACTATAGCATTGGATGACTATTCACCAAGACATACGTGATTATGAATATGGAGTATCAAATGTGATTTTTCCACCTCAACATTAATATTATCCTTTCTGGCTAACTGTTGGGGAACCTCTGGATATTTTGCATCCCATTCCCGTATTTGATCAGTGAATCTATTTTCAACCTTGAGGAGCGTGAAGACTTCTTACAATTTCTTTTGTATACTAGCTAGGGGTTGCACTACCTCATGTAGAAGTATCATTTCATCATATAACTATCCCATGGTGTCCTCTATTGGCCCCAATTTTTCCTGTATAGCTGACCGTCATTATTCATTATTGATATTGTTGGAAGATAAACATTGATTCTTTGTGGAGAAGTGCTCCAATTGTTTATTTTTCCCATCCAAATATTTCCTTAATCATGCACTCTCATTTAAGAGCTATTTTGAATTATCCTGTGTTGTTTTAGCAAAATAAACATTATATTTCATAATTTCTCGAGGGTTTGTCCCGGTGTTTACAATTATTATCTTTTCAATTGATATGAAAATATATTCTTCCTATCTTTCTGGAAGAATATTCGTTTTTCTTTCCTCATCCATTTCTTTAGCTTATGAAACGTAACATTACACATTTCCATGACCCTATCTTCTAGCGGACGTGTAATTCCCATGTCACTGAATGGGAGACGACCACCTGTAAGAGGAGGTTATACTAGAGATTCTGGTGCATCATTAGTGCTCTCAATTGAATCGTCTTCCTCCAACTCTACTTCTATCTCCTAGGTAATCTATTCTTCTTCCAACCTTTGTGTGAATTCCTTTCTTGTGAGTGGTTTTTTTGTTCTTAATTTTTTCTCTTTCATTTGTCTTTTTCTTCCTGTTTTTTCTAAGTAGGTAGTCCTTCTTCCTCTTCTCCTCCTCTTCTTGTTCTATATTTTCCTTCAACATTTTATTCACCTACTCAACCTCAAGAAATCCTTTACTCAATAGATTAACTTTCCAATTTTTTCTACTTTCTATTGTTGGATCATGCTTAATCCTTTTATTGGAAGATATAATGCTTTCTTGAGATATAATCCTGTTATTACGATGATAGGAAACTTCTTGCAATACCACCTCATTGTTCACATATCATGGCATGAAGTTAGGGGAAGTTTGGAATCCAAAACATCTAATATATGTACCATCTGATCTGAAAAACCAATCTGCAATGTCATGCAACAATTTCTTCACTTTATTTCTTGTGCAAGGAGGGTTGATCTCATAAATAATTTCAAATATGATTGTAAATAAATGCTCTTCCAATATGTTATATACTCCTCTGAATATTATTTTTGAGAACACCCTGCAATGGAAATAGACTAGAAACTAGTCTTGTGGGGTCCAGTTCCAATGCATCCATGGAAACCATATCAGGCACAAATCCCATGTCGTAGATAAGCTAAAATGTAAAACTTTGATGATCGATTTTATCTTAAAGCTTCTTTGGCCTACCCAACATGTCGTTGCAATTCAAAGGAAAGGATGTCTTCGCAATTGAAAATTATTCCTCAAGTAAAAACCAAGTTGAGCATGAATATCCAATTCTCTTTAAAAAAATCCACATTTTTCTTCCCATGTAGGCTACAACACATATATATTAGGTATTGATAAACCTTCTTCAATGTCCTGGTCAAGTAAACTAAACTCGATCGATGTTGGAATTTTATAGGCTCTTGAAACTAGGACTTGACGATTTCACTTGTGTTGAGATTATTCCATCTAATATAGAACCCAATGTTGGAATCTTTTTTGGTATCAACATATTATAATATGTATTCATGTCTTGTCCATATTAGGTAGCAAGCTCACCACCACTTTCACTACAAAGCACAAAATTTGTGTCGTCGATATCAGATAGGATCCACTCAATTGCCTCTACAAAAGGCATCACTAGAAACATGCATGCAATCTTCTAGAATGCTTATGTTGATATGGAATTCTCAAAAACAAAATTTTGCATAAATATATATGTCATATTTTTCCATGTGACTTCAAAATATTTCTTTATAAATCATTGCATGTCTACAAGGATTGGAATTGTATGTTTTCATCATTTTCTATCTCTTTCATACTTGCTTCTGAAACATCTTTTAAGGTCTCTTGATAGGTAGTGGGAGGCATTGCTCCAACATATGATGAGAAAGTAATAAGAATTGTATCTGTACCACATGCATGCAGAAATAAACTCATGGTGACAATAGATCAACTTCAAGAAATTATCTATCTATTACAAGCAATAACTTCAATACACAACTTTGAAAGGGAAATAAGATGTAGCCATATAGACACGACCGAGTAACTATTTAAGCTAGAAAATTGCATTAAGACAAAGGAGGGTGCATGTTAGAGAAAAAATGAAGTGTGGAGATTGAAGGACACTTCAAGATGCGTTATGCACTCAAGGGAAGGGAGAGATGCCTCAAGGGTGGAGGGCATAAGAATAAGTCTCAAATGAGGCTCACTCTTTATTGAGAGTGAGGTGTGCCCTCAAGGGAGATAAAGAGGGTGCATGGTTCAATATGAAGTGAAAATGGGTTAGACTTGAGACTTCCCAATGCGTTGTGCACTCAAAAGGAACTTGGGAGGGCACATGATGAAAAATAAAGTAACAAGGATGCATGATGTTGCTTCAATATGCACCACGAAATCAAGGAGGGTGCAGTCCTTGGGAACAATAATGGATTTTATCTCTCGAGTGCATTTTTGAAATAAACTGGGTTTTATTGGTGCAATTTTCCAATATGGAAAGGTCTCCACTTCCAGAAGTTCACTCTTTCCTGAAATGGATTTAAATCAACTTACAAAGACGAGCAAAAAGATAAAAACAGAGTAATACTAAGAGGAAGGGAATGCAAGTACTTAAAGGCTCTGTTGCAATCATGACTGAAAGGTGAAAGGTCAGGGAATGCGAATAGTCACAAGAAAGGTACTTGTCCAAAAAACATGACATATGTACTAGGAAGAATGGGTAAAAATGCTAGTAAATAAACTGAAATGGATTGAAATTCCAACAAATAGAACAAGGGTGAAAGTAAAAACACCAAAATAAAACAAGAAAAGTGACATGAAAATCTTACTTGAAATGGAGATCAATGAAGAGATCCTTGTTTAAAAAGGTTTTCTCAGCCCAAATGAGAATGATTTGTGTGAATTAATGATTAACTAGTCTGATTATAAAGATATTAATCATGCAAAAATGGTCTATGCCTACTTGCTACTTTTCAATTGGTGAGTGATTTAGTTAATTGAATTGAGAGCGGGCTCCTATTTTATAGGAGTTTTCTGACATGCAACAATAAAAGCACATACATGATAATGAGAAAGGCATATATCTTGGTAAAAAGAAGTGCACTTCACTTGGAGGTCACACTCACTATGCTAAAGGAGTGCACTCAACTAGGCCACAATGCTATCTAACAATGAGTGCATCCACTGTTGGCTTGGAGTGTGATATAGCCCAAACAGGGCACAATTCCAATAGAAAGTGGTTCTTTATGTCAAAAAAGTGTGTTTTTTTCCTCTTTTGGGCATGTGATGCATGTTAAACAATCTAATTACTAAGTCGAGAAATGCTAGGCCTTTTCATATCTTTAGATAAGAAGACACAAGAGTTCCTAAAGATAATATGATGACACTTAAAAAACTTCAACTTATGAAGAAATGAAACTTAGAGATAACACAATAATAGTCAAGAAAACATTGTGAAGGAATTAGGTAGCTCAGAAAAAAAATTCATGTAGGCTCCAAAATTAGATTAGGCATGAATTTTGGAGGGTCATTGTCACAACGACAACATGTTCCTTATATTTTAATATATGCTGACATATTTTATTTGACATATTGTTTATCATTATTATTATATTATATAGGGTAATTATTTTGTGTTTCTCATATTATTATTAACCCTAGGGAAATGATGTAGTAGAGTCCATGAAAAGGAATTTGATCATGATGAAAAGAAGATGGTGGTTGAGAACCACTATAAGTGCTAGAATTCACTCCTCAATCATTTGATCATGTTACACTCAAATTAACACTGGGAAATTATCTTCATTTCTTGGTATACAAAGAAAATAATTATTACCTTATCATGTATTTTTATTTTCTTTGTAGATTCATAAGAAACACATAAAGATAGTCTTTATTCCATAAAAATCATGATTGGCGCTCTATTTTATATTTAAATAAGGGAGACTTAGATCTGGGTTTTGGACTATGAACTCTAGGAATTAACTACAGTGACCCAGGGAAACTTTTAGTGGTGAAATTTCGCAACTCAGCTATTTTTTGGACATTTTCTGGAAAACAATATTCTCCAATTTTGTAAAAATAATTCTTTTTTTTTACATATATATGATTAAATGGAATATATTCACCAAAAGATTAAAAATTTAATAGTAAATTACATGTTTTTTATTGAATATTGGCCTACATTATATATGTATGAATTTTCAAGCCATAATAGTCACCTATAATACTATATATAGAAAAATATTTAAATACTTCAAAAATATGCTCCCCCCTTGAATTCCATCTATAGTAAGAAGGATCAAGGTTTTGGCGATGCCATTGGAAAGCGCTCCACAACACACAAGGTTTGAGACAAGGAGGAGGTGGAAATATCACTCTCATAATAATTTATGGTATCCACTAGAATGGTATAAGCTTCGTACAACACGTATGGATGAAAATCATGTTAAAAGGCTCAAATCAAATGGAAAACATCGTTAAAATTCATAGAAAATCATAGATGGAGTCAGAATTTACTCAAATAGAATTAAGGAAGTGAATGCTACAGACATAGTGCATGGTAGTGGGTGACCCGCCAGAGGAGATAGGGGGAGAGGAAAGCCTCCCCTCCCACCCTAACATGGACATGGTGATGAACATTTTGACAGAAAAATCCCCCATCAATATCACAATATGGTATGTGATAGAAAAGCTTAGGAGCTTTGTGTCATGGAAGATCACCTCTAAAATCTACATAATATTCTTGGAAAACACTTCGTAGAAAAAAATGGCATGAATTTTTACTAGAGGGAAATGTTCTGGAACTATATTTACACTTGCACCATGCCAAAGCTACAACTCATAGAATCATTGGACTCTTGGGCATGTATATCCAAGGCTTCTCCTCTCTTGCACTGGACACAATAGAAAAATATCCTTTCACAACCCAATTCAAACCATTATGCACCAAATTAGGGTTGAAATTACATTTCCCAAGCATATGTAGTATCATAGAGACCTAAAGATTGCATAGTGAGCTTGAGTCCCTTGAAAAAGGGTGGCCATGTTATTGACCAAAATGCCACACTATACCCTTAGAAAATAGTGCAACTAGTGATCTTTGGTTAGCTAGCTTCCATGAGGAACCTCCATACTTATGAAAAATATTATTACGAGCCCTAGTCAACGCTCTAGTAAGACCCTCCAGAGCACTAGCTAGGAGAAGTACAATTTTCATGGTAGTTATCTATGCGGCTACTACATAGTGTCAGTCATTTTTAGATTCATTTTACTCTTATTTGGTATGTAACGATGAAAACAAAATTCCAAGAGGACATTCAATCTCAATTTTTTTTGCAGAGGTTTCCTCTTATTTTTTTAATTTCTTGAATCTTAGCCTTATGGACTCTGAATATGGTTGGTTTTTATTGGCCCTCAGAGCTCTGTTACATGTAATTTTTTTACAATACGTGTAGTATAAAGGCTTATAAATTACAAAAAAAAAAAATCAAAAGGAGAGAGGACCTAAGAAAAGTATAAGTTTAACACCAATTAGAATATCATTTATTTTTAGTTTGATAAGCATGTTTCAGATGACAATGAGTTTCAATTTGATGATATTTTTCTCAAGTGGGACAATAATAATGAATAAAAAATGAAACCTACAAAATTCAACAAATTTGGATGTTAGCATATCAACTTGCCTAAAATTTTTGTCCTAGAATTTATTGTCTCCATGACATGTAAGGAATCAAACCCCCATTCCAGGAAGTGACCAAATTATATAAAGGCATTTTTGTTAGCCTACCCTTCAAATATACTAGCTTGTGCATATTAGTGTTTTATTTATTTCATATATTAGTGTCTGATATATTTTTTTGTTCTGGTAGTTTAGACTAATCCTAATATTTCCATTCTTCTCCTCCCATATAACCCATGGGTTTCGAACCGGTGACCTTGCAGACGGAGTGCCTTAATAGTGCACCCCATCACTAACTGATCTACACCACATGGCCTATATTAGTGTATGATATTATCACTCCCTTCAATTGGTCAATTAAATGATTGATTTTTTAAGTAGTTAGTTATTTATTTTTATTTAATTGAATGGTTGTTTTATGGTCTTTGAATTCTAGGATTTCTTATACTAGTTTATCGATTTCAAGTTTTAGTTTTATTTCATAATTTCTAACATATTTCCCTTACATATCTGAGATAAATTTATAATGATTATGAGATTAAGGAAAGGTGAACTTGAATATTTATCATTGATGGAAAAGGATGTTCCTAGTTAATGGATTTAATTAAATCTTTCCAAGTGACCAATGCCTTGATTATTCATGCACATAAAATTCATTAACAAGAAAACTTGTTAAAGTAATACATTTATGCACAATAAATTGTAAATAAGTATATTTTGCGAAAGATAAAACTTTTCTAAAATTTGGGACTAAAATTATAGAGAGGATATTTTAAATGCTCATCCATGCATAATCTTTATTAAATCACAATCGCAAGTGATCACCCACATTTAACTTGTAAATGGATATTTCTTCCTCTTGCCCATGAATTTATAAGTAATATAGTATGAGGGAAGATAACAAATTAATGTCTAGGTCTATGGATGTCTTGGTCTATTGCATGTTTATGGATGTCTAGGTCAAGAAATGGAGAAAAAATTGTGATTGAATCATGAACCCATTAGGGAAATATTAAACACTCATGAAAAATATAACAACACTTCAAGAATATGTTATTTCCTTGCACAACCCAATTCAGACCATTATGCACCAAATTAGGGTTGAAATTACATTTCCCAAGAATATGTATTCAAATAGAGACCTGAATATTGCATAGTTAGCTTCAGTCCCTTGAAAAAAGATGGCCATGTTATTGACCAAAATGTCGCACTATACCCTTAGAAAATAGTGCAACTAGTGATGTTTGGTTAGCCAACTTCCATGAGGAACCTCCATACTTATGAAAAATATAATTACAAGCCCTAGTCAGTGCTCTAGTAAGACCCTCCAGAGCACTAGCTAGGAGAAGTACAATTATCATGGTAGTTTTTCTATGCGCCTACCACATAGTGTCAGTCATTTTTAGATTCATTTTACTCTTATTTTGTATGTAACGATTAAATTTTTTTCCAAGAGGACATTCAATCTCTCCTTTTTTTGCAGAGGTTTCCTCTTTTTTTTTTTTTCTTTCTTGACTCTCAGCCTTATGGACTCTCAATATGGTTGGTTTTTGTTGGCCCTCAGAGCTCTGTTACATGTAATATTTTTACAATACGTGTAATATAAAGGCTTATAAATTACAAATAAAAAGAAATAAAAAGGAGGGAGGACCTAAGAAAAGTATAAGTTTAACACCAATTAGAATATCATTTATTTTCAGTTTGATAAGCATGTATCATATGACAATGAGTTTCAATTCGATGATATTTTTCTCAAGTGGGACAATAATAATGAATAAAAAACGAAACCTACAAAATTCAACAATTTTGGATGTTAGCATATCAACTTGCATAAATTTTTGGTCCTAGAATTTATTTTCTCCATGACATGTAAGGAATCAAACCCCCATTCCAGGAAGTGACCAAATTATATAGAGGCATTTTCGTTAGCCTACCCTTCAAATATACTAGCTTGTACATATTAGTGTTTTATTTATTTCATATATTAGTGTCTGATATATTTTTTTTGTTTTGGTAGTTTAGAATAATCCTAATATTTCCATTTTTTCTCCTCCCATCCAACCCATGGGTTTCAAAACGGTGACCTTGCAAACAGAGAGCCTTAACAATGACCCCATCACCGATTGCTCTATACCACGTGGCCTATATTAGTGTATAATATTATCACTTCCTTTAATTGGTCAATTAAATGATTGATTTTTTAAGTAGTTAGTTATTTATTTTTATTTAATTGAATGGTTGGTTTATGGTCTTTGAATTCTAGGATTTCTTAGACTATTTTATCGATTTCAAGTTTTAGTTTTATTGCATAATATTTAACATATTTTCTTTACATATTTGATATAAATTTATATTGATTATGAGATTAAGGAAAGGTGAACTTGACTATTTATCATTGATGGCAAAGGATGTTCCTAGTTAATAGATTGGATTAAATCTTTCCAAGTGACCAACGCCTTGATTATTCATGCGCATAAAATTCATTAACAGGAAAACTTGTTAAAGTAATACATTCATGCACAATAAATTGTAAATAAGTAGATCGTGCGAAAGATAAAACTTGTCTAAAATTTGGGGCTAAAACTCTAGAGAGGATATTTTATATACTCATCCATGGATAATGTTTATTAAATCATAATCACAAGTTATTAGCCACATTAAAATTGTAAAGGGATATTTCTTCCTCTTGCCCATGAATTTCTAAGTAATATAATGAGGGAAGATAAGAAATTAATATCTAGTTCTATGGATGTATTGGGCTATTACATGTTTATGGATGTCTAGGTCAAGAAATGGAGAAACATTTGTGATTGAATCATGAACCCATTAGGAAAATATTAAACACTCATGAAAAATATAACAACACTTCAAGAATATGTTATTTCATTTGCGTGGAAAGTCTTCACACCCAAATTATAAATAAGACCTAGATTCATAATAGTAACATCGATCATGAATTTAGACTACAATTAATAAATATAATTAATTTTCATCTTTGGATTAGGTGTTAAGTTGGTCTATATGTAGTAGTACAAAATGACTATTTCGTTACTAAAAAAATAACTAAATTTGCATGTAAACGGCCATTTTTCAGTCAATGACCAATGGTGTCTAATTGACAGTGTCTTATAATGCGGCCAACTTTTAGTCGTATTTAGCTTAATCATTAATTGGTTTTATCAACTTTATATTATAGTAGTATATTTAGTCATAATTTTGGTCATTAATTTATTCATTAATGTGATCATTAATTCCCACGATTAATGACCAAATACACAACAAAATATACTACTACATGACCACCCATGAAAACTAATTCATGAACAAAGAAATACAGCTAGAATATTCATCACATTATAAGATACTATAAATTAGCTACTGATAGTCATATATATGAAAATTTTAGTCATCATTTGAAACCAATTAACTTCCAAATAAATATGACTAAATTTCGGTCCTGTTATAAGATATTGTAAAATTGCTACTAATAGTCATATATATGTAAAATTTAGTCACCATTTGTAATCATAAATTTATCATTTACAATCGTCATTTATATTTTTTTTGTTGTTTCATATTAATTATATAAATTAGATATTGAATAGTTTATATTCATTTCATTTACTTTAATTAATAATCATTATAAATGGCTAATTTAGTCATTGTATATTCATTTTATTTGTGTTAATCATTAATGCATATAAACTACTAATTTAGTAGTTTCAGATTGATTTTATATGTTCATTATAAATAAACATAAATTAATTAGTACAATTTTGCAACTAAATTAAAAAAATTTCATTCAATGCGCATGTTCATCTAATATGAAACAAAAATATACATATGTTAATTATAACACTAAAAAATATGAGGTATAACTATAAACAATTTCAACCACATAAATTATGTTATATGAAAATTATATGAAATATCAAGTATTATAGTATGAGTTTCAAACTTAATACTGGTTGGAATACAACTTACACATGAAATATTGTTTCATCAATTCAAAACATTATCAATGTGTTTCCAAAGAATTCCAGGTGAATTCACCAATTCTAAAGACTTGACCATTAGTCTATAAGTGTGTGTTTCAAGTGAGATATTGTATTTAATGGTATCAATAAATGGGTTCTCTTCTCTTTCTCTTTCTACATTGTTTGCTCTAGTGTTAATGTTCTCCTCTTTATTGAATTCTTGCTTCTTATCATTAATACTAAGTGCCTTTTTTTAAACTGAAAGAAGATATAATGAAATCTATAAGACATGAAATATGATGAACACTAGGAAATAAAATAAAGTAGACTACAAATGATTCATATGACATTTAATTCAACATCAGAAATGTCAATGCCATTTTCCCCAGAAAAGAAAGAATGTTGAATTAGTTTTCTTCAGTTCGGTGATAGTGGGCACTATGTGGCTATATGACTTCTATAAACAAAGAAAATAAAATTTCATCATAGAAAAGAACTCCTTACAAAATTATTATTCAAACTATAGGAAAATATTAGGTATAATCATGCTAACTAAGTTACATGTTAAAAGGCTCATTTTGTAGATATATTGTAAAAACAAATGGAAAGAAAGGGAAAAAATATAATAAATAATGTAAGACATCTAGTTGGAAAATTGCATCATAGAATAAAAACATTCTCCTATGGTTACCAATACATGTGTGTGGGTAAAATGCCCCAATATTCCATGATCCTTAGGGTCTAGAGGAAGTAAAAATCCTACTAACAGAATGATTGATTGGCTGCATCATGGCCTGACCCTCTCCTTTGTGAGTACAAAATTTAGAAATAATTCCATCCTTAACTAGTTGTACTCCATAGTATCCTTTCTGCATTCTATCTCAACATACCGACCAAAAATTTTAGATATGCCAAACAAATGGAATTTTCGAATCATTTTTAAAACTATTTCATTTACACCCCCTTCCAATGTATCTGACCAAATGTATGCACTTAATTTTCTTCTTTCATATTCATTTACATGATGGAAAATAACAGTTTCAAAAAACAATACATCCCGAGGGTCATTACGAATTTTTTGTCATGCCTTTTGTCCTTACTAATGCACATTCCACATTTCATTCATGATTCCATTTTCAATCCCTTCCTTAGAAAATTTGTGTTCATATTTTTTGATGATATAATAATCTACAACAAGTCTTCGAAGGATCATGTTGAACATGTTGACAGGGTGCTCAAACTATTGGAGGAGAAACAATTATATGAAAAAACCTCCAAATGTTTCTTTGGAGTACAAGAGGTGGAATATTTGGGTCATGTTATATATCATGAGGGTGTTAAGGTAGACCCTAATAAAATTAAATCCATGAAGGAATGGAAAATCCCCATAACCATAAAGCATCTTCGAGGATTTATGGGGTTAACATGGTATTATTGCAAGTTTGTTAACAATTATGGGATGATATCTGAGCCTATAACATAATTATTGAAGAAATATGCATTTTATTTGACTCTAGAAGCAATGAAGGCCTTTGAACATCTTGAAGAGGCAATGTGCCGAGCATCGATCTTAGCTACACTAGACTTCACAATTTTTTTTATTGTGGAATGTGATGCCCCAAGAAATGGAATTAGTGTGGTTTTAATGCAAGAAGGAAGACTTGTTTCTTTTGAAATTCAACCAATCAAAGGAAAGTGTTTAAAGAAGCCTATTTAGGAGAAGGAAATGTTGGCAATACTGCATGGACTAAAGCAATGACGACCTTACGTAATGGGAAGACGTTTCAAGGTTAAAAAAAATCAAAATAGTCTTAAGTACTTTTTGAAAAAAATATTACCTTCAGAAGAGAAACAAAAATGGGTCACAAATATATTGGGTTATGAATTTGAAATCATCTACAAAAAAGGGAAGAAAAATGTTGTTGCATATGCACTCTCAAGAAAGGACGAGGATGTGGAAGCAGTTATTTGTGCCATTTATATTATCCAACCTGTGTGGATAAACGAAGCAAGGGATGGATGGAAGAATGATAAAGAGGTGTGGAAACTCATTCAAAAATTGCAGAAAGATCCTACTACATCTAAAACATTTAGCTATAAAAACGATTCATTATGGTAGAAATATCGCTTATATCTTTCTCATAATTCCAAACGCAATCAAAATATTCTTTTGTAATTGCACACATCTCCATTATGAGAGCACCTTTTATTTTTAAAAAATTATCACAAGGTCAAGAAGGATTTTGTTTTGGATGGCCTTAAATCTAATATTCAAAATTTTGTGGCAGAGTGTTTGGTTTTCCAACAAAATAAAGTTGAGACAATTAAGACGACGGGTCTATTACAACCTTTATCCATTCCAAGTCAACGTTGGGAGGTGGTTTTAATGGATTTTATCAGAGGTTTAACCAAGTCTAAAGGAAATCATGTCATCACGGTGATAGTTGATAGACTTACCGAGTATGCACATTTTTTTTCATTATCTCATCCATTTAAAGCTAGTATAGTTGTTAAAGAATTTATGGAAAAAAATTCAAAAGGTACATGAACACCCAAAGAACAATGTAAGCTACAGAGATCCCATTTTTACATGAAATAGTTGGATGAAATTATTTTCTTGTTTGGGTACTCAATTAGATCATAGCTCATCATATCATCCTCAATATGATGGAGAAACTGAGATAGTGAACAAATGTTTGGAAGGATATCTTCGTTGCTTTGTATCTGATAACCAAACACAATGGTTCAAGTGGTTACCTCTCGTTGAATGGTGGTATAACAATTCCTTCCATATTGCAACAAAAATGACCCCATTTATGGCATTTTATGGATATCATCCACCATCCATCACATCATCTTTAAGAAAAAATTCTAAGGTTCAAGCAGTGGAAGATCACATCAATCATCAAAAACAAGTTCTCAAACTCTTTAAGGATTACCTCACTTTGGAACAGAATAAAATGAAACAACAGGCATATCAACACTGCAGTGAAAGAAGTTTTGATGTAGGTGACAGGGTATTTTTATGGCTACAACCATAAAAAAAAATGTCCCTCAAGCAAGATAAGAAAGATAATAGATTATTGCCATAGTATTATTGTCCTTACAAGGTGCTGCAATTTTTTTTTACTATGGCCTAAAATTTGGAGCTTCCCACATCTTCCCGAGTGCATCCAGTTTTCCAAGTTTCATTCTTAAATAAGGTTATAGGTGACAAGCTCCTAGTTCAAACAATATTCCTAGAACTTGATGAAGAAAGAAAAATCATATTGGAATATGAAGGAGTCATGGAAAAAAGAACTCGGCAGCTATGAAATCGATCAATTTCAGAGTATCTCATCAAGTGGAAGAACTTACCTACTCAAGATTCAACATGGGAGGATGAGAATTTTATACAGAGGCATCCAAAACTACTCAAGTGTTGAGGAAAATGCTTGTTTGAAGGAGAGGAGCATGCTAGGTACCTATAATACTAGTGTATCCCCTTATTGTTATTTTTATTATAACCCCCTTATTGTTATTTTTTCACCCATGTGTTCCCCATATTGTTATTATTGTGCCCCATAGAGCCCACTATTTTTATTGTTTTGCCGTTACAATCTTATTATTATGTCGGATAGGATTATATGGTGACCCATTCGACTCCTATATACAAAAAGGAGGTTTTTTCATTTATCTCATTCAAAAAATTTTCATTTATGTAATATAAAGGAGGTTTCCCCCTTAAATAGTCTTATTTCTAAGTTGTTAATCTATCTTTTCTTCTTTGTGAGTTGGTTTCATAACACCTTTGGTTGAATTGTGGTATAACACTTCCTTCCATACTGCATCAAAAGTGACCCCATTTATTGCACTTTAAGGATATTATCCACCATCGATCAAGTCATGTTCAAGATAATATTATATGGTTCAAGAAGTGGAAGGTCACATTCAACATCAAAAAGTTCTCCAATTCTTAAATGATAACCTCTCTCTGGTGCAAAATTGAATGAAAGAATAGGAGTATGAAGATCATAGTGAATGAATTTTTGACGTAGGTGATTGAATATTTTTATGAATACAACCATACAAAAAAATGTACCTCAAGCAAGCTAAGAAGGATAATAAATTACCACCTAAATACTATGACCCTTATAAATTGTTACAAAAGATTGGTACTATGCAATATAAATTGGAGTTTTTTGCATCTTCCTGAGTACACTTATTTTTCCATGTTTCATGATTAGATAAGGTTATCGGTGACAAGATGTCGGTTCAATAAATACTATTATAACTTTACAAACATGGAAAAATCATATTCGTCCCTTAAGAATTCATGAAAATAAAAACCTGACAACTACCGAATCAATCAATTTTAGAGTATATCATTATGTGGAAGAACTTACCCACTGAAGATTCCACATGGGAGCATCAAAATTTGATACAAAACCATATATAACTACATTGAGGATAACACTTTTTTTGAAGGATAGGGGAATGTTAGTTCCATAAAATACTAGTGTAGCACCCTTTTTTTTATTGTTAGTTTAGCCTCATTATTTTTGTTATTATTGTAGACCCCTTATTGTTATTGTTGTTCCCTTATGATTTTTATGTAGGCTCTAATTATATTGTCACCCCTTAGAATCCTATATATAAGAATGATGTCTTGTCATTTGTATCCTCCAAGAATTGTTCATTTATGTGATGTAAAAGAGGTTTTCCCCCCAAAGAGACTAATTTTCAAGTCGATGATCTATCTTTCCTTCTATTTTGGGATATGGTAGTATAACATAAGGACTACATACATAATGTAAAATATTTATTTTTCATATCCACAACACCCCTTGAAGATGTATTTTTTTTTCACAAGGAAAAATTGTAAATTTATTCATTTAAAAAAAATTACATGTTGCAGATGCTAGATAACATATGAATTAATTCACAGATCTTGATATACAAGCTCAGAAAAAACAACTCATCAAAGACTTAACCTATTCTACTCTTTCCTACCTTTATTTTTTCCACTTTCCGCCAACCATTAGAGTCAGACGAGGGTGATACAATAGACAATTTTATCTCTTTTACATTTGGCTGGATTTCTTTGTTAGAATCCGAACTTTTTGAAATTCGTGTTTGTTTGGTGCCGCTAGTTTATTTTCTAGTCGAAGTCATTTCAAGTTTTATCTTTTGTTTGGATGGTATTGGAAACAATGTATATTGATGCTCAAACTCATTCTTCATTACAGTTTCTCGGGTATTCTGGGAATTTTTGTTGGTGATATTGTATGTGGGCTCTGCTGCTTATGTTTCTACTTCCTTCGTTTTTGAAAACTACCATCCTTTCATTTTTTCTGTCTGTATTTTTTTCCTTTATTTTTTGGCTTGTGGACAATAATTTTGGAGGTGTCTAGTATGAAGAAAAATACGACAATGAAAGGTTGTATTCTCATAGTCAAAAGGTTGAGACCACTACGAATTATTGGAATATAGCTGGCTGCAATCAGGTAACCCTTTACTAAGGTATACCTCCACACATATTTTGGAAAAGGTATAAATGCCCATTGAGACTCTTTATTCATCTATCTTTACAAATTTCCCTAGTGAATCCCCAATTCTTGCTAATACTTTTTGATGCAAAAAATGAACTGGTATATTATGTAATCTAACCCACATAAGAATTTTGGAGATCACCAATGTATTTGCATCAAATCCTAGAAACCATGGTGTCATAAATAGGCTCGAATTTCCCCAAAACCTTGTTACCTCGTTTAGTGCACAATCTATATCTTTTGTTGTATAAAATTTAACGATAAAAAATGTCTGGAACATAAATGGATATCACAGTTTACTATTCATATAAAATAAATCCAATCACATAATGGTGCATACTTGGGCCAGAATCCATTGAATATACATACAACTGCTTTATTATGGAGTTCATCATGAATCGCATTTACCTTAGGAAAGTTTATTATCAAGGACAACACTTGGGTCATCTGCTCCATAATGTAAGGGCCAACTATAGTGGGCACCTCTATTGGTCCCCCCTTCCCCTTGACTACATCGTTGAATGATACTGGTCCTTTGGAACTGGTTGTAGGGCATCCACCTAGAAGTCTCATATTAAGAATGATAATTGAATCTTGTCCAATGCCATAGTCATGTAGATTAGATTTGTCTCGTAAGATTATCCCTGCATGAATAAGAATTTGTACGCTGTCTAGAACGCCTATCTTGTTTGGATCCATTTTCTAAGAGTCATCATCTATTCGTCGTTGCTGACTCTCACACATACTGATTTCCCTTCCAATGTTCTGATAAAGATTCGGATCTGGATGTATTTAGGTGGATCTATTTCTGAATCAACTAGATCCGTCCCCATAGAAGGTTGTTGCTATGTGTATGAAGGTAAATTATGTGGCATATATGGGTCACATCTGTTATAGCCCAAATCCACCTTAGGCTGAAGGAAGACGGGATTCAGGGTAACACCAAACCACGCTCAGCCTCGTAGCTAGCCCTACGAGGACAGGAGAGGGCTCTCTCCGGGTCAATCTCAATGAAAATATTCAAAGGGGCTTGAGATGACTAAAACAACAGCTGATCTTAGGCTAGATATACAAATAGGAGGATTTGATTTTGATTTTTTGGGGTTTTGCTGGAAAAAGGGGAAAGGCAATTTTTGGGCTTGGGGATGAGGCCAAATTCTTGCAGAGTTCAAGTTGGGGCGAGGAAGGCAGTGGCCTTGATGTCTTAAATCAATTGAGTGGATTTAAAAGAATGCTAAGGAGCTAAAGAGGGAAAAAGAGTCCAAGGATCCTCTTCAAACTGACGAAAACATGTAAAACTAAACAAAATTTTAAGGCAGAGCACCAGCGAAATAATGAATTCTACCTCAATTACTCATTTGTTTAATTCAGAAGCATAGAGAAGGGAAATGTAATACATATAACATTAATGAAACTTAAAATAACATGAGAAGAACATCATCAAAAATTAGATTCCACAAGGATCCCAACAAGTGCTGCAAAACCCTGGTCTTTCCTTTGCCAAAAATGCAGAAGTGTATGTACAATGAAGTGCCAAACTATTCCCAAGAGTCCAACCCTTAAAATGACTCAGAAAATACATAATATAGACCAGCCTAATCCAATCCCATGCCTCTAGGGGTCGAGCTCATCCTTCTAGGAGTTGTTTCAACCAACTCTAAACATGGAACTAAAATCTAGGCAGCCAAACAACTTGCCTCTATATGCTAGGAAACTGATTCATTCATTTAATTTTCACCTTTTTGTGAATGAATCAACTAAAACAAGTAAATATGTGCCAAAATTACATCCAAGTTATCAAATTACATCAATATAGATCAAGAGTAACATCAAAAAGTAAAACTAGTCAAAACTAGGCGAATTTCTGAGCTGAAGAGTGAAAATGAGGCCAAATTTCTCTATGCGCTGCGCTCAGAAACTCAATGCGTCGCGCCACTTTGAGCCTGTTTTTGGGGCACTTCCTGAAGTCCAAATCGAGCTCATGATAGCTCGTTGGAAATTCCTGTCTGTTTGATATCCAACCCAAGTGGAATTTTTGGATTGGGATGTCATTTGCCCCTCCAAAATTGCAATCTCCCAAGACTGGTTCCTGCTGGTGCAAAAAGTGGCAGAAAGGCCATTTTTGGAGTGTTTTTGACCCTTTAAACCACTCAAAACTTGATGAAATCTCTCGAACATTCCTGAGCATGCATAAATTTTGATAAAAATCCAAATATGTCAAGTTTTCCTCCAGAAGATCTCTCAATCATAAGCGCGCGTCGGGCGGAAAAACCTGTTTTGCAACCAAAATTTTCAAAAATAACAAAATTTTCTCCAAATTTGCTGAAATTTGGAGTGAAGGTCTCCCATCATGTCTCATGCTCAGCCAAGGAAGCTTCGGCCAAGATTCGGAGTGGATCCAGCCTTTTTCGACGTTTCAGTGCTTTTCTCAACCTTGCCTTCAGGATCTTCATCCTAGCTCTGCAAACGTGTGTGCGGGCCCAATAGTGTTTTTTCATATGTATGAGCATGTCTTTGTCCCTATTGGCCTTCACAAACAGCTTCTCCAGATGAATGTTGACTCTCGTAAGGCAAGTCTCTCGCTCAAATGGTGTCATGTCACCTGGTCTCTTTCGGGCCAATTCTCGGTCTTCACGGATTTGCCGCAAATCTATGAGTGTCTGCTGATCCTCTAGTTGTTTATTCCACTGCTCCAAGTAATTTATAACCCACTGAGCTCTCTGCAACTTCACGGTCAATGTGTCAATCTCAAATTTTTGTTCGTGGATGGTCTCTCTCATCTTTGAGCTGGGAGAGCTCAAATCAACATTGATGAGTGTAAACTCAGTGTCTTGGCCTCCTGTAGGGCCCTCATTGTGCATAGGCTTCTTGCCTCTGTCCTGTACCTGTGCTAATGTCAAAGGCGAGACCCCTTCCAAACCAAGTGGAGATAGTACTCACGCTGCTGATGAAGATAACGAGACCCCTTCCACCCCTGGTGGAGATAGTACTCGTCCTGCTGCTGCAAATAAGGCTATGTGGCCTCTCTGATATGTCACACACACTGGGGCACTGATAGGCTCAGTCTCAGGAACCTCAAACTGATGTGAAGGCTCTGCCTCATCATGAACAATCTCGGGAGGAGGCTGGAGGGCTGCAAAGAACTCACGGGAAATGAACTCATCCCATGCGATGCCCTGCAATCCAAGCTGATGTAATACAATGATTTTAATGAGTGCATAATGATAAATGCTGTTATGTTGCTGCTATGGAGTCTTCCTCTGCACCAGGATAGTCATCCGCTCTATGTTTCGGCACATGAAGTGTGGAATATTCATCAATCTCACTCTCGTGAAATGCATCAAAAGTCTGATATATGTATGGTGAAAACAATAGTTTGGTGTATGCTTTAATGCCGCATGTGCCACATATATAATAAGGTGTTGTGGAGAAATATCACAGTGGGAAAAAGGACTGTCAAGGGAATTTGGAGTGGAAGGACAGTCACTCACTGCTTGGGGAATTTCAGGATTTGGAGCCTTTACAAGTGATATAGGAATAGGTGATAGTGATGGGGGTAGGATTGGGTAATAGAGACAGCCCTTGAATGCTTCGGAAATTAGGATTTCACCAATGATAGGAATGGAGGGAGATTATGTAAAATGATAGGGTTTGAGGATTCAAAAACATGGGAAAAAAGGGTATAAGGAATATGGGACAGTGGAAATAGGAGAAGGGATCATGACAACAATACGATCACGGTATGATAACAGTGATAACAGTGATGAGAGCACAAATGAAAATGGGGTGGTAATTTTAAGCACCAAACACCTCTTTGTAAACCCTAGGAAACATATTTTAATATGAATATAGGGTTTATTCTTTTACCAACCAAACTCCAATGTCTTCGCCTCTAAACACACCACACATGAATAAAATCACTGAACAGGCTTTGTCAACTTACTTGGAGAAAAATTGAGCTGAAACAAATTGAGTTTTTATGGAGAGGAAGTGATTTTAGCCTTGGGGGCTCTATGCGCTGCGCCCCAGCCCAACGCACCGCGCAGGCTGGATGCGCTGCGCCAGTGTAATTTTACACTGGGAAAAATTGTTCTATGCACTGCGCACCTTCAGTGCGCCGCGCTCCTACCCAATGTGCCGCACCATAAATAGTGCATTTTGCAGGAGGCTTTTGGAGGCCTTCCCGGTGTCCAAATTGGGCGCATGATAGCTCGTTGTAAATATATTTGAGTCTACTTTCCAACCCAAGTTGAATTGTTCAATTTTGAGTTCCTTTTCCTTGTCAAAAATCAAATCTCCCAAGACTGGTCAAAATGAGCAGAATGAGGCTGCCTCAAGGAAGAGTGTTGTTGTAGTCAACGTTTGAAGGTCTTCCTCAACTCCAAATTGAGCTCATGATAGCTCATTGGAAATATGTTTTTGTCTAGTTAGCATTTGACTCATCAATAAAGTCATTTGGCCAACTAAGCTAGGAGAAATCTTGATTTTCCCAAGGTCACGTCAGAGGCGCATTCAATTCTCCTGAGGCAACTGTAGTTTTGACATTTCTATAGAACCATGATACCTCTGTAAAAAGTGAGGAGTTTTTTCTTCTCTGGTAGGTTTTGGACAAAACCCTCTCTCATTTTTCCAAAATTCATCTTTTATTTCTCTGAAACATCATTTGAGTGAAACCTATCCCGATGTGTGGAACAAGGGATTTGTCGAAATGAAGTGAAATCACAGGGATAAGGGGCTTCTAAATTCTTGAGAAAATTTTGGGAAGTAGGGAGGGATGTTAGGAAGCAGGGGAAAGTGGAATTTCAGAGATTGAGTGAGGGGAAGGGGTCCAAAAGGGAAAAACACAGGCCTAGCCTAGAAAATTGCCAAGTTGTAGCAAGAAACTAGGGTTTGTGCAAAAATGAGGAATTTGGGGAATATCAGTGATGGGAAGTGTTTAATAAGGTATATTAAGGATAGGGGAAGGTGTATGAACATCAGGATAAAATTTTTCTGATGATTTGACCATCCAAGAGAAATTACCTTCAAAACCCTAGGAGAGGGAAATGAAACTTACCTAGGCACAACTGAAGCATGAACAAGGTGTAAAATGACCTTTTGGAACTTGAAATGATGATGAAAACCCTCTGAATGATGGTACACTCAGCTGAATGGTGACATGGACCGACATTTGGACAAATTTGACAGGAGTAAGAGCAAACCTTAGACCTAATACCTAGTGACCAAATTTTACTTGAAGACTCACTGAAATGACAAAATTCGACCTTGACACCTTAAAATCACTTTGTAAGAGCAAGTTTTATCACTGGAGGAAGGCTACAAAGACTGACACTAACAACATCCACACCTGGATCATGGCTTCCTCATTTGAATATATAATACATCTCTAGTATAGCATGAGTGATATGGGTGTCGGGAAAGTAAGTATACTTATATGTATAACCCCAATACTGAAATAGTAAGGAAAAATATATTCCTTCATATGACATATGAGTGGACAGGTCTATACTACAGTAAATATGATAAGTTGTCATAAAGTATAGCTTCAGATCTAGCGAGTTGAATGGGATATACTCCTCTAGAGCGGGATCACGCTAGCGATCTATTGTTGGGAGACTACTACGTGAATTTGGAAATGTTAGCGTTGATGGTACCGATAAGCGGTGGGCATGGAAGCGATATGATACTATAAGAGGGGAGATGGAAGTTTCTTCCACTCATATTTCTCGATCATACAGACCCGATCTAGGTTTCTCTGACCTTATGTCATTCCTACCCAAAAGAGAGGATATTTCAAGGATTCAACAACATCCTTGTGCAAATTATTTATAGGTGGATCATGAAACCCTTATTATGGCATATCCGATGAAAGGATGAAAACTTCATAGTATTTCAGAGTGTTTCCTTGCATGTGATGGTGAATGTATTCTTGAGAAAATATAACCCATAACCAAATTTGAAGAAGTGATTGACAGTTATGGCATGCTTCAACGTGGGAAGGCGACTATGTTTAGGCCCGTGGGGGAAATCCAATCCCATGTACTAATAATACAAGTTCACTACCATTGCCAAGGGTAGGAGAACAATCTCTCAATGTTGCAGTAGTCAAAACAACTTAAGAGAGAAAAAACCTATTGTAGTGTGCCATGAGAGCCTCTTGATCCCCCTGAACATGCCATGTATGTCCTTGTTAACATTATCTTCAATAGATGCTACATCAGTAATATAAACATCAAGAATAGAATAACATAAAATCATATGGAATCATCATCAAGATGCACAGGCATAAAATTCACCTAAGATCATACGCCATTGATCTTGTGGACCTAATATCCATTATATATTCTTCATGAGGTTAAGAATCCCACACTAACTTCCCCAAACACTATTATAAGTATGAATTTAGTAAAATAGACCGCAGTAGGGGCTATCTTACTATACTATGAATCGGAAGAACAAGAGTTAGACCTCATAATTCTTTGAGGATTCTTATTTAGCACATATATTTTTTCTCCATTTTTTAATCCTTTTGCATTTAGTACTATAGATTGCAATAGGGTCTATCTTCCTTTACTCCAAATCTGAAGAAGAGGAGCTAGACCTCTTACTCCTACCTAGATTCTTCTTTAGCACATATAATCTGTTTGCATTTCTAAATTCTTTTGCATTTTGTAAAATTCACTACATTAGGGACTATATTCCTTTGAATCTGAAGAAGAGGAGCTAAACATATTACTTTTATGTGGATTTCTCTTTAGCACCTATAATTTTTATGCATTTATGAATCCTTTTTCTATCACCTTTCCCGTGTCTTCTTTATTAGCTTTTCATTTAGTTGATGAAAACACAATTTTGTGTCCTTTATAAGCTATTTGGACTTAGAATATTATTCTTTAGCCCTTGAGCTAATAATGCATCAGTTTCTCTTGTATTCTAATCAAGTTTGGCTCTACCTTTTCATAGTTTTATTGTTGGTGCATTATTTCCAAGTATAAATTTATCATCTTCGTTTTACTTGAGAGACACAGACCTGTTCTTATCTCTAGACATTTGATGAGAGTATCCTTCACCGTTGTACCAATCATCCTCGTATTAAAATATCATAGAGAAAGGAAACACCTTGCTTTTTCTTATTCTCTCTCCTTATTATGAGGAGTGTTGGTGGATCCATATTTATCAAGTTTTTTGTAACAATATTCTTGTCTGATTGTTTTCTTTGGAGGGAATATTCTTGTTTCCTTATTCACTTGTTCCTGCATTCTGTTGCTACATGTCGAAAAATTATTTAATGTATAATACCCTACATGGCCATAGAAGGGCGATCATAATATTTATTCTTTGAATTTCTCTTATTGTAATCAATATTTTTGTGACCAAATATATTACATGTCAAAAAATAACCCTAAAAGAAACTTGCATACACAGGAAATGATAAATTATCATTTCCTAGGTATGCAAGTTTCTTTTACGGTTATTTATAATCTTCTTGGGGAGAAATTATTTTTTTGAGTTATAGAAAAATATTTTTGAAATTAGCTATAGTGTGTCCATATTCATGGTAGATAAAACATTCAATATCAATTTTCAAACGAGAGAATGAATTTTTACTTCTAGTATCAGGAGTAATTTATCTCTTTTGAAAGTTAACTTTCCTTGGTTGCTAGTTTGGTTGACTTCTTAGTTCTTGACTTAGCTTTTTAGTGTTTTATTTGTTAGCCTTAGATTTTCTTGCATAAGCCTATGAAATATATTTTCCTTTAACAGTTTCATGAAATGCATTTCGTTTTCTGGTGAATGTGGATCTTTGATAATTAAGAAGATTATCCAATTTCGTGGTACTATCTTGAAACTTCAATATTGTATTTTTCTGCTAATTTACCTTTTATAATACTTAACCTAACTTCTACTATTTTAAATTCACTTTCTTTTTCCATATACCGCTTCATCATTCCTTCCTCTAGTTGTATTCTTAACTTGATAATCTCTTCCTTAATCCCATTCTCTTCTTCTTCGAAAAATTGGAGTAGCTCTTCATTTTGTTTGTTTGAATTTTAAAGACCTGATATTAGAGAGATGATATCAACTTCAAGTACTTCACTATATTGTTTATATTTTTCTGAAGTATTTACTAATTTATCATGATCCATGTTCTCCCTACAACTTATTCTCAAGATTTTTAATCGTTTTCAAAGCAGAAGAAAAATTTCTTCTAATATTAGGAACTTATTCTAACTTGTCTTCTTCTGAGTCAATAACTCCATATTATATTTCATGGTCACTGTCATCTTTTGATATTAAAAAAAATATTTCAGATTCATTTAATGTTGTACAAATACGATTATTTATTTGTTTAACTCATGAGAAAACATCCTTATTTACTAGTTTTCTTTCTCCTTCATAGATCCTTTTTAGTACTAAATATGATACGTTACACAATATTGCACTTAATGCCTCACTATTCTTCTGTATTTTGTGTCTTGATGGTGGAGTTTTAGTATAACCATTACAAAATCAATGCCAAACATCATATTCGAGGAAATTTATCTTCATATTTTCTTTCTAATCCTATTGATTAGCATTATTAAGTAAAATTATACCTTTAATGTCCCTATTTACTGATGTAGCTTGATATGTTGTATATTGGTCTTGATCTATAAATGGAGATATTGCCACAACTTCAGATGCATCACTATCATTGCTTTCCTATCTTGACCTCTTCCTTTGTGTTTCTTTCTTCTTGTGCTTCCTTCCCATTGTCCTTCATCCACTCTTAAGAGATCAAGTTATATTGGAGATCCTTCCTATGATACCAATTGTTAGGGAAACTACTAAGAGCGGGGGCTGAATCAATATTTTTAATTCAATTTAACTTTCGATTTCACATTTAATAGTTTTCATGCTATTGTTATACATGCAACCCGCATGTCTACATGGATATAGTGAAATAAAACAACATATATCTAGTTTAATTGATTTTCATACTTTTCATTATATGTTTAAATATACCATCCCATTATTAATTAATTAGTCATTCAGTATGCAGTAAAAAGCATATAAATCACAACACATAAGTAATACAATAACACATAAGAACAATAAGATTTTAGGTGGAAACTGAATGTGAAAGAAAACAATTGTTGTTTTCATCTCTATATTATTATTTTATATAAAAAAAAAATCATCATGATATCTTGTACTAGCACAAATGCTTACCACCATGGAGGAACCCACTTGTAGGAGGCTACAACGTCCACTCGTTCTCTAGAAACCACTAGAAGGGAGCTAGAAAGCCCCTAATATCGTTTACTAGATCCTACTAGAAGGGATATCCTACTCCCTCACTTAAGACTACAACCCTCAACATCCTGTGGACCACGTTTCACAATATTTCATACTAGATCCACATTCAACCCAAGATACCAAATTGAATACTGAATCACAAAATTTAAAATAAAATCATTGAATCACAACTAAAAATTAATCACCAATAAATTGAATCGCTATGCAACTGAATTACTGAAAATTGAACCAAATATCAATTTAGTGATCAAATCAAGACCAATCAAACAAAAATAATAATACTCAACCATTTACTGATTAATTACACAATTAGTCATCTCAGAAATAAAGTGCAGTAATTTTAAACCCTGATAAAATTAACTTCAAAATATATATGCGACTATTCTGAAGAAACCCTATGTATATACATTCTCCTTGTGCACAAAACCTTCGTACAGATGTAAACTAACCTAAACTGAATACTGGAAAATTGAATCATCGTACCAATTAACCAAACAATGAATCACTACATACAAGTACTCATCCAATCACAAATAACTGAATCAACCATAGATAATAAAATATAAATAATGAATCACTAAATACTCAATTAGATACCATTTCATTTCTAAATCAATCAATGCAACATTCTAAGATACATACCATCCTTATCAAGACATCATTGACAAACAATAACAAATAGTACAAAATTCAAAAACTATCATTAGCAATTTAAACCATAAAATATATATGTGACTATAGTAAATCAAACCTATGTATATACATTGTTCTCATGCATGGGACCTGTGTACAGATCTTAAATCATTAAATGTCAAAAATTATCTTATGTCAAACTCTCTGTGCATCAAACACTCACTGAAAATAGATACTGCAATAAATTCATCAAGATGTTAAAGCTATTCAAACTGCCCCTTTAACAAGTTCACCAATATGCCAAATTCCAATCTAATAAATTCTCATGAACCATCAATATAATCATCAATCCACAACAAAAAAATTGTTGTATAAACCATCTCATATATCATAATGACATCAGTCAATCAAAACCAACAACAAGCAGTTAGTTTAATCAACCCACATTATTTTAGATAATATACACAACTATTATGAATAATATAAATCTATGTACACAATATTATAAAAGGAAACCTAAGTACATATATTAAATTACTAAATGAAATCTTTTTTGTAGACACAACACATGTCAAACTGAGATATTTCTGAAAATATTTTCAAAAGCTTCAACAAATATATTTAGATCATAGTTCCACCATAATCACATATATTCTTGCATTGTTAGCCACTTGAAAATAAGTAAATCAATCAGTCATATCCATACTCTCTAAATACCCTTTCAAATCTCTCAGACCTGAGTCATCTCTTTTCTACCTGGTGTACACCTATTCCATATCACATCACAAATTAATAATCCATTACATTACACACTTAACTCCTTGATCTCCTTCTCCTTATATATTTTTTTCTTTTTCCAATACCATAGGAAAATCCTTTGGTAATGTTGATTGTATTGGATTAACAAGATCAAATAGACGTTGTCGATACAATACTATGATAAATTACCATGCTAGAAGCTCCTAATTTTCTATTTTCCATCATTTGGATTATGTATGCAACTTTTATTCACAGAAATTGCATACGTACACGACTTTGCTTCAGAAAGGTTGTGCATACTTTTCAAACTTCACATTTTTCATGCATCTTGTGAAACATATGTACCATCCATCATATCATTTGTAATAGTTCTATAGGCATCATATTATAACCAATTTGTCAACAACAACATATTTTTCAAATAAGTTTCCATTAAGGAAAATACATTAACCATAATACCAACATGTTCATATATATATATATAGCCCAAAAAGTGAGTTATCTCTATGGAAAATAGTTGTATTTTTTTAAATGTTACCAACTTACAAACGAGATTAAGTCAGGCCTATAATGATACTTACCTTTTTCTTCCTAAGATATATTTATTTAACCCTATGATTGTTACCGGGCTAGGAGGTTGTTAAATTTTCCACCTTCCTTCCGTGGTAAGTAACCTAGTTCACCTGCAAATATTATTATTATAAGAAACTTATACAATCATGTACATATTTACAGAGATGAAGAAACCTATTAATTCATTTCATGTTTTCTTCCATATACTTCCCTAACGTTACAATATTTCTTACCATAATTAGAGCAATCAAGAAAACACTGACCATCATTATTCTTCCTTTTTTTCATAATTCTACTCTTATCCTTTAGATACCAAAATACGTACCTGTTTAGACTAGATTTTTTTTCAAATCCTTGAAATGGTTTAACTTATTAGTACTAAATATCACAAGCACACTCAGAAACCTTTTCATGTTAGACGTTAGATTAAACGACCTCTATAATTCAAAGATAGTTTAATAATAAAAAGCATCACACAATTCACTATTCATGATTACTAGTATCTATATTGACAATAATAATTAGTTAAAAAATAAAATGTGTGAGATACTTATCTATTCTCTCTTAGTAATACTATAGTATCTATGTTGTAGTATCTATCCAGTTCCTCCCAATTTTAAGTTGGTTCCTCTTTTCATTTCAACTAGATATCATCGAGCTCTTCTCATTTCTGCCCTGGTATAACATTTATGAATTCCCAGTTTCATTTCAGAAACCAGTTCTCCAGAACCTTTAAATTAGTGTCATGCTTTCTTCTTGAGGCTACAAGCAATATTTCTCCCCCAATGGTTACAACAAGTAATCATTGTCTTTCTCTTTGATAGGTTTGCTGATCGCAACCAGATCCATGGCATTTTTCTCCAGCATGGACATACATTTTCTTCTCTAGTTTTTCTTGTGTTTTTTTTTTCAACAAGCTAATATTGAGAAAATTTCTTTTTTTCTCTGCTCTTACCTTGGACATAACCAATTCTAGTTGTCACCCCACCTATTAAGAGTTAATTTCTACCTAAAAACTTTAATGCATTCACAAGAATACAAATTTTCTTTTATCTGTAAATCAATTCTTTTCTTACTCAAATTGATGATGAGATGACCCAAACTTCTAACAATTCTCTCATTGAAAATACAATGCCATGGAATTGATGCTAACATACTGGTAACTATCCTTGATGTCACTGAAAGCATCACATTCCAAAATGAAATGCTTTTCTAATTCCACTTGCCCAGAAGTGAAAAAAGTACATACCCTTTCTTCCCAAACTTCTTTAGGTCTCTTCCACAGTCATGTTTAACATCGAAGTTGATGTGAGTTAGTTATTAATTGAGCAATAAGAATCTTTGGTCTCCATGGAATGATATCTCCAATGTACTCTTTTTGTTGAAGATCATAAGTGGGGTTGAATTCCTAAACATAATACTTCTTCTTTCTACCCAACTCTTTTCACCATACACCCTTACGGAACTTCTCCAGCTCAAAATTATTTAACTCCTTGCTATTTGTGATACATGCATTAAGGTAAATATTCCATTTTTCATCCATTTCTCATTTAGTGACATCCATGATTTCTTTCTTTCATTCATGCTTTCATTGAACATAAATTTTGACTATCTATCCCTCCCATTTGCTCAATTATTTTCAGATACCTTATAATATGCACCATGGAAATTGCTTCGATGGGATCCCTGTTTCACTCAACATTATCTCATAAGGAATTAAACTTTTTATTTTGAACTTGCTCATGATCAGGCGTTTTTGAATTCCTTCAATTTGTTTCCATTTTGAAACAGAAATGCTGCTAGCCCACAATTCACACCCATATAATAGCTCTAGACAAACTAGGAGTCCAAAAAGTACTTTGATCTTGTTCCAATCCAATAACTTTGCCTCTCTACATCTGTTTTGCAGTGCATACAATTATTTCCACCAACCTAAAATTCTTTTCTTTCTACAATCCTCCCAATTAATATTATTGTTGAAATCGATCCCAATGTGCTTATATTCATTTACTTCTTCAAAAAAAAATTCTTCAAAGAAGAATTTATAATAACTTTGCTTCCTTTTATTACAAAAAAATTATTAATAAAAATTCAACCACAAAAATTATGGAGTCAACCACGAACATCACATGGGTGAAGGTTAAAACCACTAAACCACATATTTTTCCTTATATCTATATGTATGTTTTGTTAGGAGTAATATATAGACCTCACAAGTAATACAAAATTACAAATCCTAGGGATGGTAAAGAATGAGAAGAACATTTCATGAATTAGTTATGATTCTATGATGGCTCTTGTAGTCTAATAAAAAATTTCAGAACTCCAAAACTATTTTTTTCACTGTTTATTTTTTAAAGCAATTTTTCGATATTAGGAAATAAAAATATAATTGTATTACATTTTAAATATTTTTACAATACAATCATTACAAAAACTTTTATGAATATGTTGTATTCATATCATGTGAACGATTTTTAATCATAGATATATAACATAATGCAATTGACAATTATTTTTAATTATAATTTTATACTAACTTAAAAGGCATTTTAATTGTTTTGATTTTAAAATTAATATTCACTTCACTCATGTTATGTATATATATGGTTTTTAACTTTAAATAGGAACATGAAATAATTCATAAGTAGTTTTTGAATGATTTCTTTTTAAATTAATAATTTATATTTTTATATTAAATAATTTTTGTGTGATTTTTTTGGGATAGAAAAGTATCTATAGAACAAAATTTTATTAAGTAATTCTTAATCTAAAAAGAAGGCATAATACTAAACCCAAATTACAAAATATTAAAAAACCCGTTCTTGCTAAATTGTCTTAATGGTGCATAAAAAAAAGGATAAAATGTTAACAAGCATACAACTCATTCATATTCATAAGAAATTTGGGATGTGCATCAATGTTAAAGTCACATTATATGTGCCCCTCTACATGGGTCAACCTTGCATTGATGTTGTCCAAGGTGAAGCATTGGTTCCTCGACATCCTCTTGATGTATTCTAAGGAAGAAAATACATTATATTGTTCAAACAGTTTATCATTTAAGACCAAACCTAACAAACTCTTCATCTCCCAGTGCAAAGATACAGAGTTAAAGTACTTCTTCTTTCGTCCACTAGTGTGACCAGGTTCTAGTACCCAAGTAGATACCTCATTCACGATCTTAGAGTCAAAGTGGCCTTGCCTTTCCACTCCAACTAGATTTTCTAACGGACAAATTCCTCTCATTTTATCAGAGTAAAAACATTAAAAAAATCAGCACCATAATCTACAGGAAAATTCCCCACAATGAGCTATGTCCTCCATTTGTCATCCTACAACGAGTGTTACCTAGGTGGCATGATTTCAAAACGGGGGTCACACCTATAGAAAATTCGATAATGACCATGAATTGAAAATAAATAAGAGGAATACCCAACTGTGGCACTATTATTGATTTGGCACCATCTAGAAAAATTTTCAGTGAAACTCATCAACTAAACTATTCCAATTGAAGGACCCGAGATTCAGACCCCACTGAAATAGTTTCCTATATGTCAGAGCTAACATACACTAGAATAATTAACCAAAGACATATCCAGAGGTTTCTGTGAAGATATGTTTTGTAAAATACATTCATGACTGAATAATAGAAAAATGGTGAAAATACTTTCATTTAGCTAACAATTTTATTCTTGAGAACCCCTTACCAAAATAGAAAATAATTAAAACCATACTAAAATAAAGCCCTCTTATATCAAGCAACCATATATACAATTTAATACATAAATATATAAAACTCATTCACTTCCCATACCCCACCAAATCCTTTGAATAACTTAAAGAAATATAATAAAATAGACCCAAGAAAACAAATAAAAAACATAACTGAGGGAGAAAATGACCTCTAGCAACTCACCGCAAGTAACAAAGGTAAATTTCCCTAGCCTACCAACTACCCAGGCTTAAGGCCACGACATGAATTCGGCATGCCTAGGTCAAACTCCCACCCACCACCTCTTCCTCGACACAATAACATACAAATACCAAGTTGTCTCATTAACATGCACTCTAGTAGATGGTTTCCTCGTACTCAAAGGCCAGAGAATTACCACCGAAAATAGGGAGGTTGACGACTTGACCTCACCTTTGCTCCATATTGTCTCACATAATTCCGAAAACCAAATTTATGCCATAGATTAATAGCCAACATTGTATACTAGGGGCTAGCCATATTTATATATATTAAATAAATAAATTATTATAATCATGTTAATATTATTTTTAATTTTGTCTCTTAAAATATTAATTTTAAATGGCAGTTAATCATCTATTTTCAAAATTAATTAAATCACATATATTATATGAACTTTCATCCATTTACATCTTATTATCAATATGATTGTTTTACAATATTTTATTTTTTTATACATAGCTTTATTGAAGTAAATTCTTATTTTATAATTTTTTTTTAAATTTATAAACACTCTAAAGTTTAGTATGATAAAATGTTGAATTAATATTCTTTGTATGATTAAAAAATCAATAAATATCAAATGGCGCACAGAGGGAGCACAATATTTCCACCATCGATCTCTATCACCTAAAAGAACCACATTTATTTTTTGAACTAACACATTAATATATTAATTCCATATAAGGCATGGTTACCTTCCCATACAAATAAAACATTGAAGCAAGAGGAATTGTCCATAGAGGGACGAATGAATCAAACACCCACATCATCATACACCCATGACCTCATAGAAGCCATCCATTCCACTACGATTTAATATTAGCAAGGAAAAAAAATAATTCCAAGATTCATCTCCCAATGAAGCCCCAACTAAATCCACCAAACACACATAGGATACATCGCCATCACCAAACCAAATACATGTAAGTCACCTATAAAATACTAACAACCCAATATCACCAAAATCTTGCGACAATAGTAATGAAGGATAACACTAGATACTGAAAAGGAGTAACATATAAAACCCTCGAAAGCACACATCTATGGCCATATTACGTCATTTTAATTCATAGCCTACATACCGTCAAGGGGCTTCAAAGAAAAAAAACAACAAAGCTTTAGGAGCGACCCAAAATGCACCGCCCGCTGCCCATTCTCACTAATCATTCTATAAGGATTAGATATATATATATATATATATATATATATATATATATATATATATTAAACCCTTGCATTGTAGCTATGGGGATCCATCGTATCTCCACCATATGATTCATAGGCTATGTGGCTCTTCACATGCACTAGTTGAACATCAATTTTTTCCACAGAAAACTACAGGTTCGTAAGAATTTTCTTCACATCCTCTAGAAAGGGAAAAATATTGTATTTTTCCACCTTATTATCTATCAGAACCAAGACCAACAAAGTATTAATTTTAAAATGGGTTACTACTGAATTTAAATAGCTTTTTCCCTACCCAATGTGTGCCCAAGTCCGACATCAAAAATAGCATATCCACCAATAACTCAAAATCCAAAAGAGACTGCCTTTCCTATATTTATTTTTTCTTTAGATATTAGATTTATTAACATGTTTAGGGTGGAGTTTCATTGAAATTGGCTGCCATCGAGTTATAGGTAAACATATTTTACCCACTCTACCCAAGCTCGGTTCTGACACTTCCACCTCTCCTACTCCTCATGCTCTACCTTGGCATCATCATCGGTTGATAGTTGGTACCTCAATAATGCTAGAAAGAATTCCTCCACTTGAAAAGGTGCGCAAATACCGACTCAACCCAACCACAAAAAATCATGATACCAATATACTATATCGTCAAGTAGCACCAGACATAAGATTGGACCTTAGATGAAAACCCAACCAAGAAGGAAGAGGCCAACATTTCCTCAGCTAGAGAATCTTCCTCCTTGGTAATTGAATAATAACAACACAACATTGGGACCCATAGACAACAATTTTCAATAAACTACAAATAATTTTCCAAAGCTTAATGGCTACACTTTCCTATCCACACAACTAAATCCTTCCAATCCCACTGTCACAAAGAATTCCAACAACCCAAAAAACTTGAGAGGAAAGGATGACACAAATAACACCACCAAACTCCTCTAGCAAACCAAACAATTTCCTCAAACCATAAGACAAAAAAAATAAAAAAAAAAAATAAATAAATAAAATAAAATAAAATAAAATATATGAATCTAAACCCTTGAGATCCAATTTCACAAAGTGACTAAACAAGGAACCCATGTAAACTAGAGGTGAAACCAATATGAGCGGAAAAAGCTTACAAAACTAAATATCTAGAAAATTTTATAAATTAATGACCGTGAAACCGATATGAGCGGAAAAAGCTTATAGAATTAAATATCTAGAAAATTTTATAAATTAATGACCTTAACAAGCCAACAAGAGCTTGTTGCAGAGATTTCCCACTCGAACAACCTCTAGAAGGAATAAGTTCTATGAATTCCTTTTTTATCAACATAGAACTGCGCTTCCGGTTTCACAAGAGCTAGGACAGAAGAATCCCTCACATTTAGAATTATCTAGGGTGTTGATGACCTCACCTTAGCTCTAACCTTCTTATCGCAAATGAATTTTCTGACCTTTCAAACCCTAACATAAAACCTTCCCCAGCTCGAGGACTACATCATCATGCATGGGTAATGTCAATTACGTCCTTCCATCATAATGTGTAATTGGTGGGCACTTTTACCGAGGCCTCAATCCATCCATTATAACACCCCCATCGAGGGAGCTAATAAATCAATTAGATTCAATTTGTTACTATAAACTTGTTTTTATTAATAAACTTTAAAAAAATCGTTATATATATATATATTCTATTAAATTAAAAATAAGAATATTTATATAAATTTATAATATATATAAAATATAACAATTATAAATTTAGACATATTGTACTATATATATTAAAATAACTAACCATATTCATAACCATTATATTTGAAACTTTATACTAAAATTAAGGTAATAAATTCATAATTACAATTTTTTTTTTTTTAAATATTAAGGTAAATAATTATAAAACATGTAAAAGAAATTTGTTAAGGTCACATATATGTTATTTGTTTCTTGCAAAAGGAAACTCATACTCTCATATTGTGGGCTAAGTTCACATTAACCTATCTGCATTTTCTTATTTATCAAAACCTAAGGTGGATATGTTCTCCATATATCTTTATATCTTGATGATGAACCTTAGTTCATGGTTTGAAACATCGGTTCTAAATCAACATGAATGGGATCAATCTAGAAAATCTATTACAAACCAACATTCCCATAAATCTCAAAATAGAGAGAAAAAAAAAAAAAAAACAACATTATGTAGATGCATATTTTTCATGTCCATTCAGTGTGGATCTACCCTGATCCATCCATGACCATCTCAATACAAAAACCAAAATATGTGTTTACCAAAGTATATTATCAGTCTTTCTCATCAAACAGTCTAACAAGAAAACATATTCATGTTTTAATCAGTCACTGTATCATGAAATAAGTCTCAGACATGTCAAATATAAACTATGTCATACAAATAGCTATAGAGAATATATATATATATATATATATATATATATATATATATATATATATATATATATATATATATATATATATATATATTTATTCTGATCATCATACGGCTAATGAAAATTCCGGAACTTGCTAGGGCTATGGAGATTTGTCTATAGTGATAGTCCATGATCCATGAGTAGTCCATCTTTATAAAGTTAGTCAATGGTCCCATTCCTCTCCCTATAAATATGGAAAAATATGAGATATTTACAAAATAAAATGATACAATGAATGTACTCCACAATATAACAAGCAATATATTCCTCCAAAGTTGTGTCTTGCTTCTCTAGTTAAGAACAACCAAAAAGTCCCCGTAGAATTTAATATGAGAAACACTTATTTCAACAGTGAAATAGATAAGAGCACAACATGCATTGACATCGACCTAGTTATTTGATCCTTGACCCAATCCCATATTTACTTCAAAAAATATGATGTTCATTTAGATTAAGAGAAAAATTCCCAACACAAATGGGTTCAACCCCATGAGGTGCACCATTAAGAAAAATCCACAGTCACCAGGATCATGATCCTCATGGAGAGCAAGCCTACTATCATGCGATATAGAGCCTTTTTAAAAAGAGTAAGTATCATGAGGCTGTGAGTCACAATTGGTTTTGGTAAGATGGGGTTTCTGAGGAAATCATTTGATTTCGTGCTATCCAAATAAACCGACTAGGGATTAGAGAGAGATCATGAAAAAAAAATTTGTTCGAGTCCTTCAACCACCCCTACCAAGCACTTGAGAGAGACAAATAGGTTCAATAGAAAGAAGGCCCTTGGATATATTTTCATGTGTCCCATACCTGTATAAAAATAATAAGACTTTATTGATTAATTCCCCACTAGAAATGAATAATATGTGCCTACATGGTCTGAATTTATTATGAAGTGTCATTACATACCACATAGGTAACCTTCCCACTATAATAGATTTTTTTTTTTTTTTTACTTTTTTGGCTATATGGACTTCCATAGAACCCCTCACCATGAGTCCAAAGTTTTTTCATACACCATCAAGCTAAGACATTAATATCCAATCTTGGAATTATAAATTCCATAAGGATCGTATGCCAAACAAGTTCATCCACTCTATCACAAAGTTGGATGTGTGCATAGCACATTGAAACAATACGATGGGACCATTCCATCCTAATAATTTAGGAAAGAAGAGATCATGAGATCCTTTCCATCCTTGTCTCCATAGAGTGGTGTGAGCATGGACTTCAATATGTTTCACACGCGTTATTTCATTTTCGCACAAATATTAAATAAGATGTGGAGAAAGTACATGTTCCTCTAGTCATCCAAGCCATGAATCATAAACATTACATAAACATTACACATTATCGACTCGCCACGGTAAACCCGAATCCACTAGATCAAAGGATTGAATAAATTCCCTCCACAATATAGATATGTTGTGTCTCGACTTAAGTGGATACCATACTAAGTCCTGAAAATACAACAAGAAAACATATTTCTATATAATCAACTATGTCGAGAGACTCTGTGTAAACAGAAGTCTGAATGCACTTTTTGAGAATATACTTTTGAGAACCATTCCCTGGAAAGTTTCAAGATAGCCTCTTTTCTCTAGAAAATCCATTGTAAGACAAAATGATCCATCGACTCTTCCTAGAAAAAATGAAAATATATCCTTTGAATTTTTTCCAAGATGCCCCTACGGATCCAGGCTAGGGACATCCAATAAATTGGTATTTCTTCCAATACTAATTTAAATAGAACTAGTCAACCAACCCTAGAAAACCACATAAAAAAATAATCATTGAATCTTTTCTCCAACTTTCCCAATAGCCAATGCCATTGATTTTTAATATAATTATTCGGTTTTAAGTAAAAATTGAGATACTTAAAACTAAATTCAAATGCAATGATCTCATATGGAAATATGGAGCGAATATAGACAATCTCCTAGGCCTCCAAATTATCTACAGGAATTGAGGATCTACTCACATTGATCACCATCCCCATCACAACACTGAATAATCTTAAAATATAATATACTTTATTTATATCAGATCTCAATTCATTATAAAAAAATAAGGATCTCATCTAGAAATAGAAGT